>PVKB01001783.1:320916-360641 GCA_004027205.1 Ctenodactylus gundi
GGGGGTGTGGTGTGTGCAGGGGGTGGCGAGCAAGCCCCAGCTGATGGCCGGGCCCAGCTTTTTCAAGGTTTGCATTCAGATTTGAAGGTGCCTCTCTCCCCCGCCTTTTCTTTTTCTTCCTCTCCAAAAACAGTGAGCGAGAGGTACCTGCATCAGCAGGTCAACTCAGGTTACCTCAACAGGTATAAGACCCCCTGAGGGGATGGGATATCTACAAGCTGGAGCACAGCTCCTATTCCAAAAGCTGGGCTCCTTAGAGGGGCCTTCAAACTGGGGGGTTTAGGGAGGAACAAGCACGCTGTGGCCCCCAGATACTCCAGCCTCTGGCCCTTCTCCAGGATCTGAGCTGCCCTGTTCTCCTTAGCGCCTCAAGACTGTCTGGCGTGGCTGCTGTGGGTAAAAAGGGTCAGATGGAGTGAGTGAGGGTGGCACTCCCTCAGGGCCACACCAGCCCAGCTCCTCGGACACCAGCACCTTCCTAGGGCAGGAAGTCCAGGCTGCGGCCACAAGTTTGGCTGGGGAGCCGATAGCAAAGCTGTGTATGGGGACAGAGAAGGAAGGGACAGCTTATGTGCGCTTGCCTTCTGGATGGACTGACCCAGGGCGCTTCCTCTGAGGAGACCTATTTGTATCTGAGTCAAAGCGACTGGAACAGGCCTCTTAACTTGTCCCCCTGGACCCTCGCCCATAGGAAATGCCAACTCAGCCAGGAGTGGTCCCTGGTCTCCTCGCAGCCCCCCTTCCTCAGGCCGGCTGCCCAGGCCAGGATGTAGATGGGAACTGTCAACAGACACTCTTTAAATATTTATCCAGGCTTTCTCTGGGGGTCCCCCCATCCTCAAGACTGGATAAATTCAAGTTGATTCTAGTGGATAAAAGAACTACAGTCTATCGGCACCCTTCCCTGGCCATAAGTGCATAATACAGTTACATGGGCTTAACACAGAGAGAAAAAGGGAGAAAATGAGAGAGCCATGTATGTATGTGCTGTGTGCATATGAACGAAGATGGGGAGATGTAAGAAGGGTTCGCCTGATCTCCCTCCACAGTGTGTGAGGCTGTTACACAGGCACCCCAGGCACACTCAGGACACACACATGCTGTGTGTGTTACCTCCTCACTCTAAGACACATTAAGTGCGAGCTTACTGTAGGGTAGCATACACATTCCTGGAAGCATCCTGGTCACCCCACAGGTACTTTACACACAAGCACACGAGGCACAGATGCACATAATGCCTAAGGAACACAGATACATCTTTAAGTCACTGCATCGTGAAAAATACTGCTACCTGTTCTCCTTCCCCATCCTGAGGTTTCAGAGTTGGATGAGGAAGGACGCGGTTAGAGAATCAGATCTTTTCCTTCCTCATCCCCATTGGGGATGGAGGAAGAAATGGCAGTGCCGGGCAGGATGGTTTACACAGAATGAGCCCTCCCTCCCTAGTCCTTTTATTATCTAAATAATGCTGGGGAAATGGTCACTTGGGGCCAAATTCTCAAAGGAGATGCACTGGAGCCCCAGCCAGAGGCCCTTTCAGGATCTCTGGCATGTGGGGGACACACCATTTATCTGAGTTACAGAAGGTCCAAACTCTTAAGGTGCCAGAACTCTAGAGCAGCCAGAGAGAAGAGTAAGCGGAGCACTCCGGGGGTCGCCGGCTTCCTGAGGGCGGGGGCCTAGCGGGCGTCTCCACCATCACCCGGGCTTCTTGCATCCTTGGCTGCAGCCCTGTCTTTTCTGAGCCTGCCTTTCTGGTGCTGGGTCGAACAGGGTGGACTCTGGACTCCCAGCATCTGGGTCCCTGGGGGCTGCCATAAATACTTTCTCTTCTCTGCCTGGAAGAGGAGGCCCAGAGGGCTGCATCCGTTCTTAGGACTGCGCCTTATCTTTTCAGGGGGTGGGGGAATATTTCGACATTTTATGGTCCAGGGAAAACCCTGCCACAGAGCTATTCTTCTGGGCCTTTGTGTCTTGGAATGCAACTGTCCCGAGTGTGCCGCCAACGACGCCTGTTCGGAGAGCCCGTCAGTCCCTGGACCCCTGGCTGGACTTGGTTTCCCTTTTGGGAGGAATTCTTCTCTTTTATTTAATTTTTTTGTTTTGTTTTGCTTTTGCATGTATCTGGTTTATTTCGCTTCATGAGCCTGGAAATAAAGGAACCGCAAGCAGCTGTCCTCGCCGGGGCCGCCTCTGTCCCTCTCCCCAGGCCTGCACCGCCCTCCTAGGTACCACGGATTTATGTTCGTTTGTCCGGGTCATTCCGCCTTTTTGTGTTAATTATGCGCTGCCTGCTTCGCACTTATCTCTTCCGCAAAGCGATTATTTTTGATGCCTGCCCTCCTGCGCCTCCCGAGCCCGCGGCCCAAGCGAGGGCCCACCTCTCGCTGCCATTCGCGAATTATTTACACCTCGCAGGTGAGAGGATTGATTTGCTCGGAGCCGGCGGGGCCGGGCCGGCAGAGGAGCGGGTCCTTCTCTCCGCGGCCCTGGGCCGGGCCTCAAATGTCAGTCCGGCTGGACTGGCCGGGGCTCCGCCGCCTCTAACATTGAGCAACAGCGCCACCTCGCGTCCACTCGCTCCAATGCAATTCGGCCGGGGGAAAGCTAACGGAGGTCGCAGGCTGGGCCCAAAGGTGGGAAGCGGAGGGCAGGAGCCTCCAATTGGGTGCGAAAGAGAGGGGTTCCCCGGAAGGGAGTTGCCCTGGGATCTCTGTTCTTTTGTTTTCCAAGTTATTGAAATAAACCTTGTGAAAGGTTCCACGCTGTTTGCTAATTTGTTACCCTCCCTGCGCGCTCGAAGAGACACCGCGCGCAGGAGCTGCGCGATCCCTGCCCTCCCCACCTCACCCCTCTTTGGGACGGGTCTCTGGCCTCGGACCACCTCCGCGGGGCGGGTGCTCAGCCCACGGCGCCTCGGATGGCTTATCCGCGGCGCGCACCCTAAACTTGTGGGTCTTACCCCGCTGCCGGCCTTCACCGCCTCTGCCGCCGCCGCCCGCAGGACTTTGGGGTGGGACTCTGACTTCTCCGGGCTGTTACCCCTTGTTTGAAGCCCATCCCTCGCGCGCGCTCTCCACGTCTCCCTCCCGGCCAGTGAGGTCCTGTTTTTCGTGGGCCATAGACAAAACATTCCTATAATCCGATTTCAAAGGAAAGAGTGTCCACCTTATTTAAACCATAAAACAATTAAGCCCAGACGTCTAGCCAGCTCCGCGCTGCTGTTTTGTTCGGCCCCATTCAGAACCTAGAGCAGGGAGACAAACAGCGCCATAAAAGTGGCATTTCGGGGCTGCGGAAATGTACCTATCCGCTGCCTTCCCAAGTGGAACAACCTTTAGGGTTTTGTGATTCTGACAAAAGAGCAGAGCAGAGGTGGCAGGGGAGGGTTGGGGGAGGAGGGTACTTGCTACCCCCTCGCCCGCCGCCAGCTTTCATTTCTGTCCCCAGATGTGTGTGCATGTTTTAATTCAGAAGTGATAATAGAAATCGAATTCCATCCTGACCTGCGCGTTGGAGGCTGGGCCGCAGTGGCACAGCGAGCCGGGGAGTGGGCCTGCTCCGAGTCCCACGCTCTCCTGAGCTCCTCCAAGCCCTGAGGCCCTCCTTCTGGCCCGCAGCAAAGCCGACTCTGGCGGGCAGGCTGCTGGGAGCAGGCCGCTCTGACGGACGCCGAGGGGAGGCGACAGGGCCTTGGAGCAGGGGCGGGGTGGAAGCCCGGAAACACCGCCGAGCTTGGGCTGAGAAAGAAGCCCTCACCCCGGCGGTCCAGACCAAGGGAGAAGGGTGTGTTGGTTTCTCTCAAGTGCGGATCGGGGGCCAGGGCTCCAGAACAGCAGAAGGGCCAACAGGAGGATGAGCAAGCGAAGAAAAGAGAGAAAGTGCCTATCCAAAGAGCCAAGAAAACAGTGTATCTGGAATTGAGGAAGAGGTCCTCTAAACAGAAGCGAACGCTGCACCGTGGCTAAGTCCATTGTTGTGACTTGATTGCCCTCCAAAATACCATCCAAGCAAAAAAAAAGAAGTACCCCTTTTCACTTTCCTCCAGGTCCCCAAATTGGAGTGTTTAATGAAAGGAGAGGTTAGGAGAGGCAACTAACCTGTGAAGGAGTTGGTCCCTGCAAACGCATCAATAACCCTATAAGGTGATGCTCTGGGGGAAGCAGCCCACGGGCTGAGGCCCCAAATTATTTTCTTTTATGGTGGTATCCTCTGAGTATTGAGAGCAACACCCTGCACCCTCGACAAAATGGGCAGCCTGAGATATTAAAGGGCTATATTTCAAGCAGTCTGATTTTAATAGTTTCCAGATTGGGGGATTTCCGAGAAAAGGGGCGCCAGGCTGAAGCATACCCAGCAGCTTGTGTCTGCTTCTGATTAGCAGATGAAAACTGCTAGTTTTAGGGAAGGTAGTCAGGGGTGCAGTACTGCCAACTAGCCCCACCAGGCTGCCACACATGCCCACACCTTTGTGCTTGAGGTCCCACAGCCACCAGGGAGCATCTCACTCCCAGCTAATCCCTACCCAGCTTCTTCGGGCCCTAGTCTGGCCATCTCCTAGAAGCACCACAGCTGCTTAGCATAGCCCATGTTACCCCCAGATCAACATTCAAACTAAACACCAGAAGAGGGAGATTGAGAATAAAAGAGAGTGAGAAGGAGAAGAGCTAAGAAACCACTGACAAGTAGAAACTAAATCTCATCTGGTTACACTGACCTTCCTTTCTTCTTTCCTTCCTTCCTCCCTCCCTTCCTTTCTCCTTCCATCCTTCCTTCCTCTTCCATCCTTTCCTTCTCCTTCATTCTTTCTTCCTCCTCCTTCTCCTCTTTTTCTTCTTTCTCTATCAATGCAGTCCCCAGTGCCTGTCCTGCTGCCTGAGGCCTGCCTGGCCTTCCTCCTAACAGAACATCCAGCTTTCTTTCTCAGCCATCTCTCAAAGCACCAATGAAGCCAGGCAAGAATCCAGTCCAGGCCCTCACCCAGCACCTAACTTTCATCTTCACCTATCTCTTTCCTCCAATCTCATGTACTCATAAATTATTGCAATTAATTACAGCCAAGGAAAGCCATTCATGCTGTGCCATCCACCCCCCCAACACACACACACACACACACACACACACACACACACACACACACACTATGTAGCCACTAGGAAACTTGTAGGCAGCCAGCCGGGGCAGGCACAAGCTGGGCCTGCCTCAGCAGCCTCCACCCCTCACCAGCAGCTCCCACCCCCACCCTGCTCTGCCTCCGGAGAAGTGGCAGGCATTTGCCCTTCGGAGGTAGAGGGAGCCCCTTCTCTGGCTCTAGCCTTCCGTATGGAACGTGAGCACTGCCTCCTTCATCCCAGTAGCCTATGGAGCCACAGAGAGGAGAAATAATGAGAACGGGATGCGGTTGAGTTTCTGGTTTTTTAAGTGACTTCGATATATTAACACAGAGCTGTTCTACCATAACAAACAGAAGCACATTACAGGACGGACGCTGGGGACGGACGCTAGGGTGAGAGAGAATACTGCTATGTACACGCCCGAGGCGCCGGCCTGCACCGCCCGACCCAGCCTGTGCCGCGTTCCGGCCCTCATCCCTCAGCTCCTGGGCTGGGAATCATCATTGTGTGTGTATGTGTCTTTTTTTTTTTTTTTGTACAAAATCTGCACGCAGAGCGCCCAAGGACCCAAAAGGGATGGCCCGGACCACACATGATACAGGGGGAAAAAAAATCAAAATATAGCAATTCAAGTACTGGCTTCTCTGAAGAAAGGAGGGAAAAAGTCACAATTGTGTGTGTCATTTATTTCAGTTGCGCTGGGGGAAGAGAACGCGACTTCTCTCCTGCCTCCTCTTCGATGGGCAGAACTAACTCTAAAACACCAATTTCTCAACACTTAACCCTCCCAAATCGCAAGAGTTTTCCTTGTCCCCTTCCTTTTTAATTTTTTTTTTCTTTTTAGGCTGATTGGCTTTTCTCTATCTTGTTCTTTCCTTTCCTTTTCGTGCTCTCTCCCGCCTGGGTTGGGGTATTTCTGTGGGATTTTGTTTTTCCCTTGGCTGTGCTGAGGCAGCAGGCTGGGCCAGGATTTAGGACTGCTCCTTGTCGGTTTTCTCTTTATTCATCTTTTTCATTTTCATCCTCCGGTTCTGAAACCAGATTTTGACCTGCCTCTCGGTGAGATTGAGAACCCGGGCCACCTCATACCGACGGTCCCTGGTTAAATACATATTGAAGAGAAACTCCTTCTCCAGTTCCAGCGTCTGGTACTTGGTATAGGGGCAGCGCTTCTTCCTAGTAGACCGGGCGTGGATCCAGTTGGCCACGGGGTTGCCTGAAGAACCAAACACAGGCAGGGGTCAGTGGAGTCCCTTTCTAGCCCAGGACCTCTACCACCCCATCCCCAAGCTTGGCTAGGCTCCCAAATCCAATAATTGAACCTGAATTTGGACACATTTTACTTTAGGAACTTCCTTCCTTTCTCCTTTAGCATTATGACCCTTACCCCATTACCCCTCCCTCTTCAGTATCCAGCACCTAAAAGTGTAGGAAATCCGAAGCTATCAAAGCCCTTACAGTCTGGTCCTCAGCTTCAAGAGTAGTAATTCGAGAATATCCTCATAAAAAGTCCAAATTCCCAACCGTTTCATAGGCCCATAAACGCTTCTCTCTCTTGTTTTTTATTTTTATAGCAAGGTCTCTCTCCTCCCCACCTCCCTCCTCCTCTGCCCCCTCCCACCCTCCCAGCCCACAACCAAGTCCTGAAATTTCAGCAGTCCTGTTTCCTGACCCTGAGAGTCCCTAAGTCCCTCACCACTCTTTCCAGTGTTGTCTGCGCTCAGAGGTCAACCCTGCTGAGGCGAATTCCCAGGATGATGCTGGGATGGTGAGAGTCCTTCTCCTGTCCTCAGGGAGCTGCTGGCCTTGGGGGCAAGGCTCCCCTACATTTTAGCTTCCCTGTTGGCCTCCAGTGCCCCTCTCCTGCCGGCCCCAGGACAGGATCTGCAGGAGCCAAGCCTCCAATTTCAGGTTTATGGGAGTAGCTGAGGGCAGAGAGGGAAGCTCTCAAAGGTGTATAATTAGGCCCTGGCCCCTATGGAGGTAGAGGGAAAAATTTCCTGCAGCCCCTTTCTGGAACTCCCCCCAAACACTTCCTAACACCCAGGGGGCTGTTACCTCTCTCACGCTGTTTCTTCTTCTTTTCCCTTTCTCTGGCCCTGCAGCTCCCACCTGACCCCCATCCACCCCAGCAAGCTCTTCTCTGCAATACTCTGAAGGCTCCTGCCTCCTTGATGGGAAATGGAGCGTGTGTGTGTAGAATTCACTGATCTGGGGAGATGCCTCCCTCACTTGTCAGCCCTGTCCCCCACTCACACCCTTTCTCCTGCAGACCTTCAGAAAAGGGTTCTGAAGTTTAATGAGACTCAGACCCTACTTCTATCTGGAAGTCCTGATTTCTCCAAGTTCCCAGGCTGTGAAGTCCTCTTGCTCCCTCACCAGTGCTCCTGGGGGGGAGTCAATAGGTTTCTGCTTTATGAATCCCTGCCAGGATGAGGTCTTCTAGGCTGACAGGGAGACAGAAGTGGTTTTGCTCCCAGAGACGGTTCTCCTCTGTGCCCCCTGTCCTCTTACTTCTCTCCCTTATCCCATCTCAAACCATAAAATGAACCTCACCCCCGCTGGAGCCCCTGGTCCTGTCTACATTTCTTCGAAAGTGAAGGCTGAGCCAAAGCCTGGGAGGGGAGGGGGGCAGGGGTCTCTCGTCAAAAAGCCAGTCCCTGGGAGAGGAGCCCCTCGGCCCTCTCTCAACCTGGCTCCCTGGGCCCCCTTCTCAGACCTTCCTGCCCCTGAAAGCTCCCCAAGGTAATTCGCTTTTATTGAGTCCTCGCCCCCTCGCCCTCATCCCTCTCCCGCGCTCCCTGGGCAGCTCGGAGGGGCTGTAATTCGGATCCCCCCGCCTGTCCTCTCCTCCCCTCCCACGCCGATTGTAAAGGAAAATTGCTCCCAACTTACTGGGGTCCAGGTCGGCCTTCTCCTCTTTGTGCTTGCTGCCGGCGAGGGCGTCCGCCTCGGGCGAGGGCAGGGTCTGCGGGGCGCGGTCGCGCAGCTCCCCGGGCGAGCCGTACATGTAGTCCGGGTAGCTGCGGCCGTCTCCCGGGCCGCAGTCGGCGCGGCGCCCGGGGTAGGCGTCCGGCTTGAGGGCGTAGTGACGGCCCCCGGCCGGGAAGCTGGGGAAGGAGACGGCGCCGGACAGCGGCTCGAGCCAAGTCCGCATGTAGCGCGTGTCGGCGCCGAGGTGGGGCTGGGGGCCGTACGGGTGGTATACCACGGACGACTGCGAGGGCACGGGCGCCCACGACGTGCTGAACACTGCCGGCTTGGGCGCGAAGCTACAGGACGGAAAATCGCTACAGTCCGGCACCAACCCGCTGGGTCTGGCGGCGGCGGGGTGAGCCCCCGTGGCCGGAAACCTGGACGCTAGGAGGTCTTCATTGTCGTGAGAGATGAGCGAGTCCACGTAATAGTTACTGATGGGCCCCGTCGCCGACATCGTAACAGGGTTTTACATACATAAGATTATTGTATGAACTGTATATGTACTTTTTATCTGCTCACAGAACAATCAAGGCAGGTAATTATTTTTCCAGCCTTTTCCCGGCAGCTCATTGGTTCCCCAGCCCCCACGTGATCGTATTTACCCAAAAATACGGCGCGGATCAATGCGCAGGGGCTTTTTTTTCCTTGCTTTTTTCCCCCTTTCTCCCACCCCCTTCTCCCTGCTGATCCCCGCGACCTGCGTTTTCCTGGGGGTCCGCGACCCTGGACCCAAAGCGCCGGATACCCCCTCAGGACAGCTCGTACCTCATCAGGGAACCCCCACCCCTTGCCCATGTTCATCCCTAAGCAGATGGCTCCCCCCTACTACGAGGATTTTTTTAATGGGGTTAAAATGCCAGTCCCCGAAGCCAGGGATCCCGGACCCCCAGGGCTGAACAGGGCGCGGGAGCCCCACAGGGGCGGGGAGGCCGACCGAGGTAGGTGGAGGAACTATTTCTTGACGTAATCCGTCTCTGTCGGCCCCGATGCTCCCGCAGTCTCTGAGCCAGCGGAGATCAGGGATTGTCAGTTCGGAACGTGGCTTTTAAAAATGCGTTTTTAAATAGTGTGTATGTATGTATTTCTTTCAGGAGCAGCAGCAGCGAGGGAGGGAAGGTGGGAGGGGACTGGAGAAGCTGAGGTGGAGGGAAGGAAACGGGAGCGTCCTTCTCCACTGGCCAACTGAGCCCCCCAAATCTGGGGTAGGGGAGGCTTGGGGAAGGTGGTCAGCCAGCGGGAGGGGCACAACTTTGGGATCTCATACACCTTTATCATCAGCCTCAGAAGTTTCTTCGCTTTGGCACAGACATACAAGAGCCTTTATTTTAAATTTATTGTCTGTATCTGTGTTTCTTTGCCAGCTTGCAGAAGTGAAGGAGAGATCGACGCAACTTAAGTGGGGCATCCCCATCCCGCCTGTCTGCGTATACTTATCTGCTGCCCCCAACTCCATCTCTGCGACATCCTCCCTCCCCAAAAAGGAAGTCACTCCCTGGTTCTGTCTGCAGATAACCTGGGTGAGAGCGGGCAATGCAAGAGAGCGACCTCGGTCGTGGGCAAGTAGCTTGTTTTTACGTCCTTCAATAAAATTTTTATGAGGATCATTTGATTGTTCATAAATGTGTCTTTCATTAAATAAAACTGTAGGCTGTTTTTGGAATGGGAAAAGAGCAACAGAGGAATAGGAGAAAGCAATCTCTTTGGGGTCGGGTGCAGGAATCCCGGAGGGGGCAGTATGATTGTAGGAAAATATCGGACAACTTGGATTCCTCCCCCCATAAGTTGGTTGCTATCCTCCTCCTTGAATTTGGGGTTCATCGAACAGCCCTAGGCTTTCCTTCAGGCTGTCCCACTATCGTTTTATAGGGGGCAGACAAGCAAAAAATAAAATCCTCGGTGTGGGTGCAGGAGAGGGGGCTGGGAGGTGGGCTGGGAGATGAAGAGTGGGCAGGTGATGTCCCCAGAGTCAAAGTGTACCTAGGCAGGGCAAAGTGAGTTTGAAGGAAGAGTGCAATTTCAGGGTCAGAGAGAAGGGTTCCAGTCTGCACAGGGAAAAGAGGGAAAAGAGGCAGAAGCTGAGGCTGAGGTGCAAGCTGTGCAGACAGCAAAGAAGGAGGCTTCCCAGAACCAGCCTTGCCCGCCTCCTTCCCCTCTCCTGTTTCCCCAGGAGGGGACCAAACGCCAGAGGCAGGGGTGGGGGCTGGTTTTCTGACTCTTCTGTATCAGTCTCCTCTGGGGTGGAGAAAAACTAGAGAATGTAGTGTGTGTGGCTGTGGGGAGGAAAGTTGAGAGGAGGGTACAGCTGCAGCCAAGCGCGGATCCCAGCTCGGTCAGGCCCCCTCCCTAGTCCCTGCTCCTCCCCCTCTAGCTCTTTCTGTTCGGTCTACCGGGGCTGGGACTTGATGCTGGAGAGGTATGAAGCTGAGGTAGCCGGGGCTTCAGCCTCATCTGCCCTCAGCTTCCACTGTCTTCCCTTCTCTCAGGCTGGAATGGCTGGGAAACCCAAACTACAAGAAGAAACAGAATATCTCTTTGGCCTTGATAGAGTCGGGTGAGCTGTCAATCAAAAAATCTCCCTCACTAGTTCAAGGAAAAGACAGTGGGGTCCAGTCCCTCTGCAGAGGCTTTCTCCAAGTATCCAGTGCAGTCAGCACCTCCCCTAGCCCTGGTGGTTGGGGACCCTGCTTGGCTCTTGGCAGCTGCTGGCAGGGATGGGCAGAGATATTTGGCTTTCAGCAGGGCCAGTTTGCAACCAAGAGGACATCAGGGGACAGAGCCTGAAAGAGACTAAGCCCCAGACAGTCCGAGACAGACCAACAGAAACACAGAGCTAAGCTCCAGAAAGGAAAGATGGAAACAGATGATTAGGATTTTTTAAAAAAGAATTAAAGAAAGAAAAAGGCAAGATGAAAAGAGATAGGAGAGGGAAAGGATGGTGTGCGAAGAGCAAGGCGGAGAAGGGCAGCAAGATAGCAGCAGGACAGGCTAGGGCACGAGCTGGTGAAGCAGTCATGGCATTGTGCAGTCCTCGCTTGCTTGCCGGGCCTTTGCCGCGGGATCGGCTGGGGCTCTGCGGCCACTTCTATCTGGACACAAAGGAGGAAGAGGCCTCCTCTCCTCCTGCCCCTCCTGGGGACCTGCTCTGATGGGCATTCTACACTTCCAGGATACTGAATCTCACGTTGGCCCAGACAGCTGCCCAGGCGGCTGGGGGCTGAGCCATGCTCTAGACTAGGAGGGAAGAAACAGAAGAGGAAAGAGGTTTTGTGTCTTCCCCTGGGTACAAGGCCTGTCTGACATAGTCTCAGCTTTCTGAGAGGAAGGAGTCCTTAAGGATCCCTTCCTGTGGGCCACTGCTATTTGAGAGAGACCCTCAAATAGACTTGGTGGCTGTAAAGAGACACCCCTTCTCCCCTACCCTCTTTGAACACGGCCTTCTTTTCAACTCTGGAGCAGCCTGCAAATCAGGCCTGCCTACCCTGCGGAGGCAGCAGCAGCCGGGCTTTCAGGATCACCGGCCTGGGGGGAATCCCTGCTGCTGTCAAATCCCTCAGGAAAGAAACCTAGGAGGAGGTTGTAGCCTTTCCTTCCTTTTGGGAGCTGGAAGTTTGGACTCTTCCCCACTCAGGGGCAGCACAGCTAAGGATCAGGAAGCAGGCCTCGCCCACAGCCCTCTCCTGGCCAATGCCCCAGTCCCCAATGTCTCATAAAGACAGCCAGCTGTGAGGAAGGTGTCTTGGGCAGGCTGGAAGACCCCTGGTCCACCAGGCCAGGTTCTGCAGGTTCCAAGGCTACATGTGAGCTGTAGCCCCCATTCTCCACACACGGAGGTGGGATGGCAGGTCAGGAGCTGAAGCAGGCTCTCAGGCTTCTGCTAAGCCCAGACGTGGAGGTATGGGGGCAAAAAGATGTGGCAGCCAAAAAGCCAAACCCCAAACTCAGCTTCTTGGAGTTCAGTTGCTTCTGCTGAATCTAACATTGGATTCTCTCTCACTCTCTTCAATGTTCCTCAGCACCACTGGGACAACTAGAGGAACCTGAGGTAGCAAGGGGTGTCTCTCTTTCTCTCTCTCTGTGTGTGTGTGTGTGTGTGTGTGTGTGTGCGCGCGCGCGCGAGAGTGTGGGTGTGTGTGCGTGCCTGGAGGGAGGAGGACTCAGCTCTAGCTAGCAGCTCTGTAGACACTTGGTTCCTAGCGTCCCCTCCCACACCCAAAAGACTTCACTAGGCACCAAAGAGCACAGTAAAGGGGAGGGGCACCCTTACACCACCAACCTCAAACCTGGGCAGCTGAGACCACAATCGAGCTAGCATCGTAAGAAGGACAGACAGAAGGACAGGTTAGAGTCATCCCCTCCCCCTGCCCCGCGTCTCCCTTTTAGTGATTTAAATTCCCTCCGGTTCAATCCACACCGTCAAGTTCGGATTAAATTTAAAACAGGCTTTTCTCAGTGGCCCCAGCGGGCCATCCCAGCCGCCGCAGGCAGGGGGACCGCTCGCGGCTCCTCAGCACCCGCCCTGCGCGGAGGAGGCCGGACTCCATTTGCTTTCATTTTCCTTCTCCCACTGAAATGGGCTCATTTCACTTCTCGGCTGCCCTCTCCCCCTCCCTACCCCTCCCCGGTTCCCCTCTCCGTTCCCCCCTTCTCTCTGGATCCTTCTTTGTTGGGAAAAACACACCCACACACATCTCCTCCTAGCTAGGGCCTGCGCTGGAAGCAGAAACTGAGTTTCCTGGCCTGCCGCGAGGAGACCGCGTCCCGCCCCCACCCCAGGTGGGTATCCCGGATCTCGGCACACCGGGACTCAGGCCCCCAAGCCCAGTAGGAGTGAACCCCCCTGGGCCTGTGAACGTGGCCCTTTCAACGCCACGGCCTGCCGGGCCTGCCTTCCCGCCGGCGCCCCCGCCCAGCTTCTCGCAGCAAACGGGGCTATTTCCGGCTCCCCCAACTCGGTCTAGTTTCCCAGCCTGGGGAGTGGCTGGAGGGGGAGCCGCCCCAGAGCGAGGGCTCCTCTTCCCGGAGCTCCAATAGCCCCGGGCGCCTTGTTACCTGATCTTTTGTGTGATGTATGTGTCGCAAGGAAATTTGCAGTGACTTTGGAGCCTAGACTGAGGAAGCCGAGGTGGCGAAAGGAGAGACAATACGGTCCCGAAGTACAATTAAGGGGCCCGAGCCGCTCCTCTCTCCCCCGCCCTCGCCGCCCGACTGGGAGCAGTCTGTCCTCCAACCTCGGGGCGACTCGCGAACCTGGAGCCGGAAACTCACCCCGAGGCGGAGGGAGCCAGAGGACTCCGAATCCAGAAATCGGGAAGAAAGCTCCCTTCCAACCTGGGGGCGCCGTCACCAGCCCCGCCGAGCGCGGCCGACCCAGTGCACGAAAGTGCCCGTGCCGAAGACGAATTTTCCCGAATTTTCGCAGCCTTTGGACACAGAGCCCCGGGGTTGGGACGTCCGAGACAGACAGGCAGACCGCATCTCCCAAGGCAGACAGACTCACAACATGAGTGTGGGCCTGAAATCACACCCAGGTTCCACGTTCCCCGGGCCTTTCTGCCAGGCCTGGCGGGCGCCGCTCTCCCTACCTTCTCTCCCGCCAGGGCCTCGGGCAGAGACCCCGAAGACGCCGTCCCCCGGCTTGGTCCAGTCCCGCCTCGGGAAGCGCCTGGTTACCTGCTCCACGACTCCCCGCGGCCACAGATGCTGGGCAGCCGCCTCCCGCCGGGGGAGGGAAGCCCGGGCCGCCGCCGCCGCCGCCACCCGCCCTCCTTCCCTCCTTCCCTCCCTCCCTCCTTCCCACCCTCCCTCTCTCCCTCCCTCCCTCGCGCGCCACCGCTCGCGGGGCCCTCCCGCGAGCAACCTGCTCTGGACCAAATCCAGGTATCTCCGAAAAAAGAGAAAAAAGAAAGCGCCTTTATGTGGAAAAGGAAAGACGGGGGGGAAAGCCCTTTAATTGCGTTTGTTTCTCACGCTCTGACCATTTCCACCCTCAGTTCTGATGGCTGGGACACAGCCCAGCGGCCGCAGAGGTGTGCGGGGCCTGCTGCCTCGCCCACGCCGGCCGCCGCGCCCGAGCACTGCGCGCTCCGCGCTCTGGGCCGCCGCCCTCGGCAGCCCAAGCGCCCGACAGACCTCAAGGTCCTTCCTGCAGACTCAACATCCGGTTGCCCGCCTCTGCGCGGACCACAACCCTGGAGCCCACTCTGCTCCGCCTGCGGCCAGAACCTGCACACTGTCCACCTTGCTGGCGCTCTGGCGCCTTGGCCCGGACACCCCTCCCTCCTGGTGAAGCCGCCTGCCCGGCTACACTTGGGCTGCGCTCCCGCCAGGGTCTCAGACCACAAGTCCCCGCGTGGGACCCACACAAAGCCCTATGTTGTGGCATTCCGACCCGAGCCCCCGTCGCCTGCTGTCGCCTTCCCCTTCACCTGTTCCCAAGAAAGGCTGCATCTCTGAGCGAGCACGCCGGGGCGAGGCCGATGGCCGGGACCAGGTCCTAGGGTGGCCACAGCGGGTCGGCCGGGCGAGCCGAGGCCGGCAGCCAGCGAGATATCCGAGAGATCAAGGCTCTCCTTGGCGAGCTCTTGCCTTTTCCTCCTTCTCCCGCAAGTCTCAAACACTCACACGCGGAGAGTTCAGCTCTATAAATCCTGCTCTTCTTTCCCATATCATAATTAAAAAAAACCAGTAGGGGAGGTTTTAACTTTTATTGCGATTTCTAGAGTTGGGCTGCGGAGCATATATTAAGTTTACGCTTATGCGCTCTCGGCGGGGAGGGTCCTTTAAGAAATAAAAATCCATCTTAATATCCGCAGACGAGAGAGATAATTTTTCCCTCCTCTTCACGCTGTTCTTTCTGAAGACTCCCTTCCAGCGAAGCGAATAAATAATTACCACCGCCTTAGCCATGATCCACGGCCTCAGGGCCCTGGGGTGGACTCTCACCACCAGACTGGCCCTCACCTTGGCCCTAGGAGACCTTGCTCCATTTATTGGGATCTAGGGAGAAGGACCTCCCAATCCCTGGTTCTACGGCCATCCCACAAGTCCAGTAGCTTTAAAATGGAAATAGGGGAAAAAGGACCCAAATGTCAGAAGTCATTTTTTGGTGAATTTCGGCTCATCAGGGACCTGAACCTCCCTGCCAGCTGCTCCAGAGCACACTCTGCTGCCTGACTCTCCTTTTACCCCAACTGGCGATGTGCTGGGGGGAGCCTGAAGACTCAGAGGCTGCCAAGGGTTCCCCAAACCAGGGGAGACCCTTGCGTGCCTCCCACTAGCTGGCCTGCCTCTCGGGGAGCCTCCCTGTTTCCTTGGACTCCATAGCTTTCCTGCAAGAGAAGAAATTTTGCCTCCAACAAAGGGTTAGGGGACATACACATGGACAATTCAGCTGGGAAGATGAAAGTCACTATTCCTAATTTCTCCCTAGAAGTTCTTTTGGGGTTAAAAAAAAAAAAAAACAACCTTTGAGAGAGGAGACAGCGAGAAAGAGAGAGAAATATTAAGATGGGATTTCAGAGAGCCTAGAGGAGACAGAAAGGTAAAAAGAGAGACCCACACTCTCACAAGGTCACACATATAACCCCTAGGAAATGGCTGCAGGATTTTGTATAGATATAATGTGTATATACATATATGTCTATATTATATGGACATATATATTTTGTTCCCTGTTCAAAGCTTATGTATTTTAATAATTACAATTATCTGAAGTTAGAGAACCCAGAGACCCTGACTTCAGCCTGTTAGCTTCTCTTGTACATTAGCTCTGAGAACAGGGGTGCTCTGCCTTCATCCTTCCTGACCCCTCCCCCCTTTCTCTGAAAGCAAAGAAATCTCTTTTGAGATCCTTCTCTCTAGCAGCCAGGACCAGGATGGAGGAACCAGAGAAAGAAAAAAGTGGAGGAAGCTTTGCAAAGTTTCTTATTGCCCAGATTTACCCCTACTCATCCTCTTCCCCTCCTCCCTCTGGTATCAGCCAACAACCCTTGGAACAGCATGCTAACTGTGGGTGCTGGCAGCCTCTGTTTGCCCACACTCTTCCACACAGTACAAAGACAGGCAGCTGCCTGACAGCCACAGACTCACAGACACACAGACCAAGGCCCATGAGCAGATAGACCAAAGACAGGATTTTGCCCTGATGTTGCCCAGTAGGGTGTGCTTGTGAGGGTTTCTACTTGGACTTGATAGCATTCTTCTAAACTACTAAAACCCCAAATATGTTCTTCATCTAGAGATAGAACCACAGAAAGGGAAGAGGAGGTGGCTGGGCTATTACTCAGAGTTCCCCAACTCTTGGAAGCTCCAGGAACCCCGTTTTTCTAGGAAGAGGCTCCAGCTCTAGCAAGTGGAGGTATAGTCTCTCCTTGAAGGTGGCAGGTGAGAGAAGTAACCACTCCAAGACACCTTCCTCTTTCTCTGCTCCCTTCTTCCCAAATGATTCTGCCCCACCCTGCTGTCCATTGAGCTGGCCTGCCAGGCCAAACTCAAACTCAGGAATTTCCTTGGAATTGGCTAGACCTTCTTTGTCTGTCTCCATCAGCTGGGCCCAGGAGACAATAGCTGCAGGAAAAACTCCTTTCCCTCAGTCATGGGATTGGGACAGGCTGAGGAGGGGATGGTATAGAGCGGGGTTCTCCAGACTTATCCCACAGCTCCACTCACAGCTTGCCCTCCTCGGTCTGCACCCACTTTGCCCTATCTGGGCAGTCTCACTGGGGAGGGAAGGAGCAGGAGAGATGGGTTGGGGCTCTCGACGAAAACCGACTGATGTAACTCAGGCAGTTTCTTGTTGCCGAGTTCAAAACTCAATCCCAACAACATGAAACTACCTAAGCCACAGATCAGCTGAGCAAGCAGGGCGGGAGATTCGGCTTTGCCCCCTATCTGGAGGAGAAGGGAAGGGGGTTGGGGAAGGTAGAAATTCAGCCCCGTCCCCCTTTCCGCCCCCACAACCTCCCTAAGGACTGGAGAGTAGACTTTGGGTGACTGGGTGGGAGGGAGATCTGTCTTCATCAGTTTTTGGTCTAAGTAAATGGCTCAAGGGCTCAGGGAAAATCTGGTAAAATGGGACCGCTAGCTGCTAAGTCCCTGCCCCACCCCCAGCACCGCAGTGGAGCTATTTGCCTGCATCTGGCCCTGGCCCTGGGGGAAAGCTGGATTGTCCTTCCACTCTTGAGCTGGGTCCCCTGTCTTGTCCATCTGGCTTTCCTGCACCCTCCTCCTTGGCTCTCTGATCCTCTCCCTCTCTTAGGTTGTTTGGGCTTCCCGGTGAACATGGGTGGCTGAACCACAGCGTCTGTGCTCTGGAGCCACTTCCAATCAGGCCACTTGCCTGGCAAAGCCTCTCAGCCAGGGAGCATGAGGACCAGGAGCCCGGGCAAGGCTCACACCCACAACAGTAAAAAGCAGGAAAACCTAAGCGTCAAGCTCCAATCCTCTCTACCTTCCCCTCCACCCACCAGCAGACAGCCAGACTGAGAGACATCCAGACGGTGCTTCGACCTCGAGGCGACCCTAAGTGCCCACAAAGATAAAGAAGCCAAAACCACCAATTTGCCCCTTTAACCACCGAACTCCACTGCAACGAGCCGGGGAAGGGAGGAGAGGGAGCTCACAGCCGCTGCCCTCCACTGCCAGCGGCCACAAGGCAAGCCTGGGCTCTCAGCAAGCACCGATGCCCGAAACACCTTTCTCCCAGCTTGCCCGCCACACTCCGGGCACCTGGGGACGCTGCTAGTCTCCACTTCGCCGCCAAGAGAAGAACAAGAAACCGCTTCTCTTACCTTGCCGCTGCCTCCTCCTGCTGCTGCTGCTCCCGGCGCTTCTGTTAGCTGCTGTCGATGTGTGCGTGGGGGGGTGAGCTCCTCGTGCCCCTCCGGCGGTTAAGTTTATTCCTCTCTTTGGGTGGGTGGGAGGCTCTTGGGGTGCCCCCCAGCCGTGGTGGGGTGCGCTCAGCCCAGCACCCCAGGCAATCAGATCCGTCTGCTCCTCAAGATTGCAGTTTGCTCTCTGCCTCTTTCCCTCCTCCAGTCACCTTTAAATGCATCTTTTACTGCAGCACCACATTATATTTGCAGATCATAAAATCCACCTCTCGCGCGCACCAAGACCGTCCTGACATTACTGTTTTATGACCTTGACTTATTGTGGTCACCTGGATAATATTTAAATCAACGTTATGGTCTCTCACTTACATTAAACCCGCTAAGAGACGTTCTAGAAAGGCTCTAGGAGATGAGTCAAACACAAAACACACACATCCACATACTCAGCTTCTTTGGGGGAGGGAGGTATCACTAAAAAACACTAAAAACAAAAAACCACCCATTTGAGGATTACAATTCTGGAAATTTATTAGGATTTTTTTTCTCCATTAAGGAAGCTACATGCAAAAGATACAACATACAGAATATCTTTAAATAACACAACTCCCAGACAGGGACAGGGCAATTTTTTTTTGGGGGGGTCATTCTGTCTTTGCTTTGCTATGTTCTATTTTTAAATTTTTTGTTCCTCTGGATGGAATTTCTGAGCTGTTAGTGGACGGGGATGTGGGGGTAATGGGAGGGGTGGGATAAAAGCAGAAAGCAGTACAGATACAAGACTTCAAGCAGATTCTCAGAGCAACTGGGAGGTAAAAGACACGGACAGGGTTTGGTCGAGACACAGGGTGCTACGACAAACACACAAACACTAGCAGAACTTTCCAAAACGTCTATTATCCTAAGGAGGAAATGCAGCAAGAAAGGAGCGATTCTGACTGTGCTCTGCGGGGTTACAGACCCTTTCTGTTTGATTCTTTTTCTTTTTCTCTACAATCGGTGGATTCAATCTTAACTTTGCATGGAGAGCAGACTGCCGTGTGTGCATGCGTGGGTGAGTGAGGGGTTGACACACACACCAGCCACACTCCCACCCGTATCTAGGAGGGTGCACCCCACACCCCAGCACCCCATTTCTCAGGCATAGGTGGAAGCATCCTCGCAGCACGAACCATAGGTCCCTTGGAAGGAGAGTCTGAGGTCTTTGCCTTTTTTTTTTTGCAGGCGCGTTGCATTTATACTCAGGGAAGGAAAAAAAAATATCACCAGGCACAAAGGGAGGAGGGGCGGGGAAAGGAAGGAGAGGGTGGGGGAGGGGAGGCCTCCCGCTCAGGTGAAATTAAAATTGGAGGTCAGTTCCCGGATCCGATTCTCTCGGTTCATTTTCTTGAGTTTCATTCTGCGATTTTGAAACCAGATTTTGACTTGTCTGTCTGTAAGGTTAATGGTCTTGCTAATCTCCAGGCGGCGCTCTCGCGTCAAATACATATTGAACAGAAATTCTTTCTCCAATTCCAGCGTCTGGTGTTTAGTATAGGGACACCTCTTCTTCCTTCCGCTCTTTGCTGTCAGCCAATTTCCTGTGGTGTTTTCTGCCTTTATCTCCTCTGTTAAAAATAACATTATTTACATAAGTATCCCTTGAAGACGGAAACCCTCTCAGCAGTGCTGCAGCCTTGGCCAGCCTGCTGTGGGGCAGCTGAGGGAGCACGGGGAGGCGCCTGCTCTTGCCCCACAGGCCTAGTGGTGGGGTCGTCTTGGGCTCAAGGCTATCAGAATTTCTCTCAGGGCCTAGAATTTGGGGCAGGGGGATAAAGGGAAGATATTCTTGCCTTCAAAGCATTTATTAAATTTGAATTATTCAAGTTCACCTTAACCTAGTAAATCCTGAGTATCCTCGCTTCCCCTCAGCTTGCTGACTCTGGTGGGTGCCCTAAGCCTCTCTAGTCTCTCCCTCAGCTCTGTTCTCCAAATATAGAAAAATTCAACGAGACAGAAAAGCATTTTCCAGGCCCCAGACCCAAGTGCAGAGCCCACCCCACAGCCGAAGGCCAATTTCCTGGGAGCTTTGACCCCTTTCAACTCAGTGGAGGGACTCTGGCCCTGACTCTATGGCCAAAGGCCATTGCAGCTGTCCCTGCACCAGGCCCCCTTGCTCTTACTCCCACCTGAGTTGCCATAGAGCGACTGCCCCATTAGATCTCCCCGTTGCAATTTCTTCCTCTCCTGGCCATTTTCCCCAGGTGTGTGTAGCTGAAGCAGCCAGCGGAGGTCAGGGGCAACAGCTCTGGGGCATGCTGAGGGGTTCTCAGACAACTTCCCTGGCCAGAGGACCTAAGGTCAAGGGAGAAGAGATATCCTGAGGTATTGCAGCTTCCTAGAAATCTCTTGCCCGGCTTGTGTGTTGATAGATGCGTATGCCTGCAAACACATGTGTACCCATAGAGATACATACACCTGTACACGCACGTACACACATAGATATGCATATGTGTCTATTTACATATGGAAATTCTATAGGGTTGACAGTATTTCCCACTATCTTTCTTGTTAACCGCTTTTCTCTCCGGCACACACTCTTTCTGAAATGGACGAGTCTTGCTCTTCAAGCAACAAAAGGGAGTTTGGTCATCTTTTTAAGGGAAGATATGGAGTCCCAAAATCTGAGAGGGAGCACCCACCGAACAACTCAGCTGATGGCTCTGGGTTTTCTGTCCTCCTCATGTCAAATGAAGCATCCAGGCTCCCTGATCTTATCTTGGTCAAGGGAAGGGAGGGGACCCTAGGGACAGGGACGCAGGGCACACCAGAAAAAAAGCAAACTTGAAGCTGCAGGATAAAAAAAAAAAAGCTCAAAATCTGTTTTAATAATTCTTCTGCCCCTGCACCTGCAGCTTCCTGCCAAATTGTTTACAGGCTTTCCACATCTAATTTTGTGCTGTTTATTTATTTATTTTTGGAGTCATGACTTTGGGAGGGGCAGGAGAAAAATTACAAGTAAAGAAGTTTAGCCAAAATCTCTCTTGCCTCTGTCCTGATAGAAACACTAAATTGGGTTGGGGGAGAAGAGCACAGGCAAAGGATAGGCTGAGGTGATTAGTTGGGTGGGAGGGCGTAGGTTATGGTGTGAACAGCATGAGAGAAAGAGAAGCCTATGCCAATGGGCACAGCTTGAGTTAGGAGATGGATTCGTTAACCTTGACTTTGCTTTTGGTGAGGCTATATTACAGCTTTTTCTGCCCTAAATCTGCACACTAATCAAGCTCAGGCTCTATGAAGGATATAGAATTAAACCTTCATACTGCATGTATGCCCCAACTAAGGCTTCATACTTGTGTGAGCACTATTCTCTCTCTCAACTACACGAACACACCCGTGGTCATCTTCTGGCTAGACCCTCTACGGACTGACTTGCCAAAGCCACCTTTGCAGAGCCCTTTGCACGGTGGACCCAAGGGGGTGAGGCTCTACCATTACCCGCCAAAAGAGTACATCTGCGTGTGTGAGCGGGCATGCGTGAGTGTGGAAGGAACATGCAAGAGGGGTGTGTGCGAGTGTGACACCGATCCCTTCAGGCATGCGTGTGAGTTGCATCCATATACAAAGCACAGAAGATCCAGGCCACCCCCAGCCTGTTCCATTCTCAATATTTCATCTACCTGTGCACTTAATGAATTCCTCTTACACACTGCCATCAGAACCCAGTGTCCTGGGGAGCAGTTTTACTCCTCCCCATTGGGCCTTTTCCCATGTTTTTCAGCCCAACTTTTCAGGAAGAGTCATTCACCCTCAGCCTCCCTCTCTTGCTCTTGTGTCCCCCACATATTTTCCCTTAGGTGTCAGAAAAATCCTGAAAGCCCCCAGCTCCAACAGCAGACACGAATCTTGAACCCTGAGCTTGAACTCTGGCTAGGCGTTCTCTCTCCAACCAAATTCACAATGAAAGCCCCCAAAATTCACACTCTCTTTCAGAAGAAAACCGCTTGCCACGCACACAGAGGATTTCCAACCACTCATTTGTAAACTGCTTTTGGAAACCAATAGGAAAGAGCGATTTAACTAGAAAAAAGGAAAAAAAAAATTAAGAGGAGGCAAAAAAAACCTTAAAACATTCCAAATGTCCTGTTCCAACGCCATCCCCAAGCCAGGCATCTGGAGGAGAGGGAGGGATGTGTCGGGCAGCCCTTCACCTCCACCTCTCCAGCCTCAGTACTGCTGCCCAAGGCCCCTGGCCAAGCCCAAATCCGAAGAAGTCCAAACCGCAAGCACATATCAGACTCACAAACAACAAACCGCTTTTCGCAGGAAACAATTTTCGACTGGGAAAAAGGAGTAAAGAGAAATCCTTCATCTCCCAAGCGTACCCTAGTCTCTGGCCCAAGATCGCCATCTTAAGCTTTTTGTGAGCCTTTGACCTGAGTGGGGGACACCGGCTCTCCCCCACCCCAGCACACGAGCGGTGAGAAAGCGAACCAAAGCCAGCACTCTCCCGGGAGCGGTCACCGATCCTGGCAGCGCCAGGCGCCCGCAGGCTGCCTGCGTTGAGCACCGCCCCGCCTCAGCACCCAGGCCCCGGGCGGGCCGGGCACCTCCACGTCGCCGCTTACCTTCCCCTGCTGAATGACGCGCCACCAGCTTGGCGCTCAGCAGACTGGGGCAGGCGGCCGGGGTCGCGTTCCCCAGACCTCGCGTCCCCGAGGCCTCGGCCGGGCCTTCCTCCTCCTTGGCCCCCTCCCGTGTCCCGGCCACGAAGACCAAGTACCCGGGCGCCCCAGCCGAGCTCGCGGCCCAGGCGGCCTTACCTTTCGCTTCGTTGTCCGAGGTGTCCGGGCTGGAGTCGGCGGTCTTGGCCCGGTCCTTCTCGCTCTCCGAAGGGCTGCCTTTGGGGCCCGCCAGGCTCTGCTCCATCTTGATGTCGTTGGGGCTAGGGGTCTGGCTGTCGGACTTGGGGGTCTCGGGGAAACTCACTTTGCCCCCAAGCTGAGGTGATTCCAGATGTTCAGCGCGCGGGTTGAGATTGGCCCGCTGCTCGAAGGGGGCTTCGAAGTCGTTGGCCCCGGCACAGTGGGGCGTCTTGTCCAGCGCCGAGTAGCTCGGGCTGGCGCGGTAGTAGCTGGGCACGGGCACCTCGTGCTCCCCGAGGCAGGACTCCGGCAGGGGGTGGGAGTAGAGCGCTGCCTCGGGGCCACTTTTCGCCCGCTTCTCTGCGCTGTACATGCAGCAGACATTCTCCTCCTTGACACTTGGTGGGTAGGAGCAGGAGGACAGCGGCCTGCCAACAGGTTGTTCCAGGCGGTAGGCAGCTTTGGGGTCGCCCCAGGAGTCCAGCTGCGAGAGGTAGGACGGGTAGGTGTTGAGGGCGAGGTTGGGGCTGCCGCCCTCGTCCCTCTTGGAGAGCGAGGGCGCGAGCCCGCAGCCCCTCATCACCCCGCAGTTGAAGTCACTCCCAGATTGCATATACATGCCTGCGCCCCGGCTATAGCGCTCTCCTCCGCCGGGCGCAGCCAGGGGCTCCGCGTACGAGTTCGGAGTTACATTGCGAGGGCATGTCATTTTCAGACAGAGGGGTTTTTAAGGAGCAATACTACAGCGGAGAAGCTGACATCTTTTTTTTTTCCCCATCCGGGAAGGGGGGGTGGTTGGAGGGGCGGGAGGAAAAAGAAGGGGAGGGGGGAAATATCAGCTCCATAATTATCCGCGCACTCGGTCCTCACCATGTGACGGCTAGACCAATGGGATTTGAAAATGGCCTTGATGATTCAGACGGCCGTGACGTCAGCGGGGTCAAGTTGTCGGCAGGCGGAGCGCGCAGCGTGGAGTAACAGCGCCACCTAGCAGCTGCCTGCGGGTAGGGGCACCGGAGTCCTTCCCCGCGAACAAAGGAAGCGCCCCCCAGGCCGCAGGGGCGGCAGGGGGGGTGGAAGGAGGTGCTGGGGTTCTAGGGAGAGTGGGGTTTATTTTCCCGGGAACCAGCCTGTCACGCCTGGGGAGAGGGGGCGAAGAGGGGGAAAATCTTGGAGAGAGGGAGAGAGAGGCACCCAGGGCTCAAAACAGTCAAATTCAAATTAAAAGGTCAAGACACGATTCAGGTACTTCCTCCCCTCTCTTCACCTCTCCTTTCCCTTCCCTCAGTTCCCACCGCTGACTGTTCTCTTGGGATGGGTGTGGGGTGAGGTGTTTTGGTTTTTTGGCGAGGGATTCCGGTTGGCAGAGAAGGGAGAGAAAGTTAAACAGTCCCAAACAGGACTAAAGTTTCTGCCCTCCGGCCTCCTTGTTCCTGGGCTTGGCTCTTGGGGCTGGGAGCTCAGGACCGCGTAGGTTGGTGGAGTTACAAGGTCCCTCTGGGGCCGAACGGGAATCCCCAGTATTTGGGTGAGCCGCCGCGGAGGGGATCAGGGTCACACAGGTCTGTTGGGGGAAAGGAGTCTCCCAGTGGAATTACAGATCACTGGAGACGGAAGCCCCCGACCCGAAAGACCGGCTCCGGACCCTGGAGCTGCGGCCTGGGCCTGGCTGGGAGGGGAATTCCTGGGTCACCGTCTTGGGGCTTTGGCCTTGGAGCCGGTAGGGCTGCCTTGCTCCAGGCCCCGTTGGCCCTCAGTTTCTGCTTGACCTTGCCCCCAGTCAAAACAGGGAATACTCCTTGGAGGGCAATCGGAAACCTGTGAGGACCTTGGCTGGATTAGGGGAGTCGCGAATCAACCCTGGAAACCGGCGCGCAAGATGGAACCAAACCCGACCCGGACAAGCGCCCTTTGCAAAGCCATTGGGCTGGCAGCATTTTTGAAAGGAGAAGAGCGGCCGTTCTAGTTTTTGTTTCTGTTGTTCAGTCTAGAGAAGAAATGGGGCAAATGTTTGTTTCACATACTTCTTTCCATTTTTCCATCGCCTTTCTTCCAAAGCGAGCTGCACTCTCCACCCCTTCCTCAGGAAACGGAATCTAGAGAATAACTCGTCTTTCCGGTAGCTCCGCATTTTTCCCTGATCTGAGCCTGGGGATTTGACTTTCAGAGCGGTTGGATCCCGGCAAGGAGTGCCTGAACGCCCTTGTTTGGACGAACGAAGAAGGCTGGACCTATTCTACAGAGGCCCAAGCTGGCGCGGCTACAGAGGACTGTGAAAAGAAATCCGCCGAATTTCCCCATCCTGGGGTGGAGGAAGAAGGCGCAGCATTCCTGAACCCCTGGAAAACTGGAAGAAAATGAGGCATTTGTGGCGTGCTTGCAGGACCAGCCAGGGGACATCTGAGATAGTTTTGTATTTTTCTCGCAAGGGTCTCAGTGGGTTGTGCAGGGCAAGGTTAGGCTGTTTAGGCCCCAGCCCAGACTTGGGACAGCCCGGGCAGCAGTCAATCCGAGGAGCCATTTGTCCCATCGTCCATCCCGCGGGAAACAGCCGAGACTTTATGACCACTCTGTTTGTATTATCTGCATAAGTCTTTCCTCACCAGTTTGATCGAAACTGTTCCCTTTTATGAGGACCCAACGAAAATTTCCCGTCATATTTATCAGCTGGGGATAAAAATTTAGTATGGGAACTGATATTTCCTCATTTATGGGATGATGAAATTAAAGACCAAAGCAATTGAGAATTATATAGCTTGGGGGGTTCCCTCCCCCCTCTTTCACGTCTTCTTTATTTTCCTGCCTGGTGTGCCCGTCCCTGGAGTTCCTCTTCCCAGCTCTCTGTCCTTATCTTCTGTTTTGGAGTCCGGTGGGCCCTTTTCCCCATGGCCAGGTGCCGCTGAGACATCTTAGATTTTCCTGGCTTTTCTCTCGGTGTTTAGTAGCTGGGAGCCAGGACAGCAATACCGGAGCCTCCCTGCCAAGCTAGGTTGGGAGGGATGGAAGAGTGAGAGGGGAGAGCCTCTGAGGGGAAGAATTTGAGCCCTGCCTGGGAGCGAATGGTGGGATAAAAGAGTGAAAGAAACACATTCTAGAATGCTCCCCAACAAGTCCTTAAGTATAAGCTGGGGAGTTGGCAGAGAGAAGCAGAGTCACTGGGCCTGGGGCCTGTCTCTTATCACCTTGAGCCCCAACCCAAGCCCACCTCTCACCTCAGCCAGGGGAGGAAATGGAGGTGCTTCAGAAATTATTAATGGAAATAATACCCCAGGGAGAGAGCCTCCTGTCTGGATTCCCACATCTTCACAAGAATGAATAGTGTTTAAAGTTAAAATAATTAGAAGTATGATAAACACGGACCATTAATGAAAAAAGAAATCAAATTCATCAGTCTAAGTGGGACCCCCGGTGGGGCAAATGTTTGCCTCTAATTGCTCAAGATAAACGAAGATCCAGCGCTGGTAAACCAGGGCCCACTGGCTTGCTCAGATGTAGACTCAGAAACTTGTTGGGTTTTTGCAGACCTTGGGATCCTGCCCCAGTGAGGGTACCAGGGGGAAAGAAATGCAGTGTGAGGGCCCAATGAAGGGAGCATTTGTGTGTGGGTCTGCAGAAGTCCAGCCGAGTCCGGGTCCCAGCCCTGCCCCCTTGGGCTCGGTCTTTCCTGAGGCCACGAGCAAAGGCAGTTTCCGTCCTATTGTTCCGGCCGGCCTGGCGTTCAAAGGCATTCGGACCGCCACAGCCACCCTGCCTGACACCACTGCCGGGCACCCACCGGTCCTGCCCATAGGGCTAAGACCCCTCAACCTACACCTATGGCAACTGGGTTAAGGTCCAGGAAAAGTCTGTGTCGCAAAAATCACCCGCATACCAATCTTCATTAAGCCATTTCCCCAACTTCCCCGGACTGCGGGAAGACCTGCGCTAACGCCTGACAACGGGGGTCCTCCTTACCTCAACGGAGGATGTGAAAATCTCGGGGCTGCTTTCAGACTGTGCTTCTGTCTCCACAAAACCCACCCATCCCAGCAGCCCTAGCCGCTTTGCTTTTCTTGTCTGGTACCCAAATCCTGAAGGAGCAGCAGGGACCCGGCTGGGCCTCCTGCTGCCTGTGGGTCTGTGAACAACAGAGGCAAGGAGGGTTGGGGAGCTCCCTGCGTGCCGCAGGTTACAGCGGTTCCACGGGGCAGTCGGGGCAGTCGAAGGAAGGGCTGGGGCGCTCGGGTGCCCCTGTGAAAACGGAAGGAGGAAACTGTAGTCCTCAAAGAACAGAAAGGAACGTTGGTTGATTTTTCATTTGTAGCCCACAAATCACCCCAGAAGCACCCTAGTTTCTCTAAATAAAATTTCTGGAATTTCCCCCGAGAAGTTTAAGAAAGTCATCTGGGAAATTCTGAAGACGAAATGAAAGAGGAGGAAGAGGGTAAAATACCTTTGGGATAAAACAGTAAGACAGAATAAAAATAAGATGTGCATGCAGAGATCTCTTCAAGCAAACTGAAAAACAAAATCACGCCAGTGATTGCAGAGTTTCTCCTCTTGTGGAGGCAGCGATAACTCATTGTTTCCCCAAATCTTGAAGGGAAGATTTGCTTCTCTTCACTAGTACCAAGCTCTGTCCCAACTGAATGGAGGGCAAGGAAATTCCAGACAAAACGTAGCAGGCTCAGAAATCCAGAAAACAGGTTTTCAAACAGGTATGGAGGTAGGAGGCCGAGGACAGAGAAAGGGACCTTCGTTTCCCTTCGCATCTCACGGTGCCCCGGGCAGCCTGGCCAGCCGGATCACTTTCACATCTGGACGGTGTGCACACTTGCACCCAGATGCTGTGGAGTTCAGCATCCGTATACATGTCCTGCTTGCACTCAATTGCATGTACACAGCCACAAATATTCATTTATACCCAAAGTGCTTCTTGAGATCCTTGAATCCCGAAGTCTCATAACCCCGCGCCAGCCCGACTGCTTTCTGGCCTTGACGAAGCTGACCGGTTATTTAACTTTGCCTCCTGAATCGAAACCAGACCAGACCGCAAACACCTCCAAGCAGAGCTTTGGGAGGAGGAGCCGGAAGGGAGGTTGTCTTTCGGGGGAAGGCTCTGGTCCCCACTTTAACGGTTTGTTTCTAAGTTGCCCCAGTTCAGGTTCCCAGCCACTGTGTGTGTGTGTGTGGGGGGGGGGGGCGGTTTCTAACTTCTTTCAAAGGAAAAAAAAAATACTAATTCTCCCTCACAAGGCAAAATTCCATTTTGAAGACCTGTTTTTCCTTCTTTTGGGCACTATTCTTCTTTTTCTTCTTTCTTTTATTGTCCTACTTTTTCTTTGTTTACATCTTCTCTATTTTTCTTTCTCTTTTTTCTTTAATTCATTTTTCTTTCTTTTTCTTAAATTTCCCCCTTATTTCTTCAGTACCTTTTTTCTCCTTTTCTTTCTATACAACGTATTACTTGCACTTTTCTTTCTTCCTCAGTTCTCTCCTTCTCCTTGGCTTTCTTTCCTCGGCTTTTAAAAATTTTCAGCCTTGTGCTGGGCTCAGTGAGGAGAAGGGGAAGCACCAGGCTGGGCTGTGTGCCTCCCCAGCCTGACCATTCAGGTTTGGAGCTGACCTTCTCCTACCTTCAGCTTTAGCTCGGCTTCTCACAAGGCAAAGTGTAGGACTGCCAGGCAGCAGCCAGTGGCCAGGCCTCAGCAGTCGCCATTAGAGGGAAAGAAAAAAACAGGCTTAGGCTCGTCCCCACCAATGTGGCTGGCTGGCTGGAGTGCCAGGTTTTAGGGGACAGTTATCTTCATTTCTGTCACCAAGAGGTCACCAAAATCAGTCTTTGGAGAAGTTCCCCCACCCTTATTCTGGTCTATAGAGCTACACGTTAAAATGGCCCAAAGTTGAACTCAAATAGTTGTCCCCAAGACAGTAGGCAAGGGAAATGAGGGAGTGGGGTTCTGTCACTCCTCACAGGTGCATCAGGTCCAAAGAGTTATCCAGTAGCTTGGAAGCCCAAGGTCACTGTGCCCTCATAGGGGCACCTTTGTCCTCTGTGCTCCTAAACTGCATCCCTGCTGGCCTCTCCTGCCTTTGGTCCTGCAACAGCTATACCCTCTGACAGCAGTTTTCTGGGATCTATGAATTCTGTTTGTCTGAATACCCACTCTTAACTTCATAGTAAACAGTGATGCAGAGCTATGTCATGCAGAAAGCTTCCCAAGTCAAGCAGTCTGAGTCAAGGTTGTGGATCTTGTCTGCTTTGTGCAGTGAATGGTGGGGAGGGGGGTAGGGTGATGGGGAGAGACCAAGAGAGAAAGGGAGGGAGGGGGAGAGACAGAGACAGAGAGAAAGACAGGCAGATAGAGAGGGTGAACAGTGTCTGCAGGAAAACCAAAGAATGTCACCATAAAAGTCTTGTCTTGCTGACACTGTCCAAACTTCAGGAGGTCCATAAGAGAGATCCTAAGAGCATAGTACACAGCACTTTCTGCAGCTTTGGCTAGCTGGCAGCCCCCAAAGCCAGGTCCAAGGTGGGCCTTGGGAAGAATTGACCTGACCTTCAAGCCTTTTTACCTTGAGCAAAGACGGGCAGCTTCAGATCCCTCTCCAACACTCACACAAAGGAGCCCCAGAGCCCCCCTCTTTTCTCCCTCTCAAAGATCTGAGATTCCATCCTATAGCAAGATCAAAACTTTAAGTTATCTTGTTTAAAAAAAAAAAGGAGAGCGTTCTTGTAAAACTTTTATGCCAAACAAAGTTATAAAAACTTCCCGGGCGTTGCCATTTCCAAAGTTTTATATGAATAGTAAAGAGTGTAGTCGCGTGCACAATGTGCTGGCTGGCTCTGAGAAGGAAGGGTTTAGCAGCAACATTATCTAGCCCTAGAACACCAGGACACCCCAGGAGCTGCCCCCTTCAGGTAAAATTGGCCCAGAAAGAAATTGCCCTGCAGATTCTTGAGGGGGGGAGGGGTGATGCCCTTGACTCCCTTGAAGTTCAAAGTTCTTCTTTGCCCTGCTGAGGAAAGCCTCTCTGCCTTCAGCCCGAGAGATTAGCCCAAAATAGTTTCTCTCCTTTTACTGAAAACTACTTGTAGTTTACCCTAGCTCTGTTCATCTTGTAGACCCCTAGTCTATACTGTTTTTGCTTCCCCCAAAATAGGACCTATCAATCCCTCCATCTGGGAAGCCTAGGACTAGTGGACTTTCAGCTAGAGGTGCTTAGGGGGGTTGTGAGCCTTCTACCAAGAGCCCCTCCCACTGGCATTCCCTAGTAGCCTAAGGGTCTGAGTGACAAAGTAACCCTAAACCCAAGGCTACCTTCCAACTATTTCTCAACTCAAGTACCCCTGGTTCCCCTGCACCCCTAAAGCCCGCAGTTGTAGGGGGAGGAGCTCAGAGTGCTTTCTCAGCCCACACCACTTAATACCCTTGTAAACTCCCACGTGCGCTATAAACTTGGATTTTTACAACCAACATTCCTCCTTAGCTCCGGGAAACTTTGAACTCGGCCTCGGGTTTATTTACTTGTGTGTGTACTGGGGGGCGGGGCGGGGCTAGGGAGCTGGAGCTGAGAAAGAGTAGAGGAAAAGAGGTAAAATGTGGGGCAAGGGGGTGATGGGGTGGGGGGTCTGGGTTGTGCTGGGAGAGCCAAGACAGTCCACCTCGGGTTTGTTTACTATTTAGGGCGGAAGCGTTTTCTAACACAGGCCAGACTGAGTCGTTAAGGACGAAATGAAACTGGGTTTAGAGGCACGGGGGCGCTTTATGGTGGCGTCTAGACTAGGATCTTTTGTTCCCGGGCAGCGCGGTGGCTGGAGGGGATTACCCCAAGAGGTTGAGCCCTGAGTGCCCCTCCCCAGCAAGGGGGGTTGGACATCCCAGGAGCCTGAAGGTGGGCTTGTTTGGGGGGGCCAAAGACCCTTGTTCCCTCTCACCCCATTTTAGAAAGTCACCAAGGACTGACTGGCAGGTTCCAGGGCCTGGATCACAGAAGCTTTTGTTTTTCTTTCCTGATGACTCTCCTCTGTCTTTCAGAACTCTCTTCTGGTGCTAAGGTTCCTTTCTGAGCTGTGCATTGTAGGGACAGTGGTAGCTTCCAGGTTTAAATATTTTTTTTTCTTCACAACCAGGAGCTGTTTGGAGGTTAGTAGTCTGTCTTACAAATAGATTTCTTCTACAGAATTATCTTCATCTTGTTTAGCAGAAAACAAGGCCAGCAGGCTCTCAGTCCCTGATGTGGCTAGTGGACAAACACCATATCTACAGAAGTGTCTCACACGAACACAAAGGGGGATCCTCACTTTTACATTCCTGCCCTCACTCACTAAATACTGCCAGTGGCTGCACACTACAGAAGACAGGAGCTATACATGTGGTCAGGTTTACTGCATGTTACAGGCAAAAGCATACAAATAATATCCCCCCTCATTTGCAAGCACAGAAACACTGATTTAAATAACATCTTTGTGTGTGGGCACATGAGGGGATTATGGGCGACATATACACCCCAGTGTGCAAATCTTGTCTCAAAGGCTCATATTTACAAATTAAGAGACTCAGATATCTAAGCTGCAGTGATCCCTGCCATCAAAAACAATGGCAGACCCAGACTTGATAATCATGGGCCTTTTTCTTTTCAGCCAACAGAGTGATATCGACAACAACAACAAAAAAATCAAACCTTTTTTCAGTTACACAAACACAGAGAGAGGAAAATGAGAGAATGGGTCCTGAACCTCTGCCCCCAGATAATGAGTTTAGAGCAAACACCAACCATGTGGCCTCACTGAGATGAAATCCTTGCTGAAGTCCTTGCTGAAAGGACCAAGATTATCCTCGCACAGAATAGCTAATACAGATGGGTGTGGCAACTGCTCCCACAGGGGTCACCTCCTCTCCAATGCCCCACCTCAAGCCAACCCCTACAAAACATTTCTTCGCAGCTATACTACTCTGGAACACCTCATGCATCAACATCTGGGTGGCTCCCGCCTGCCTTGGCGTCTGGTTGTGTCCAGAGGGGCCAGGCCATTTGTGCAGAAGGGGCCCAGTTCCACCTTCTTACACCCAGGGGCTTCCCAGAGGGCAAGGGATGGCCACTTCTCTGCTCTCTTTTCTTAAAAATTGTATATAAAAATTCCAATACAGTTTTCTCATAGAGGCGAGGGTAAAAAAGGGAAAGCCCTGCCCTCAACTCTACACATTTAAATGCAACAGACGGAGACATCTGGCGGGAGGGTGGTAGAGCCAAGAAAATTCCTATAAATTTAAATTTGATGATGGTTACAATTAACTTCACAACAAACGTGTACTTAAACGGAAAGCATTTTGGGCATTTGGACACAGCTCCAGCTGCAAGTGGGAAAGGAGAGCTTGAGAGTAGCTGTGGAATGTGCTCCACTTGAGAGAAGGCAGAAGCCATGGCCAGGCTCTTGGCCCTGACAAGCAACAGGAGCTCCTGTCCCCCAGCCCCAGCCTGCCCTGTCCTCACTAGCAGGGCTCTCCTGGCTGCCTCCTCCTCCTCTTCCTCCACCGCCTAGGGAGCGTGGTGGATTTTAAGAGAAGAGGGGTTAATAAAAAAGGTCAAATGCAATCATAATATTGAACAGAATGAAATATCTTTATTTGCCACCAAAAAAAAAATCACAGCAATCCCTCTGGGAGGGGAGCAGGGTGGGGATTGCACATGTCCACACGCACTCACGCACATGGAGAGAGGTGGGTGATTGGAAGCTCTTTCCAGCGTGTACTCCCCCATCCTCTCTGGGTTGAAAGAAACACTTGTGAAATTTATTTACAAAAAATTCAGGCCCCAACAAGGGGCAGGCTCCCAGTCCCATTCCCTGCTTCCTCCTCTGCCTCAACCTATTTTTTCTTTCCTTCTTTCTTTTTCTTAAAATAAAAAAGGAGGTAATAACTGCATAGACTAGCTATACATCCATGCAGAGGAGCACAGCTTGGGAAAAAGGTTAGGACACCTCAATGCACCAGAGTTGAGAAATTTCAAAGGAGTGTTCTACACATTTAAGGGCTCAACAACTAGGCTCAGGCGGGGCCAGGGCGCAGACAGAGGTAGGACACGGACTTTGCACACCTAACACCAGGTCGAAGGTACAAGAATTTCACAGCAAGGCAGGATCACATTTAGCTACGCCCATCACTGGGGCAAAGCGGGGTAAGGGCCGACCCGGAGGGGTCTCCCCTAGCAGACAAGGTGTCTCAGCGGATCTTATCACTGGGGCAAGGGACGGCTCTGTAGTTCCAGGATTGTTGGGCTCAGGCGCCCACTACGTCCGCCACCCCCTCCCCCCATCCGAGCAGCTAGACATTGTCGCGAGGTGTGTTTCTTTTAAATAAAGAGTCTTGGGGCCTCGGCGCCAACGGGTGTCCACTCGCCACAGGTCAGACACTGCCCTTAGTCCCCCTTTTCAGGCCTAGTCTCTGTCCCCACAGAGTCAGATCGAAGGTAGAGGAGGTTCCGGAAGAAAGAGGCAGCAACGGAAGTGGGGGCCAGCCCTGGCCACAGTCCAGTTTTCCACCCGCGGAAAGGAGACGAGTTAGAAAATAAAAAATAAAATAAAATAAAATAATTTCCCCCTATCCCTCCCATCCGTAAAAGGGCCCGGTCTGCAGTCACAGCAGCGGATTTCCCGAAAAATACTGCAGCCGGTCTCTGCTCAATTTTTTTTCTTTCATCCGTCTGTTCTGAAACCAAATTTTCACTTGTCGGTCCGTCAGGTTCAGCATGCGGGACAGCTGCAGCCGCTTCTCTTTGTTGATATACACGTTGAAGAAAAACTCCCGCTCCAGCTCCCGGATCTGGAATTTCGAATAAGGGCAGCGCTTCTTGCGGGTGCGGGGGGCGTCTGGAGGGAGGGGAGGGGGCAAGTGCGAGGAGAGGGGGGAGAGAGACACGTGAGACCCGGGCGACCCAGCCCGCCGCGCGCCCGGCGGCCCTTCTCCCAGCCCTGCCGCCGCCGGGCCGGCGGATCTCCTGGTCCGCGCCGCGCGCCGGTGCCAGCCTCGACCCCACGGGCGGCGACTCGCCCCCAGCCCCGCCTCGGGCGGGAGCCTCAGCTGGCGGGGTCCGGGAGAAGCGACGCCACGTGCGCCCTCGGCCCCCGCCCCGCTCGCCGCAGCCCTGCGCCCCGACCCCAGCTGCCCTCCCAGGGGTCCTCGACGCCCACTACGCCCTCCCAGGAGCCGGGGCGAGCGCGGGGGACAGGCGCGAGGAAGCGAGACGTGACGGGAGCCGGGAGGAGACCAGGGAGCAGCGCCGAGGAGCCCGGGCGCCCCGGTACGCCCCCGGCGGCAGCGCGTCGCCCGCCGCCGCCCGGGCCGGCGCCGAGTGCGGACCGGAGCGCACAGCGGAGACCCCCGCGTGGGGCGCCGCGCGGCCCGGCCGGCCTCTCCCCGGGGCCCTGCTGCCGCCAGCCCCGGCTGGGTCCCGTTTCTGTTCAAACACCCGCAAACACACCGCTTGAACGTTTCCCCCAAAACCCAGTGTTTAAAAGAAGCAGAGCAGCCCGGGCGCGCCGCTCGGGCCTCGGGCTCGCTCGGCTGCCGCTCTCCTCCCCCTCTCCCCCTCTCCGGGCGGCGCCCGGTCCCCCCTCGCCCGCCCTCTCCCCCTCCACCCCTCCCCTCCCTCCCACCCCCCTGCAGCCGGCTCCCCAGCCTTCCTTACATGCTCCTCTAAGTTCACGATCAAAGTTAATATCGCCCGCGATGGTGGCACTTTTAAAAATCTCACAGACCGAGGAAGATAACGGGGGCGGGGGGGTTCACCCGGCTTTTCCAAAGAGCCCTTCTCCCTCCCTCCCCACCCCTTCTCCATCGTAAAAAGTCAAGTCGTTGGGAGCGAGGGCTTTGTAGGTTATAATAAAATCCTTTGAATGCTTATAAAACTCCACATAAAATCGGACTGACCCAAAACACGCGGCTGCCCAGCTCCCGGCGCCCCCGGCCCGGCCCTCCCCGGGCTCCTGCCCGGCGCCCGCCAGCTCCCGGCCGCGGCTACCTACTGGGGGCGGCTCCCTTGGCCGGCTCCTTGCTCGCCGCCGAGTGGGCAGAACCGGACGAACTCGGATTCGTGTTCTCCTCCTCGGCCTCGGCCTCGGCCCCCGCCTCGGCCCGGGACGCCAGCCCCGCGGCCGGGGGCGCCTCGGGCTCCCCCTTGGGCTCGCCCTTGGCCGAGCAGGGGGGCTCGGCGGGCGCGTCGCCGCCGCCGCCGCAGTAGGCGTTGTCGAAGAAGCGGTCGAAGGCTTGAGGCAGGACGCTGTTTTTGTTGACGGAGGAGTAGAAGCCGGCGGGGGCGGCGTGCGGGGCGCTGGGGTGGTGGTGGCCGCCGTAGGAGGCTTCGTTTTTCATGAGGATCTCGGTGACCGTGGACGGAGGAAGGCACTCCCGGTGCATGAGCTCGTCGGCCGCCGCATAGCAGGACGAGTAGCTGTTGCGGTGGTGCCACTTGCCGGAGGGCTCCAGGCCGTAGGAGACCTCCCGGACCGGGGGCACCTGGGCCGAGTAGGGATAGGAGATCTGGCGGGAGGGGGCCTGGGGCAGGAAGGAGGAGACGGTGGAGAACTCGGGCACGTAGTAAGTGCAACTGGGCAGATAGAGGTTGGAGGCGCAGCTCCCTCGCTCGCCGAAGTCAGCGCCCCGCTCCTTGCGCGACGGCGAGCAGAAGTTGCCCAGGTTGACCGAGTTAAACATCGTTCTCCTCTCGTGCGGGCTCCGGATGGAGGTTTTGGACCCGGTCTAGCGAGGGGGGAAATTTTGGGAAGGCGAGATGACGCGTTATCCGTCTTAGTCTCTCTACCCGAGCACGTGATCCAAAGTAGATATTGTCATATATCAGTTCGGAGCACTTCGCAGACGTAGGAGGGGTTCTCTTCTTAGGTAAGATCGGGGACGTTCAGGCGATTGGTTTGCAAACACCGCAGAAACATTATGAAAATCAATTGCAGATTTGTATTCGTTTTTCTCTCCTCACTCCCCTCCTCTCCATTCCACAGAGCAGCAAAGGAGGAGAGAGAGAGGGTTGGGGTGGGGTGGGCGGTGGGATGGGCGGGGGCGGCTGCTGGGAGGGGGTAATTGTATTTTTTTTCCTAGCTCCTGATCTATTTCTTCCCCCAAGATTGGGGAAAGGAGGAAGCTTTCTGTAGGGGTCTGGCCTCCGACCTGTGATCAGGCGATGACTGGAAGGACAGCGAAGACTTCTTTCCCCATTGCCTGATTTTCCCCAGAAGAGTGAATCCTTCCCCCCAAGTCTCAGGGACGCTTACCCCTGCAGCCCGTAGTCAGCGCCTGTTTACAAGAGTTTGAAGAAGTCAATTCAATTATTTTCCTGGCCAGAGCTGGATGTCAAGACTACCTTTTAGGTCTTTGGAGAGGCTCCCCGGAAGAGTATCTGAAGTTTCCCAAAGGTGAGGCAGCCCAGCTGCAACCCAGTGTCACAACTTTGTCTGGCTTGCTATGCAGCCTCTGGCTAGGGACACCGATTAGTCATAAAGGAGTAGCGAACAGCGCGCCAGCCGCCCAGCCGGTGCCTGGCAAAGTCTGGGAAAACCTTCTCTAATGTTGTGTTAAATATTTAGTATGAGAGAGTGGCCCTGGGTGAATATTTCATGCCTGCCTTTATTGTCAATCAATGTGCAGAAAGCTACATCCACTGTGAATTTTAAAATCCCAAACCTCAAAGAAAAAGACTGGAATGAGAGTCATGTATCTTCTCTGTCAGGGCCCTTAAGGTGGTCGGCTGAAAAGACGCCTGGTGTTGGGGTCCAGAGAAGATGTCTGGAGGCTCCGTTTAGACTCTTGCTCATGAAAGATTTGGGGGCTATGGGGTGGGTAGTGGGGCCAGGTATGGGTCTCTAGGACAGATCAGCAGAATGGTGGAGGGGAGCTATAGAAATGGTGTAGATAGGGTAGGGCCAGGGGCCATCCCTGAATGGGAGCCCCCAGATCCTTCGTTGGGGTGCAACCTGACCTTATTGCCTCCTCCCCATTTCTCAGTTCTGCCCTGCCTTCCTCTGGATATGTCCCCCCCCCCCCCCCCAGCTATGGCCCAAAGGATAGGCTCAGTGACGGTTTCCTCCCTTGACTCCCATCCCTGTGGGCACCACAGGACACATCTGGCAGCTAAGAATCACTTTATTGGCCTGGATCCAAGGGGCTAAAGCAACTGGCATGAGCAAAAAGCAACCGTGGTTCCAAGGAGGAGCCGCTGGGGCGTGATGTGTTACAGAAGGAAAGGAAGAGCTTAAACTCTCAGGACTCAGCCCACTGTGCTCTCAAGGAAAGCAGGAGTAGTGCAAGCCCTCCTTGCACCTCTATTGGTTAAAATTGGCTTTCCTTTAAAATTTTTTTTTATTTGGATTTGATTTTCCTTGCTGAAGCATGATGAAGTGCTGAGATCCGCCGCCCCCCCCCCCAAAACCAGATAGAGAAGACACAAAGATGGTTACTTGCCTTTAAATAACAATCTCTAAAGCCCATGCCTCCTCAACTTTTCTGCCACCCCAGATTCTCTCAGACTTTAGAACAGCACCTAGGTAGAATCTATCTCAAGAATAGGTCTTCTTGGAGTGGCTCTAGAATACTCAGAAGGAGGCCTCAGCACCTCTACCCACTCAGCCTTGGCCAGATATTACCTGAGGGCAAAAAGGAACTACATTGACCCTTTGCCAACCTAGTTTTTTTTTTTTTTTTTTTCAGGGAAGGGACCACAAAAGGAAAAAAAGAATCTGTTATGTTTCCTTCTTCCCTTAGCCCTTTTTATAGGGTGAACTAGGGGCAGCATTTTTAATTATAATGGCAAGGAACTATGGACTGTGGCTTTTATAGGGTTTGCACTGACCTCGTTAAATTTGAGTTTATTAGAGGCAAAATGTTTCCCAAATAGTGATAGGACCAGTGAAAGGGAGGGAAGAGGTACCCCTACCCTTTAGAGGTGTGGATAAGAACAGTCTCAATCACTGCTTCCCCACTTCCTTACAAGACTCCCTTCATTCCCTCTCCAGGCTTCCTGGGCAAGTGGGGCCTCAATACCCCAAGGCACACTGCTTCAGCCAGGGCCAAGGAGGGTGGGCTGCTTCCTGTGAGGAGACAGCTGTGGGCCTGAGCACTTGAATTTGACCACCAAAGTTTATTCCAGGGCCACCATAAAAGTGAACCAGGTCACTGCAAGGATCTCCTGGCAGCCTTATTTCCTTGAAACCAAAAAGAAAGGCAAGAAAGAATGCTAAGGATTGGATGCCTAGAAATTTCTGGGATCTCTCAACAGAGAATTGTGGAAAGTTACACTCTTTCTCTTAAAAATAAAGCAAGAAGTTAAACATTTTTTTAACTTTTGGTCTGACTTTTAATTTTTCAACAACTTTTTACAAATCCCAACACCTGACACTTGCGGCTTGCATCAAGGAGAGAAAACCTGGTCTCTGAGATTAGCTAGATGTGAACTGAAAAAACTGCCCATGATGTGGTGTGGGGTAGCAGTCTCTTTGCTTACCCTGGGTCCAGGTCACCCCAAGCATCACTGGCTAAGCCTACTTACTGGCTCCCTCCAGGCTACATCTTGTCAATGGGCAACTTGCAGCCAGGGTGTCAGTTGGCTGCCACCCTGGCCCCTAATTCCTTTCCTGGTATACCCCACTCCAGGCTCCAGGCAGCTATTTTTTTCTCACCTGGTAGGTGCTGGTGGCCTCTCCATCCACCTGGAGTCCAAGCCTTCACCTGAAAATCTCCGAGGCAGGGCCATCTTGCCCTCCTTACTGGGTTTTGGTGGCCTCAGTCCTCGCTGCCCTTCTGCCTGGCCATGAGCAGTCTGCTGAGGTCTGGGCGGCTGCCTCGGTAGTGCACCAAGTGCAATGACAGACTCCAGTGGCCTTCGTCGGCACACAGGGACAACAGGGGCGGCTTCAGAAGGGGGCAGCATCTACCGAATTCTGCCGCCCCTGTGTAACTTCTCAAACACAGCGCAGGGCCGCCTTGGGGTCCCTCTACCTTATGCTGCTGCTGGGATGCTAGACAGCCCATTTTGGCAGAGAAAAAGGACTCCACAGACCATGAAGCAGAAACAAAACTCTGGGAGGAGAAATTCAGCTGCGTGTGGAGTCAATAAAAAAAAAAAAAAAAAAAGACAAACGAAGGGCATCCCGTTCATGGACACCCTGGGCCAGAGAGCCGGAGCCTTCATTAAGAACCAGCTTGCACGTTTTGCTAATTCTTTCCCCTAATGCGGTATCTCTGGGTTGAATAATCCCTTGCACTCCTGACACCCAAGTCCTACCTCACCCTCGGTTAGAGAACCAGAAAGGGTGCCACTGTGGCGCTGGCGGCTTCCACCTCTCCTCAGCCCTGGTCAGCGCCCCTTCGGTTCACCTAAGCGGGTGGATCCTGCCCGGAGGTCCCGCCAGCCTAAGGAGGAGGTAGAGAAGCGGAAGAAGGGCAGCTCCTCCGCCTTCTCAGCCCCACCCAGCTTCCTCCGAGGAGAGATTGTCCCAGGAGGCCCGCAGCGCGACCCCATTTCTCCCATAAAAGCCCCTTTTTACGAGCCCGGTTCTCTGGCCCCCTCACCAAATGCTCTAAAATGAAGGAAATGTCTTAAAAGCTGTCTGGAAATGGAGCCGCTGTCATTGGGCCTTAGTTTCCAAAGCCAATCGCGGCCCCACAGAAAATACCTTTTCTGGGTGAGATTGCCCTCTTGGGCCACCCGGATCTCCCGCCTCGCGGCCGAGCGGAGGCTGGGTTGGCCGGAGCCGCCATTCCCCTGCTTTAGCGCCTACTTAGGCTCCGACCCAGTCCGGGCTGATCAAAGTCAGCTCGCGGCATTTTTATGAGATCAACTTCAGCGGCTCTTTACTTGTAATCAGACTCCTGGGTCGAAAATGCAGGAGAGTACAGCTCATCAATCCGAAAAGGAAAAGGAGCGCAAGAGAGGGAGAAAGGTAGACAGAGGGGGGGGGGGGGGGGGGGGGGGGG
>PVKB01001784.1:0-360605 GCA_004027205.1 Ctenodactylus gundi
CTGTACCCCCCCCCCTTTTCACTTTGTCTTTCGTCTTAAGTTCCATAGGAGTTGTGATCTGGGACTCTCATATCAGAGACCATTCGATGTTTCACCTTCTGCTTCTGACTCACTTCACTAAGCACGATGTTCTCAAGTTTCTTCCATTTGCCTGTAAAAACCTCCACATTGTTGGACTTTATTGATGCACAGTATTCCAGAATACAACTTTTGATTGCAAATGGTTCAGAGGAAAACCCTTAAAACTGTTAAACAACGTAATTAGAGGTAAATAGAGTAAAAATATACTTGTTAGCTACAAATACTCGAAATTCAGCTTCTGAAGTAAACGCCCTCTCCCACTGGCTCAGCATTGGTTTCAGAGAGCAGCTTGTGTGGATGTCTCTAACCCAGCCTGAGGCCTTTTTCCAGCCTTCTACCCTGGCTCACTCACCTCCATTTTTCTAAGTTGCTTGAGGACAGATGGTGCAAAATGCACATCACCACGGAGCAGGGCTGAAGGGGGTCGGGGATGCTGGTCCTGGTGGTAGAGCTCATTCCATTCCTGCAGGAATTCCCTTCCATTCCTGTGTGTGTGTTGTTGTGCATACTTTTGATATAAAACACATTAGTTATTTTCTTTTCTAATAGGCATTTTGCATTATTGTTTAAAACTTAGTCTCAGAATTTAGTAAGCTTGTAATAAAAGGGAATAGTAAAATAAAGACAATGACAGTGTTTCCGGATTGGATGTCCTTAGCTGACATTACATCCATTCTATGACTTTGGATATCAGAAATGCAGATGATCTATTCGATCTTGTGTATTTTACAAGTTTGCTAAGTAGTTGCTTGTTACTGAGTACTATACTTTTTGTGGTTTTATCAAGAATGAATTAGACATAGAGACTTAGGGACTCAGAATGTCTAAAATATAGCTGAAAAATACTCTTAAGAACAGATAGTCAAAGAAAATCCAATCGTGGCTTCCCGAGGAAGTAGTTGTAAAGTGATTAATTAGTCAGTAAGCTGGTGTTCCTGGTTGGGAAGGACAACTGAAAGACATTCATTTATTTAATAATGTTTAGTGACTTAGAGTATTTTCAAAGTTAAGATGTTCTTTCAACTAGTTTATTTTTTTCTATATTTTAGTCATGCTTGCTTGTTTCCTTTGTTTTTATATAATGTCTTGGACTTTTGGTCATTACTAACAGATGATTACAAATGTTTTCTCTCTTTTTTTCTTTGCTAGTTACGGATAGCTAGTTAATAGAATTTAAAGGTCATATGAAGAGATACTTCATCTCTCATTCTTGCGATTTATGTTTTTATGTCAGCATTTCTGTTTTAAGAAAAATAATCACAGAAGAAATGAACAAGTAATAAATTGCTCACCCTTGAATCATTATATGAGGTTAAGACTCAAAAAACAGGACTGGGTTGGACTATTTAAATATGATTAATGAGAATGAATCCAAGGGAAATCGTTATCAGAAATCTCTTGGGAATCGGCTGTTTTCAGAAAATGTGTGTGGGAAAAGTCAACATCCAGTGGGGGGAAATTGACTCTATGGAATTGATTGTATAGTCATTTGAAGAGCTAAATTAGCTAGTTACAAATAAGAATATATGAAACAAGTGTGAAATTATTCAAATCTGTAAATTTAAATCTAATTTGAATTCTCTAAGGGTATTGTAGGTATATCCATATTATGGACTGCTATGCCGTAGGGTGGTGGGCTAAAATTTTTGAAGACATCAAAACTGTAAATATCCTTACCATTACTAATATTTGAAATAGCTTTGATATGATGATTTCAGGTGTGTGAGACTCAGTCAAGTAAAAAACATGCAAATGTTAAAAACATGTTGTTTATGATTGCCTGGATAGATTCTTGTCACTTAGATGGCCAAGTATATTTATTTCTACTTTGACAGCATTTTTCTATAAAAAGTGGTCAAATAAATGAGTGCTTACCGTTTGCATTGATTCTTTAGGGGGGAAAAGACAAATCTCTTTATTCTATTGATATTTTTACTTTGAATGAAATATTTCCCATTCTACCAAGTACATTGTGGTATAAATTCTGAGACAACCATTTTAGTTCATTTAAAGATCAACCTACTTTTCAAATTTATACAGTATCTATATTTAAAAATACATATGAACAAAGTAAACAAAACTGACTAGCTGAATCTTCATGTTTTTATTCAAAATCTGAGTGATATTTATCTCTATTTCTCAATTCACATTCATGTTCTGCTTCTCTAAACTTTTTTGATTTAGCCTTGCCTTCTGAACTATTAGTATTTATTACTTTTAGATGCATTAGCAGATGCAAAAATATATTCCAGTTGTTATAAATTCAAATAGCACTTATTAATCTAAATCTTCATTGGCCCAATCAATCTCTCCATTTTTCAGAGGCAACCATTGTGTAGTATTGAGAAGATGAACACAGTATTAACACAGTATTCATTTCCTTCCTTAATTCTGAAGGTCAGGAACTCCACACTCAGCTGCTGTCCCTGCTCAGGAGCTGGTAGGGCTGAAGTCAAAGTGAGGCGGGAGATGAGGTTCACAGCAGGGGCCCTGGGGACCTCTTGGGATTCCAGTTGTTCTTAGCAGTTAGTTTCCTTTTCCTGCCTTCCAGGAGACTTCCTCATCTTCAAGCCTGCAAGGTCCTGTTGGGCTTTAAATATCCCCCTTCTTCCTCATGCCCTCTGTAGGAAAAGCTCTGTTTTCCAAAGCTTCTGTGGTTATGTTGGGCCCACTTGGATAGTAACAAGGTAATTGGTCAATTTTAAGGTCAATTCCTTAGCATCTTAAAAGATCTTTGGCCATGTAACTTATGAAAGGGACATTGGGAGTGAAATTCATAAACGTCAGAAAATCTACTCACCAGACCATAGCTGTCAATTTGACGTCTTTTGAACTTAGCAGTGTTTTGGGTGTCAGATATTCAATTTTTTTGGGTTGCTAATGGTTACTTCAGAAGAAACTGCTTTCTCTATTTTCTTAGTTTTGTATATAAATGAGATATAACTTACTGTATGTTAGTGAAATCATTTAAAACTTGACTTATATTTTCTACTATTATCTTGTTTCCATCTCATTTTCTTCCCATTTCTCATGGCTTTTGATTCAGAGGTGTGGCTTTGCTATTGGAGGATAGATATTCTCAGTTCTCCAGATTGTGAACAGTTCCTTTTACCTTTCTGGAGAACATATCTGTATCCATGTAACTTTTCAACTTTGAAAAAATATTTCAGCTCTTGATAGGATGATGATGTTCTCTCTGTCCCTGCCTCCCTTCTCCCTTCCCACTTTCTTTCTGTTTCTTTCTTTCTTTTCTTTTCTTTTCTTCTTCTTTTTTTAATGATTGAGTTTAGCCTGTTCAGAATCATTGATATAATGGGCAAGTTTGGGTTTCATTTTATTATATAACAGTGATATATTTTCTGGTTTTATATGTGTTTTAAAACATTTTAGTGTCAGATCTCTGCTTCCATCTGTGTGTATGTGTGTGTGTGTGTGTGTCTGTGCTCAGGTGTGTGCTGTGTGTTGTGTTATAAAGTTTATATTTTGTGATATAATTTTTAAAGGACATTACACTTTAAATTCTCATAAAATGTTTGGCCACAGATTTTATTTATTTATTTTTTTGGTGACACTTTTTCCTCACTTTGTGATTTGTTCAGCTGCTAATGAGTTTTATTAATCTCTGTCTTGTTTTCGTTTTCATTCCTGTGTCCCTGCGTTGTGTTGCAAGGCCCTTTATCCATCTCTGAGTGAAGTGGGCTTTCCTAAACTACCTGTTAATGTTTTCTGTGGTGGAGGAGATAGAATAAAACAAGTTCTATTTTGTTTGCTTTTCTTTCTTTCTTTTCTTTTCTTTTCTTTCTGCACTGAAAATACAGTGTTTTGTAGCCATGACCTCTCTATCTTGGGAAACAGAACTGTCCAATAGGTCTTGTTTTTTCAGCGCAGCTTAGCCTGTTCTTTACAACTATGGTGGCAAAAAGGGAATGTAATGCTGGCCCTCAGCATAAGTCACGAAGTCCCCAGAGCGTCACAGTCATCTGTGTTCTCTGATCTTGGCTTCCCTATTCATCGGTTCTCTTCCGGGTCAGGAGAAGGTTCCTCTGCTCTTACATGGCGGAGGAAGGTGCTCGCTTGTGAGGTACGTTCGTACCGGGAGGCTGGGTAGAGGAGACCGAAGCTTCTGAAAGTTTTTTTCACCTTTCAGATAATAGTTCCAGGCTGGTTTGTCCTTTGCGGTGGAGATTAAGATTCTCACGTAGTTAGATTCATCGTTCTTTCCCCCCATGTTGCTCCTCTGCTTTGTGTCTTAAGAAAGCGCCATACCTCTCCCAAAGGTTGTGAACGATTCTTTTTTTTTTTTTTCATTCTACCAGAAGACTTTTTTTCACACTGAGTCTTTTTGTGCATTGAGAATTGTTGTGTGTTATTAATAGTATGCAGAAATCTAAACTGACTTTAAAAAATATTTATAGCCAATTGTTCTAATACTGCCTGGGCAAATTGAGTAATACATCCTTTCCCAATGGTTTGACATGATGCCTTTTATTATTTTTAGGCCCAAGTAACTGAGATTTTTTCTGAAAACTTGTTTGGTTCCATTGGTCCGTTTATCATTTGAACACATTTACCCATACTGTTTAATTTTCTGCAGTACTAAATTACATCAAGCAAGTATTTCCTCTTTATAAAGTGTCTTCTCTGTTCTTGTTGCATTTCTATTTTACATGACTTTCAGAATCTCTTGGCGAGTTTTATAGAAGCAGAACACTAAAGTTTTATAGTTCTGCAAAAACTAAGATGAAGATATTACTTAATTTAGAGAAAATCATCATTGTTGACACTGAGTCTTGTCACATAGGAATGAATTTCTGTCTCTGCTTACTGAGTTCATCTTTTAGAAAACTTTTAGAATGCTTATCTGGGTCTTGCTCTTCCCTCTTCCCCCTTGCCTATGCTCCTCCCCCTCCCCTATGCTCCTCCCCTTCCTCTCTCCCCTTGCCCCTCCCCCTCCCAACCCCCTGTGCCCCTCCTCCCACCCCCTGCTCCAGCCTCCACTAAAGAGGCTGGATTACAATCATGGATTGTTGTGCCCATCTTGCATCTTTCCTGGCAAGCTTATTCATAAGTGCTTTATAACTTATTTGAAAGCATGGCCCTTGTGAATGGAATTCTTTTATGTTGTCCATTTGGTTATTGTAATTGCATGGGAGAGTGGTTTATGCTTTCTTTGCTAATCCTGGGTGTGACCACATTATAGACTGTGCCTTATTTAAGTTATTCTTTTTTATATTTCTTACTTTATATTTTATATAATATATTATAACTCATCAGTGCAAGTCAGTATTCTGCAGTGATGAGGTTTGCTCAGGGAAGCAGGTACATGCCTCTAACATGTTGTCATCAGTTGGAATCCCATGCTCCCTTTGCTTCCCCATCACCAGAAGGCTGCCTTCTGGTTTTTGGTTCTTTTCATTTTAATTATTTGTTAATTTATGTGTTTTTAGGTTTCTCATGTAAGAGAAAATATGTGATATTTGACTTTCTGAGTCAGACTAATTTCATTTAACATGATGATTTCTAGTTTCACTCCTTTTCCTGCAAATGACATGACTTTTGTTCTTCTTTATGGCCAAATGATGCCCCATTGTGCGTGTGTTTTCCTTATCCATTCATCTGTTGACAGGCACTGGGGCTGTTTCCACAGCTTAGCCATTGGGAATTGCATTGCTATAAGCACCGATATACATGTAATTCTATAGTATGCAGTCCTTAATTCTTTCTAGAATATCCCCAAGGGTGCCCAATTGAGCTAGGTCAAGTGACATTTCTCTGTTCAGTCTTTTGAGGACCTTTAAAACTGATTTCCATAGTGGTTGTCCTAGTTCACATTATTACCAACCACCAACCAGCACTTTTTTTTTTTTTTTGAGACAGTGGCTTATTCTGTATCCCAGGCTGGTCCTGGACTCACTATGTAGCCCAGACTGGCCTGGATCTCATGGCAGTCCCCCTGAGGTGACATGTGTATATCAACGCTCTTGGCTTCTATGGTGTTGGGGAATCAAACTCAGGTCCTTGCACTTGCTAAGGGCTCTAACCACTAAGCTATACCCCAAGCCCTCTTTTTGTGTTTTTGGTGGTAGGTAGCTCTTCTGTCTGGGCTGAGATTCATGTAACTCTTCACGGATGGAATATGGTGCTACATCTATTGCATACATCATTCATTCTTTAAGGGCTGGTTGTGATCCTAGCTACTTTCATCATTTTTTTTCCCTAAACTCTCTTGTTAAACTGTTTTTCTCTTCTCTAAAACATCCACTTGTCATCCATTTACAGAAGTAACATGTTTGTACTTTGCTCTATCAACATATCCCTTTCGTTTCAGAGTATAAACAGCAAAAAAAAAAAAAAAAAAAAAAAAAAATTGTGGCCCACATTTAAGGTTATTTCTTTTACCCAAATTATCTAGTCATATGACTATGATTTCAGCAAACGTTTGATCTAGTAAACATTCTTGGTCCACATAAAGGAATTATTTTAGCACATTAATCATTCTATGACTTAGTGCCAATATAATAAGGTTTATAAAGAACGTGTCAGCGTGGAGGCGTTTACAAGTCTGCGACCAGGGAGGTCAGCTGTGGTGCGCGGCTGTGTCGCCTTTTATGGTTATTTACATTCACACTGGAACTGAATCGGTTTCTTGTTTCTTTTCATTTAATAATGTTTACATCGTGGAAATAAGCTGGCAATAAAATGTCCTGGCCAGTTTTAACCTAGCCCAGTGATTTGCGCTTTCTCTGGGCGCTTGGCTGGTTCTGCAGCCTTCCTGTCTCATCCCTCCCCAGCCCCTCTACCTCGCGCCATTTTCTGATCAGAGTCTGACTGCTGCTCCCTTCACCTGCTCATCTGCTCAGCTGACTGCTTCAAGGAGCCGAAGTATTTGCGTTAGCCAAGCTTGATATTACACTTCGGGGATTAATTACCAAGCACATGCCTATAAAAAATCTGGAGGAATATGAAATGCTGTGGTGCAGCCTCGCTGGAAGGGAAGTTTGAATCAGCCTGTAGTCATTAAATAGGTGAGGTTAGACATCATACTTTCTGTGAGACTATGTGTGACTTTCAGATAAAGTTTCTGCTTTTTCCTGTGCAGGCGTCATGAATACCTCACTGTGATTTGGTTTATGGATATACTGAGTGCACCATTACGTGCTCCAAATTAGAACTCATGTGCATGTGAGAGGACATCGTTGCAAATCATGCATACCCTAATTTTTATAGTTTGAAAGCCTGTTGTTTTCATGCAAACATGAACCAACAGCAAAACCTGTGGAAGGTGGTTTTACTAAAGGTCAAGCATAGAGTCACTGAGTGGCCATGGCACATTCTTCCCAGGGGCCTTGAAATTTACAGGGGTCATTCATCTGGGAAGAGAAAAAAGGACTGACCACCTCACAAACCTATCTTCTAGCCTTGTGCTAATGATTAGAGAGCTCCTCCCGCCAGTGGGTTCTACGTGTACACCTTCAACCCCCAGGACAGCTGTGGGAATGTGTGAACAAGTGAAATATTTTCATTTTGGGATCAGACCCTGTGGTAATTTTTACGCTCTTGTTTGACAGGAGTGTAGAAGTTTGGGCCTGAAATGAGGATACTCTTGAATATGCTGGGCTTTGCGACTGAACTTTACAAGTATTCCTCTTTGGCTAGGCAGCCAGAAGCACCTGCAACTCTAAATGTAGCTTGGGAGCCAAGAATTTCTGCATGGTGCCTGACGGGGAGGCCTGAATCTTGTTCAGCAGCCATTGCAAGTGGAGGCTTTTGCATCCGGGTCAGGTTAAGTGGAAAGGAAGGCAAAGGAGCGAACCGAGCACACGAGATAATTAGTACTTCTCTTCTGTCAGAACTCCTGGCAGAGTCCCGGCCTCGCACTGCGTGATACTTTGCCACACAGTTCTCCCGCATGATTGTCATGGTTTATTTTTTCAAGGCTAGTTCAATCTCATTGTTACACTGCTTGTTCTGTAGAAACCCTGCATCTGGCTGTTGTCACAACACACATCTCGGATGTGTATCTGTACATGTGCATGTGGTGTGTGTAGGTTTGTGTGTATATCTCTCTTTCTGAGAGATAAAGATTTATGTGGAGAAAGAGGCCTTTCTTGCTAATAGGGGAAGAGCTCGGGTAGACAACAGAGGAAGAAATCTTTCTGGTTCTGTGTTGGAAATGGTATGAGACGTCTGAGTGTTTTCAAGGAAGACCTACAACACTGTGGCAGAGTCTGCACATCAGTGAGATCTGGTGGGGTTTCTTGCTGAGTCCATAGTAACAGGAGGAAAGGCGGCTTGGGACTGCAGGGAGGACGACGTACTCCAGAAGGAGCCAGCATCGTCCCTCAGTGACAAGTGCAGAAGGGCTTTCCTCTTGCTCTTTAAGTTGATTCTGAGCTTTGATTTAGGATTTGCTGACAGAGACTTTGTTGGTAGCTCAAAGGAGAGCCCTATGTTTAGCTAGAACAGATAGTCAGGATGAAACAAATTCTGTGTTTCCATCAGGGCTCCGACAACCTGCTTCCTTTCACCTTAACTCTCCGACCTCTATTTCTGGAATCCAGAGCCATTTCAGTAGGAAGGTAACTCATCAGGAAGGCTAGCGACTTTGATGGTGTTGACCCACTTCTTTGGGCGGGAGCCGGCACAAACCCACGAGGAAACCCACGCTTCCTCTAGTACAGAGAAGATTGTCCTATCCCTTGAACTAAACTTCCTCTGTAAAGGTGTCAAGGTGATGCTGTGATCCTCAGTGGCGGAGATGATGAATTAAAGTTAAGGGGAGCTTGTCCCTGAGTTACACGGTCACATATAGTCTCTCTCTCTCTCTCTCTCTCTCTCTCTCTCTCTCTCTCTCTCTCTATATATATATATATATATATATATATATATATATATATATATATAATTATTTTTCAGTGCAGAACGTGGGGTCTTCACTCTGAGCTACTACTTCCCCAGCTGGTTTTTATTTGAGGCAAGGTCTTGTTAAGTTGCCAGGCTGCCCAGGCTAGGTTCCAATTTGCAGTCCTCCTGCCTTAGTCTCCCAAAGTGCTGGGAATACAGGCTAGTGGCATCAGCCTTGCGTAGTTACTGTCATCGATCTGTGCCTTCCCAGTGCGTGGCACAGGCTTCCTTGGTAATATGAACTCATAAATACATGAGCCCTTACGTAAAAAAGACAACATTTCTTTGAAGTACAACACCCCTATGGTAAGTGTGATTTCAACAGAAAGGATGTAGCAAATATTCGGAAGTTTCAAATTTTCACCTCTGGAAATAATAAAATAGTAGGTAGGGTGAGCATTTTAGCTTTCATATCATATCTAAAAGTTAAACTCTATCACAGTTTTTGAAAACTTAAGTGTAGACACAAGTGGACACTACTCAAAATAGAACAAGTTGAGCTTATGGATTAGGAGTTTGTTCTACCAAGGAAGCCAGCTACTGTCACTTGCGTTTGAAGAGGGAAACTTTATAATGGGGACAGGGAATGCCTTGGGGTGCCCTGAATGGTGACAGTTTTCCTGGGGCCATGGAGGTGGGAGAAACTGAAAGCCTGGTGTCCTCCGTGATTGGCTAGGGTTGCAGATTTGGCTTTCTCTGGTTGCCTATCCCACAGGGCCCAGATTAATTTTTCTCATATGCCTTTATGCTCCTATTTCATAAAGAAGGCGATTTTGTGATTCTTTTTTCTTTTTTTTTAATGTTGTGGCTCAAAGTCACAAGTTTTAACATTGTATCCATTTAAAATTACTAAGTGAACTAGGTCATTCAAAAAAGTACAAATATACGATTTTAATTTTTTGTGGTTCTCTACTCATATATGCATTCTTATAAACTCCAGTGTCCGACTCTCCTTCATGTCCACTCTGGGCTTCCCGTGTACTTATTCTGTCATCGGGAGCGATCGGTGATCTCTGTGAATTTGGACCTCGTCTCCGACTCTTCTATTAATGGGATCCCCTTCTCACGTTGTGAACAGAATGTCCAGTTGCAACTTCCTATCCAACTCCAGGATCAAGTAGGTTTTATCTGGGATAGTTTGATGAAGAAGATAGTATGTTCTTCTTAGCTCAGTTCCTGTTCTGTGACCCTGAACATACATGCTAATGCATGCTACATTTACTGAACATGTATCATTTTAAAATGAAGATATGCACCGTCTCATCCATTTCCGTGTATAGCTTTTCGATATCCTTCTTTTGGACGGGCTTTGTGGTATCCGGAGGAGGGCCGTTGTCTTTGTTTCCCTCCTCCAGCTGTCATCCAGATGTTGTGATCTGTAGCTGGGTTTGTACACAGAAGGAAAAGCCCTGATAGAAAACAGCAACAAAACGGAAGATCCTTTCTACCGGAGTTCTACCCAAAGAAACCTGGGAAAGGCAAGAAGGTGACAAAAATTAGCGATCTTGCTTAGGATTATGGGAAACAAGGCAGTCACGCCTGAATAAAGGAACAATTGCTGCCTAGTTCCAAAAAGAGTTGTCAGGTATCTTGAAGCTTTTATGACAAGGCAGACATATGGATTTTGTGAAATCATTCAGTGGTTTAAATGCTATGTGAAAAGCAAAACTGCAAATGTAAAACTACTACGCGGCCCCAGGAAAACACGGTCCAGGGACTGAAGGAGCACCGCCATGTGCAGGTGTGATAGCCAGAGTGTGACTGAGTTGGACCATTCCACGTAGGGAAAGAGAGTAGAAAGAAGTACATCAACTGTTCGGGATGATGAGCTTTTCTCAGCAGCAATGTGGTTATCAGTGCCTTATTTGTGATGTGATGTTGAATTTCATTTCCTGCTATTTCTTGTACTTTCAATATTAAAAACAGCAGCAAGATCAAACATTTCTTTTTAAGTTCATGAACAATTTCTTCATTTCTCTCACGATAAGTAAGTAATATAAAATAATTGAGTAGAGAAACTTCAGATTTAGGTTCAGTGAAACATTCTGGATTCCTTCAATATTCCTGTCTCTTTCAATAATGAATTTTGTGTCTAAAATAACTCATCCTGGTCCTGAATTTTATATAACTGTGAATTTTTGCATGAGTTATGTAACTTCCTGCTGTATTAAATTCAAAACAAACTAGATTACTTGATCCATTTTCATTCCATTTTTCTCCTTACATAAAGAAAATGGCCACATAGAATAAAGCACCACACGGGGCTCAAGATTTTTGTTATTTTTAATGTGTTTCTGCTTCAGATGTGGACAACGTCCCTAAAATTGCATCTCTCATACAACATTGCGTCATCACCGTTTTCACGATGTGACTGTGTCGCTCAGCTCTGGCTGCCGTAACAGAAGGTCAGTGACAGCGTGGCTTAAATCATAGAAATGATTTTTTTTTTTTTTTTGAAACAGGATCTGGCTCTGTAGTCCACCCTTAACTCAGTATTGGGATCAGGCTGTACTGAACTGCTGGCAGTCCTCCTGCCTCAGCCTCCCCAGAGAGCTGGGATTACAGGCACACTGCACGCCCATCTATTTTGTGATTCTGCGGGATGGCACTGGGCCTTCAAGCTTCCTAGGCAAGTTCTCTGATCCCTGAGGTGGGCCTGCAGCCCATGAGGCCACACTCTTGTGATGCCTTGATTGTAATTACTTTTTAAAGGCTTTGCTTCCAAATCCAGTCACCTTGGGGGTTAAGGCTAGAATTTCCGAATTCAGTGGGTGAGCAGAGTTCTGTACCTTACGGACAGCTCCCATCAGAAATCTCATTCTTCTCAGCGGTGCAGCCTATAGTGAAAGTAACCAAGTCTTCTAATAATGTAAACTGGATGCTGGCACCACAGAAGTATGACCGCAGACATGGGAGCTGTATGGACGCTGGGCAGGCACCTGTTCTCTTCCTCTTATCGAACAAGTAAAAAAAATGAAATTATTTACTCAATTTAATGTATTTTAAAATAACTAAAGCTGTATTTTTATGCACATATATATAGGAGGGAGAAAGAGGGGAGCGAGGGAGAGAGAGAGAGAGAGAGAGAGAGAGAGAGAGAGAGAGAGAGAGAGGTTCATGTTATCTAATTGGCATTCTGATACTTAATTCTGTAGATTGCTGCTTAACCCAAGAGGAGAAGTGTGATGTGTTTGTTTTGGAAGTAATTACAAGATAGAAAATGACTTTTTAATTGGCAGAGAAAAGCACATGGAACAAAGACAATAAATTAGTAAGGCAGTTGACATTGTACATCTTCCTATTCTAAATGGGAGCCTTCTCTGCTAGACAATGAGCGTATTTATCACAGCGCCTTAGTACATAGTCTGATGATAGTACTGCTTTGTATATATAACTGCAGCCCAAACTTCCAGAATAGGAAACGTTGCAATGGTGAATAATTTTATCTTGGTAACTGGTTAGTTACTAGCTTCTATGTATCCATTTGTTAAACTGTTCATCAGCTAGCCTTGTTGATGTGTTGGGTTTGGGCTGCACACTGACTTTTAAGATTTATAATCTCGACCTGTTATAAAGAAAAGCAATCTGCATTTGTTCTTTTAATTCTTTGACTTCTATTGTTCTTGGAGGTGTTGGTCAGTTTCCATTAAATCTTGAACTAGAGCAGCAGAGAACCATACACACTGAAGACGTCACAGGCTGTGTTTGCAGTGCACAGTCTTCTCTGTACTCGGCACCTCAAGCCCCAGAATCACAAAGTGCCTAGTGACTGATGATTATCCTCTGATCCTGGTGCTGCCCATCAGACAGAGCCAGAGGTTTGAGGAGTAAGGAAGAATGGTCAGGGCCCTGATGGTGCCACACGCCCGTCAGTGCCACTATTGGAGTCAAAAGTCTTTGTTCACGTTACCAATGGGGGCGAACTGAGTGGGTGTTTGCCTAGTCCGGTTTCTACTCTCTGAAAACAAGAATCATGCATCAACAGTATACACCAAGTGATTGAATATTGACCATTTCTGGTCAGTACAGATAAACTTACCAGCGAGGTCTAGAATGTTAAGAAGGCCAGGTGTCTGGCCAGTGGTGCCGTTTAGACTTCTGTTACCCCTGTGTGTAACTCGGTGCAAAATGCAGTTATTTATCTTTCCTATTCCAGTAATTTCATCAGTAGATCTTTTAACTCACTGCTTCCTAAAAAGATTCCCTTGTTAGACTTAATTTGCTCATACTATTTCTGCTAATAAAATACTATTTCAACTCACAATTATAAGGACAAGAAATTTTGACTTTGTGGAAGTAAAAAAAGAAAAGAAAGAAAGAAAAGAGAGAAAGGAAAGCCCAGAGAAAGCGTGTCGATAGAGGAGGTAGCAGAGTGGCCTGTGGACCACCCTCAGGGACTAGGCAAGCAAACCTGTGTGCGTGTGCCGGGCTCCGACTGAGAGCCCCTCCACGGACCTGCCTCTCCTTCTTAATTATGATTTCTTTTCTGAACAGAAGAGAGCGTTCTTCATGAGGCTCTGCTGACAAAGCTGCCAGCATTTTCTAGTGAGGCTGAGGGTTGTTTATTTATGTGACTGCTGTAAAAGCAGGCATGGGGCGATCTGAGAAAAACATACAGCTCCATGAGATAATACGAGAGCCGGAAGGTTTCCTGCGCGCACATGTCAGAAGAAAAATCTCTTCCAGTGGCGCATAATAAATGAAGAGCTTTTTCCGTGTTCCAAGTTTGCAGTTGAGACATATGTATAATTGAATGGCTGGGTCTGCAGATATTTTTTTTCAAAAGTAAAAGTATAACGCAATACAATGGGTCCCGTTTTCAGAGATCATTTTGCTTATTTCATATTTAGAACATAAAAATTGCACTTAGATTATTGAAACCGTGATGTGAATACAGATTGTACCTCTTCCCTTCTCAGCTTGTGGCAAGATAGCTACAGACGAACTTGCGGTGAAATGTAGGCTGAGGAAGGAGGATTTGTGTGGCAAGGCACAGGGGAGAAAGTCCCTGCCGCTTGGCTGGCTTTTGTGAAACGAACGGTGTGGAAGCACTGAGATGCCCAGACATTATTTTTCTCCAGCTATTTTTGTCTACTTTTTCTTCTCTCAATTATATGTATGGTACAGAACTTTAGTTTTTAAACAAAAGTTATGCTTGCAGCTAAGAAGCTGTGTGCATAATAAATGTCAAGAGGTGGCTATATGCAAGCAATTTCTTACTAATTAGTGTGTCCCTTAGATAGCATATGACTGATGATAAGAATCTGGGGAGTGCATTTACATGGATGCTTGTCACGGGGAAGGCGAGATGAAAACATTGTTAAACAAGGTTGCTGTGGTCTGAATGTGGTTTCCCGCCCCAAATTCAAAGCCTGCTCATCAATCTGATGAATTATAAAGGTAGGGCTTTGGGGGGATTTGGGAATTAAGGGAAAAGGAAATTGGGAACTGGGTGATAAAGGTGGTGGCATTATTAGTTAAATTAATCCCTTCATAAGACAGATCTCAATAAGCTGCCTTGTCTTCTACCATGTATAAACTAGAAAAAGAGCCCTCACGGACACCAAGTCGGGTGATGCATTGAACTTGGATTTCTCTCTACCTAGTCTGTCTTTGTATCAGCAAAATTTAATTTAGATTAATGAATGCCACAAATGCTGAAAAATTATGCACATAGAGTTTAAATCTCAAATTCGGGGGGGGGGGTGGGGGCGAGTTCAGGGGGAGTGTCCATGGGACAGGAAAGAAGGAAAGCATGAGCCCAGCAGACGAAAGGAACCCACCTGGGTGATGAGATTCTGTACTCAGACGAACTGTATGTTAGCGGGTTGGCTTCGAAAATGCGATGTCTTCCACATGCAGGTCAGGGCTTATACAGTCATGCTCCTCAAGGGTATAGCAAAATTCCCAGCGGGTGTTCTTTGGTGTACATTTGCTATGTTTTTTTTTTCCCTTGAGCGATGGTGTAGATATAAAATATCTCCTGCAAATCTCACTCTCAGTCGTGACCCTGCACATAACCCCTCCCCGTCAGAGGCAGGGCCTGGTCAGAGATGCTGAGTCACTGGGGGACGTGACTTGGAAGAGTATATTTTTTATCTCCGTCAACTCTTTCTCTTTCTGCTTCCTGGCTGCCACAGAATGAACAGATTTCCTCTGCTGCACCCCTACCTGAACACTGTTTTTTCCTTGGAGCCAGGTAACTTTGGGCAGAACCCACTGGAATCTGAGACAAACAAACTTCTCTTCCTTTTATGTTGTGGGTGTCAGCACCGGGAAAGAGGATTAATACAGAAAACTGGTACGAAAGGTGGAATGGTGTCTGTGATGTACCAGAACGTGTGTTCAGAGCCTTTGCAATGGGTTTGTGGGAGGACTTTGGAAAGGTGTGCAAAGTCAGAGATGAGAAACCCTAGAATACTCTGAGCAGAACTGGATGTGTGATCTGACTCAGAGCTGAAAAGACCACGATGCTGGTAGGGACACTGTAGGTCACACTCAGGAGATTTCAACTGGAAACGAAGTCCCCGCGGACAGTTGAGTTACAGGCCATGTGTATCATAGTGTGGCAGAACAATTATCTAGGTTCTGCCCATGTCCTGTGACTTTGTGGGAATCTGAGATTAAGGGAGGAAGACTAATTAATCGGACAGAGGAAATTTTAAAGTAGCCCTATGTTCCGGCTGTGGTATAGATGCTGCTGGCTACTTTCAGCCAGATCTACAGTCAGAGTCAAGCTCAAACAGCACAATTGAATGATTTCATAGTTTGCAGATTTGCCAGAAAGGAAGCACTTGAAATGTTGGCACAAAGGAGAGCATAATTGCCGAAAAGACTAATATTAAAAGAGAACCAAGTATTTTGCACAGAAACAAGAAGAAAGCTGCTTTGAGGGCCTCTCAGAAATCAGCGAGAAGCCATACATTGTAAGCTTAAGGGTATAAAACTACAGATCTTTCATTTGAAAAGGGAGTTCCCTAGATGACTCGCGGAGGCCTAGGGAAGTGTTTGCTGGATTTTAGTCATTCTGGTAGTCACAGGCTCTGTGCTGTTCCCAGGGGACCCAGCTAGTAGTGGCCAACCTTAGCATCCCCCGTCTCCTGGTACTGGTTCTTCAGTCCTTCAGGCATATAGAATAGAAGAGTTAAGGGGTGGTGGAGACTTCAAACTCATATTTCCACTGAAGGCCTGAGGGGGCAAGCAAAATATATGTGACAGAGTCCAGTCCCTGCCAGGATCCCATGAGAAGGCATCAAGGTATCAGAGAAAAGCCAGAGATATAATGGAGATCCCAGGAAGTTGAACACACTAAGAATATGGAATGTCTGCTAAGAAAAACCTTTATAAGTAAGTGGAGCCAGCCCAAAAAAGAGGCTACATGGGCTGCAAAAAGCCAGACTCTCGGGCAGGGTCACCTAAGCACTTGGAGCTCTCTCCTCACCATAACCTTCGTGGGTGTTGGACATGCTGGTGTGCAGAATGCTATTGTGCAGACTTTCCGTTTGCCCTGCTGGACTTTGGTCTTAGTTTGGTCTGTTTTCCTATTCCTTTTCTTGAAATGGAATTTTTTTTTTTACCAGTACCAATTCTATGTTAGAATTATTTAACTTTCTCTTTGATGTTTGCAAAAGCTCACTGGTGAAAGTTTGTCTTGAGTCTGAGAGGAGACTTTTCACTTGAACTTTTTAGCAGTTCTGGAACTGTTACGACTTTGGTTACTTTTAGTGATAGATTAAATGCATTTTATGTAACAAGATGGAAGTGAATCTTATGGTTTAGATCTAAAACGTCCCTTCCAAATCTTGTGTTCAGAGATGGAGCCAAGTCAGAAGGAGTAGGTCACTGGGGGTGAGACTTGAAAGAGTGTGTTCTTGTCCACAGCTCCCATGAGATGAGCAGCTGTTTTCTGTCATATTCTTCAATCATGCATTTCTACCTTGGAGATGGATGACCTTGGACTGATCCCAGTGGTAACTGTGAGCCAAATAAACCTTTCCTTCTTCAAGCGATGAGTGTTGGACATTGCGTCCTGGCCATGAGAAAGTGGAAAATACATCTTGGTATAAGGGGTATCTTCAAGGGGTTGGTTTCAGGACCTCCCTCGCTGCAGGGTACTAATATCTGAGGATGCTCAAGCCTCATATAGCATAGAGTTGGTTTATAACTGATTCACATCCTCTTGTGTCTTTAAATCTTCTGTACATAACTTACAGGCCTGATATGATGCAAATGCTACTTAGCTAGTTACTCTACCGTACTAATACAATAGAGTATTATTGTCATTAGAGAATATTGATGAGAGAAACAACCTGTACGTGATTAGTACAGGTGCAATTTTTTCAATCTGTACTTCACACCTACGGATACAGAAGACCAGCTCCATCGATATATTGGAATAACTTGTCTCTTTGACATTGCTTTTCATAGAACATGCGGCTCAGTGTGAAGACCCTTAATTCCATCTACAGTACCACAAAAGAGGTCAATATGTACCTGAAGAATATGCTATTTATTGAGGGCCATAAGAATGTAACAGAGAAGAACAAAGAAAAAATTTTAGAAGATTCACATATTATCAAGTTAGGGACTGTCTGTGATGCTGGCAATTTGTATTGGAAACCCACAATCGGTTTCAGTGTAACATCCATATTTCTGTTCCTCTGCCTTCATAAAATAGCAGTATCTATTGTCAAGGTGACAGTCCATCAGAGAAGCTTTGATGTGCTGGCCCAGGCACTGTCCACAGCTATATGCAAAAAATAAAAATGGAAGTGTAAGAAATGTACCTCCATCACTGCACACAAAAATCTCTGGTCTCAGGCTGTGATATCTTTGGGCTTATGTCTTGTGAGAACCTCAGTATTGAGGGCTAAATAAAAGCTTATCTGTTTTTGTCTCCTGTTGTGAATGTATCTTATGCCTGTGAGTTATTTCCTCAATTAGGCCTTTGAACGTTAATGTATTGTCGAGCTTAAACACAACCGCATTAGGGATTTCAATTTAATACAGGGCTTTTAGCATGTATGATTCATGATGGATATTTTACATTTCCCTTTATTTCTAAAGATCTAGGGAATTGTTGTATAAGTTGTAAGTAATGTGTCTGCAAGAACAAAGTGGTATGGCATAAACAGCTCAAAATTATTCTAGGAGAGCTCCACTCTAATTCATACGCAATTTGGCAGCGTTTCCTTTTGCTTTCTCCTACGACAATGTGAAATATGATTCCCTACAGAATTGTAGGCTTTTAATCTTAAAATTTGTCCTCTGATTTTGCTTGAAAAAAATGAGAAGAAAAAGTACTGGCTTAAAGGTTAGAAGATCAGACTTTTACGTTTACTGCTTGGTGACCTTAAGCAAGCCGCAATTTCTCTCAAGCCAAGTTTTCTCTTTGCAATGGGCAAAGTGACACAGATTCTGTGTTTCCCAAGTTGTGAGCATCGACACCAATATTAGATAGGACCATGCTTGACAACAAGTGTATAAAAATAATAAAACAAGTAGAAGATTAACTAGGAAATAGGGTAGCTTGCTTTAGGTGATGAACTGAGTTCTGCATCTACGTGGCTGCCAGCTCTGACCCTCTGACCCGAATGATGCCTGGGGTTTGCACATCCAGCCTAGGTTACACTACCAGCTCCTTCCATTGGTTAATCTTCTGGCAGTATGATCACAGCAATATGCTTGATGCAGCCCAAGTTGTCAATAGTTACCCACAATTGGAAGCCCACCATTTCCACATTTGCATCCCTTCTAAGGAACCATTTTATTATATTGACTCTGTAATGGGCTTTGAAAGTGAAACTGCCGAATCTGTGGGTCTTTCTACCCGCCTGGAAAGTAAAATTTTCTTAAGTCTGCACTTTGGTGTGCAGCCTTGTTTCGAGTTTGAATATTTACTCTTGCAGTATCCCTGTTAATTGAGAGGAGTTTTTGCTTTTTGTTTTGTCTGCTCCTCTCCAGGAAAGCTGTTAGGTTGTTTTTTCATTTTCTTTTTTGGTAAACAACTCTTTACCTGACAAAGGGAGATATCTGGAGCTGTACCTTCACCAAACCCCTGATGATGTTCTCCTGACGTGCGCTGTCCCACTTTATAAATTAGAAATCTGGTCATCTTCGCTTAGTCTCTGAGCAGTGCCAGCTGTCCTCTCTTCCTAACACTGCAAAGAGGCTTTGAAGCTGCTTCTGTATTGTTGGCAACATTAGCACAGAAAGATTTGAAAACCATAATAGCGGGAAAGGTTACCCAGCCTCACATAATTGACTACGGCAATATAAAATATCGCCTGGTCTATTTTGCAACAAAGCACATATTGCTTTCTTTCGCATTTGCAGGGGAACAAAGTGAAGCAGAATTGCCTTTGCTGTGAAGTTTCCAGGTTAAAAGCAGCAAATCTGTTGTAAAGTGTGCCTTGCCCGGCTGTGCATAGGGGATTGTCACGCCATCTTGCCGCACAGACAATACGTTTCCAGCTTAATGAATCAGGTGCTGTGTATTTTCTCGAGCTAGTTAGTGTCGGGCAGAAGGGCCCCCAGAGACGGGAGAGCAGTGATGAGGGACACCACCATTTTACTCGACTGCTCAATAATTGACAGATAAAAGAGTGATGCAGATTTTCTGACATCAAAAATATATATTTTTTGTTATTAGAAAGATCCAACATGAATTGCAGCCGATGGTAGCTTTGCAGAGATCGTCAATCACAGGCTCCATCAATGCAAAAAGCTCGGGTCTCAGGAAGTAAGTTTTTTTTTTTGGGGGGGAAGGGTTGTTTTCTTTCTGTAACTATTGCAGTATTTGAAATCAAAGGGCAAGTTAGACTTAATCTGATTTTTACAGTGTGTGGTATCAGCTTTATGTGTTTACTGGACTTTCATAGGCGTTTAGAAAAGTGTCTGTGAAAGGACCACATTTGTCCTTTCCATGGTCATTACTCTGTCTTTAAAAACGAATCTGACAAGACACTCTTAAACAACAAGACCATTATGGGAGCTCCTCGGAGGAGCTGTTAATAATTGAAACATGATTCAAACAATTTTTGCAAGACAAAGACACTCTTAGGCACTTTGGAACAGATAGAGGGGTGCAAGACGAATTTTCCTGTATTTGTATGTTAAACCAAGAATCACACAATAAAATTAAATCTAGGGTAGAAGATATATGCCTTGTTACTATTACTACCTGGCATGCAAAAGGTAAGAACAACAAAAACATACCATCCAGGTATTCTGGAGATAATAGAAAAAAAGCCTCTCAAGAGAAGCATCAAATATTTATTGGGGAGTGCACTGTCCAATCTAGCATTACCCAGTGCCAGTGACAGTGATTAAATATGCTGGGGTACGTGGAGAGATGCTGAGGTTTTAATGTACAAGATATTGATTCCACGCTGAATCCCAACAGTTTGCTTCCTGTCATTGCCTGCAAAATGAGGAGAAATGAAAATAACACATAGAATTTTGTAGGCTGCATTACGTGCAAAATGGAGCCAGTGATGAGCTAGGTGGGTGATGGATTTCCTGCTCCCATTCATAAGTGTGAGGGCTGCATAATGAATTAATCCCTTTGAGAGGAGGAAGTAGAACTATAGCACATAATTGTTAAACGTGCCAGTGAAATTCTAGGATTCTCAGTTCAGCTCTGAAACTGCTGTTGTCTGGTTTTCATCGGGTATAAAGTAGGAAGAAGAGCTTAAAGTAAATCAGAGAAAAATATGGAAAAGTATCTCACATGTTTTGTGATGACGTAATGATATCTATGATTTCAAAGTTCCTGTGTGATTAAGTACTATGGAGACTATATTAAATTTTAGTTACTTTTCTGATTGTTCTCACCAGAGTCTGTTTTCTGTATTGCCCAACATTCCAAAATACGATTTTGAGAGTCGCTCATTCTACAGAAGCAAGTGAGTCAGAAAGGAAACTCAAACTCAGGATCAGAAACACGACTGTGAGGCAATTAAGCCAGCTGATGATTAATCAGCTTCCCTGTCCCTGCTCCGTCAGCCTCTGTGCTGATGTGACTTTCCATCCATTTCTCCACTGACCGATTCTTGCATTGACCTTTTCACGTTCTTACAAGAGTAAATGGACAACGACTTCAGCTCTTTGTCTGCACTTTTTTCTTTAGTGTTCATGGAAAGAGTGGAGTCGAGTGCCACAAGAGCCATCAAAGTTAAATCAAAGTAAAACAAGTCCCAAGTAAAAAGTTCTCGGTGATGCTCTTGTCTCTTATGAAAGCTTCTTCCTAAAGCATGATCAAATGATAAGGTGACATTCAGGAGTGAGACCGTGTGGCGTGTGCACTTCTGATGGAATTTGTTCCAGGGCTTTTGTTTCTCCCTTGCTTTTTCTTACCCAAGAATATGATTATATATTTTTAGTAATCACAGACTCTATCCTTCCATGAAATGTATTTTGCTTGAATTATTTGTGATTGCTGGTATATAAAACCTATTATAGTATATACAGTCCTACCGTGCACAGTAAAATATACAATTGCAGGTATATCATAGGATACATGATGAAAAGTAGGAAGCTAATATTTGAAGGTGATGGAATGGTAAGTTGCCATACGAAAGATGGCTTATGCAAGAATTATCCTGTGTAGAATTTAGAGTTCAGCAAATATAAGATTTCAAAATGAAATGAACCATAGTATTTGTCACAGAGAAAATATTGAAAAGAAACAGTATATGTACAGCAGAGTCCCCTTATCTATGATGGATATGCTTTAAGACTCCTAGTGGGTGCCTGAAACTTCGGATACTACTAACCACTATAAACATTCTTTTGTCCTTGTATGGCCTGTAGTGTTGCTATATAGTTTCAGAGTTAGTCTGACCTTCCATGTTTTGTGCCCTGGGGTTTCTTTGATTTGAATTGTTTTGGCTATTATTAAATAAAATAAGAACACCTTGAGTATAGGCATTGTGACATCACAGCACTGACTCTGGTAACTATCTCTTAACTCCAGAGTGACTAACGACTGGGTGGTATATAAACCATGCATATGATGGACACAGGTGTGAATCACGTCCCAGACAGGATAGACAGAGTGGCTGGCGTGAAATTTCACCACGATACTCAGAATAGTGCACAATTTCAACTTTTGAGTTACTTATCCCTAGAAATTTTCATCTCTTATTTTCAGCCAGTGGTTGGCTATAGGTAAGTGGAAACATGCAAAGCAAAACTGGAGATTGCTGTAGAAATTTTTATTAATATAATTTCTAATCATGTTCATAATTATGGATCTTGTCATGGTGAACGCTTGTGCCTCCTCACTCAGCTTCAATGATTATTGACCTATCATGGGTCTTGTTTCATCTAAATTCCCATATAAATCTCCCTGCTTTCCTCCACCTGGGTGTATTTTGAAGAACATCGTTATACATCATAGAATTTCTTTCTTTTTCGTAAATGTTTCAGTAAATGTCTCTGAGGGAAATTTATGTTTTTTCAAATGAAATTGCTATCAGACCAAACATTAATGATAATTTCTTAATATACACAGAAATGATCTCTTAAAATCACTGAGAGTCAGGCAATGTTCAGACTTCCCCAAAGACCTTTAGCATGTTGTTATAGTTTGTTTGTCTGAATCAGGACCAAGCAAGTTCATACCCCATTTTTATAACAAAACCTCTTACTGGTAAGGATACCTTTGGAGCTTAGAAGTCTACTTTGGCAGGTACATCTGTTGGTTCTGCCTTTACAGATCTGACTATCTTTCTTGAAAATATAAGCCTCCTCCTAGGTATTTTCTTCTGAAGAATTGTTCAGAGTGAGGAACCTTTTGAGGTATTGGCTTTCTTTTATGAATTCTACAAAAGAAATGTAACTCTCTAAGTAAGTGGTGACCCAAGAGTCTGATGACATTTAGTTTGGGCACTTAGCGTTTATGTGGTGACCACTCGGTCATGAATCTAAAGTGTGTCCTTTTATCTATTTTATCTTGTCAGAAAATCTCATGACCTTTTCTTTTCCCACAATCTCTACATATATAGTAGAATTTTAAAAGTATTTTTGGCAATCAAGATTTTCTTCTGATCCTTATGTGAAAAAAGAAACACTTATGATCTTGAAAAAGCATATGTTAACTTCCTTTGAATTCTTTAGATCAGCTAAAAGATAAATTTGCCATTTAAAGAATGTAATATTGAAAAGATGTGCCTTCAAAGTGAACCCATGCTGGAATACTTTTTATCTTTGGGAATATATATATATATATATATATATATATATATATATATATATATACATAAACAGCAACCAAATTTGAAAACCAGGATGTACTCAATGGATCAACTTTTCAAAGAACTATGTCTGAAAAAAATAGAGCTTTTGATTTCTTAAAATAATCTGTGAAGTCCTATCTTGAAGAACATAAATCAACAAATTGAATTTTAATGGAAAATCAAGGGTATTTTTTGAAAGGCTCTTGAGTGAAGCTTTGAAAAACATGAAGGCAAAGACTTATTAGCTTGTTATAACAGCATTGAGTTCACCCCAGCAATTTCGTTTTTAACTGAGGAAGGATATAACATCAAGGACAAATACAGCAAGCAGCTTGTTTAAAATAACAACTGGAAAACTGGAACATCCCACCTTGTCCGTTGTGTGGGCCGAGCACTTGGCTGACCATCAGCTGTGAAAATCTTAGTCACATGTTTTCCATCCATGTCAAAGAGCTAGTGGTCCCTCTATAGCTGTCATCATGTATTTCTCTTTTGATTATAAATCACAAATTATAAGATTGTTTTACTGAATACATTCAATAGAATGTGGATGGAGACTCCTTCCCATCTATTTGAGTAGACTTTCCAAAGTATAAACAAGTGAGTTTCATGCACTATAAATCTTTTCAAATCAGGCAATGAGATTTGTCCTGCTGTCGTTCTCCGCATGCACGGGAGGGCCTGGCACAGTGGTGCCGGATGACTGGCCAGCACTAGGCTGACCGGCAGGTTGGGAGTCAGCTACAAGCTGAGCCTGCATCCTACTGCGCTGCACAGCCTCTACCGTGAACCTGTGAACAAAAAGGACAAGTGCAAAATGAAAGAAGAGAGAAATTCTGGCCAAGGAGAGCTTCCTTTTGAGTAGGAAAAAAAATTGAAAAAATAAAGTCAAGAAGTGGGAGAAAACTGAGAGAAATTGCCTGGCGTGCTGGAAAATTAACGTGGCAAATGTGCATGAGAATAAGGACAGCCTCACAGCTGGTCCGGGTTTCCCCTCCCCGGCCTCTCTAGGGGAAGAACATAGTGATTTTTGGCTGTTTGCATCCCCATTGAGAAAAGAAGCCATTTTACATCTCAGCCTAGGCCTCTCTGTTGTAGCAAGTAAGGGAGATTATTAAATCTTAAATTCAAATGAATTTAGGTAATTGAGCAACATGGCACATATTTTGTTTCTAGTTTTCAATATGTCTGTATTTCATTCGTGACTCAGTGGGAATATTTAAGTTGTGTACACAAAGGACTAAAAAGAGAAATACTCTCTGTCTTGGCTGTAGGCACAATCTGCTCCATCTCTGACATCTTTACTTTCTTGTTCATAGAAGAGTTTTGCTAAGGAGTGGGGTGTGCGTGTGCAAATGGGCAGGAGGGTGTTTGCGCAAAGACCTTATCAGTTCTGTGAATTTAGGGGGCTAGGAAGTAGATATTTCAATTAATACAATAGAAATTGGTCTCATCTGGGTTGCTCCTTTTAAATGTCATTGAGGTAAAATATGTTTTGTATTTTTACTTTAAATAGCATTTGATGGTGCCAGGTACAAATTAAAAATAGGATTGTTTATGAAAATTATTGATAGTCAACATAGAAGCCTCAGAGTTTCATGTGAACATTTCATGGTTTCTATGAGTAATTCTGTTTTGATTCCTCTGTACTGCGTGGGGGTGACTTGTGTGTGTGCTTGCCTCTTGGTTTGGGATTTTCTCCGAAGACAGGCTCTTCTAATCCACAGAGGTGTTCAAAGCTGGGCTCTGTGCTCGGCTCTGGTGACCACTGGTGAAGATTCCGTGGGAAAAATAAGGAGGCTGTCTGAAATCCGTGCATCAGGGAGCACACGCTCGACTTACCTGTTTTTCAGGAGTGCCCTTTGCCAACTCGTTAGCTGTAATCACTTTATTTCATTTTAGTAAAGGATTCCTTGGTTAATCTTTAAAAAGACACACACTGAGAATGTACTGTACACTCACCATTTTGGGGGTATATTTGTCTTATTTAATTTTCCAGCAGACTTCTCTCTACTACTGCTTTTTTTCTTTATGAAGTTATTGCTTTTTATTATCTACTTAATATCACTTGGCTCATAAGTATTTATCATATCTTATTTTTAATTTCTTCTGCTAATATGTAGCTACTTCCTATTTTAAGCCGTTTCTACTTCTTGATTTAACCTAAATGTATTTGACTGATTTTCTTGCCTTTTTTTACATTTTAAAACAATTTTAATATTTCTTATTTTACACGTACTTGGGTCACTCTTTTTAGTGTTTTATGCTTAGTTTTTATTTATTTACTTTTTAGCAATCAAAATTAAATCAAGAGCTTTTGCTTGAATTACATCCCTAGTCCTTCACACTTTATTTTTGGGAGGGAGTCTCAGGAAGTCACCGAGTTGCCAAATCTGGGCTTGAATTTGCAATCTGCAGTCTGTGTTTTCCAGTCTCCCAGAGTGAGGCAATGGCTGACTAATCCTTAGCTTTAAATTTTTCTATTCATGTTTCTAATCTTTTAATTTCTTTTCCCGTACTTTGTATTTCAATTACTGTCTTAAAGTTTCCTTTATTTATTTTAAAGTAAATGTTATATTTTTAAACAGTGATTGAGGTATGTCCGCAAAGAGGTAAGTCTGTAGCAGAATTAGCACTTGTGAGTCTAGCTCAGAAGGTGCGGTGGCGACATTTTATTTCCTTTACCTGACTCAAAAGTCCTGTCTCCTCTCCTTCTTGTAGGTTTTCTTTCTTTTGTAGCATCAGTGTATCGGACATTTCTATGACTGTTCAAACTGATCACATAATTATCCTGTTTAGGATGATTAAGCTATTTATGAACATAAATTCTACCATATTACTTTGAGTTAGATATGATTCCATCTGTGGGCAAAAACATATGGAAAAGTTGTTTTTATGGCAAATACTATATTTTAGGGCAAGTGCTATGAACAATGCTGGAAATGGCAGAAAGTGGAAGTGAGCTGGATCTAAATTTACCAGTAAAATAAATCCTTCTCACAGGATTCTGAAAATAATTTGTAAAATTATCAGGGAATTCTGAATTTCTTGATTGACATACCTAAGGCTCAGGGACTCTGCCTCTGTGTTTCGTATTGTGCAGTTGTTCATTGTCAGCTAACTGAAGTACACGAGGCACCTAAACTCTATTAACGAGGGTCAGCTCCATACAGAAGAGGCTCGGGAGGGTCTGCGTGAGGATGCGGCTTCTCCTTAACCCCCGCCCCCGGCGCTCCGTGGTGCCTCTTCTACTGCTCGTGGTTGGGCCACATTAAGTTTTAGTCCACCCTAAAGAGTTTCATCTTGAAGGGGTTTCCCTTCAGATCTTGGAATTTTGTGTGGGGAGAACAGAAATTGGCTAAGATTAGAGCCTTTTTGTACAGGGATTTTAGCTGTGTAATGGGTGGATCCATTTTATAAAGTAATATAACGCTATAACTTTCATTACTAAAAATAACACAATAAACCCTCCCATAAAAGCCTAGAGACAAAAGCTTTCATTTTCATTAATGGGTTGTAGGCTGGGAAATTTGAGAGAAGTGGCAAATGGTATTTGTGTTCTAGTCTGCCTAGAATTAAAAATAAAATATTTGGTACACTTAATTAGGATGATTCAAACTGCAGTGAACTTTTGACGTAACTGTTTAGGATTCCTCCATTTCAACTTAATTAGTTGATTTTTAAATATTTTTGTTTTGAGAAATGGTTTTGCCAAGTTATTAAGTTACCCACACTAGTCTTGAACTTGTGTTCCTCCTGCCTCAGCTTTCCAAAGGGTTGGGATTATGAGTGTGTACCTAGCTAAGGAGCTTTTTGGTTTTTAACCAAAATGAATCTTATTATTATATATTTGGAATACATAATAGTCATTACTGGTTGAGGTTATTTGGTTTTTTATAAGCTTCTTATACCTGAAAATTAATTTCTTTTCCTGGATTTGGGGGATTTTCTTGTATGATTTCAGTCACATTTAACTTGAGCTGGTGTGAATATGTGTTGCATCTTCGTCATCTTGGCTCCCCTCCTCCTTCCTGTCTTCTCACCTCTGATCCTCTTTCCCTCTCCACAAAAATATATCTCTGTTTCCCAAAGTCGTTCTTTCATTTTGTTCCTCTACTTGTTTGTACTTTGGGTTTCTTGTCTTAGAAACACCACGTGATATTTAGCTGCTGTGTCTGATATATTTCAGTTAGCACAGTGGTCTCAAGGTGCCTCCGTGGTCCTACAGAAGACTCAAATTGTTCTTTGCAGCAGAGTAACACTCAATTGTGTAATTTTTATTAATACATATATGCGATACATGATGTTTACAATGAACGTGAGTATTTTATGCACATATATATCACATCAGCTTTGCAATCCCTTCCCATTTTTGCCACCCCCCACTCCCACCTAACTCCCACTACCACACCCATTTGGTTCTGTAGAATGCCCGTATTCTGAGTTTCCCAAATCAGAGACACCATAAGATATTTAACATATTTAATCTTCTGTGTTGGGCTCACTTCACTACTCAAGCCAGCACTCTTTAGCTCAGCTTCTCACCCCTAGAGTGTGCTGCAGGAGTCATATCTTGGTACCCCTCCTCTGGGTCCAGCAGAGCCCTTTAATGGGGCGATTTGTCGACAGTTCTTTTTTCTGTATCTTACTTTGTTGGGAATCTTTAACGTGGCCTCACCCACCAGTCCACATTAGAAAAGAACTATAACAATGAAGTTTATAAAGCTAGAAAATATGAGAAAGAGAAAGTGAGAAGTTAAGTTTCAAATCCCTTAGCTGAATATTGAAAGGTAAATGTTTATATATTCAAAAGAATGTTATCATTACCAGTTTTCTTAGGATAAACTTACATCAAAGACCAAATAAGTGAATTGCTGCATTAAAAGAACTTGCACAAGAGTAAATTACACATAAGCACTAGATATAGTGGCACAGTTAGTGATTTCAGAATTATTTTAACTTTCCTCAATTATTTACTCATATCTCACTAATTAATAACATTTTGCCAGATTTGTTTTATCATTTTATCTACCTATCTATCCATAAATTCATGGATACATATTTTTAAAAGATTGGATACCAAGTCCTCGTGTTAAATATAATTATCCTAATTTGCAAACTAATATACTATTAAAATAATAATTATAAGGGGAAGTTTAACAGATTTTATGAGAAAGCTGTTACTGTTTTAGTAGGGTACTAATCATATCATTCAAGTATCAGTGTATGTTTTTGTTGTTATTGCAAGTTTTCGTTAGATTTTTTCTTTCTTTCATTTTCTTTGGTGCTGTTTGTCTCTCAGTCTGTCTCATAGATTCCTTCAAGTATTTTCTCCAGTGCTGGGCTAATGGTCATAAATTTCCTTAAGGATTCGTGGTTATGAAAAATTTTCACTTCTTCAATTTTCAGAGATAATTTTGCTGGATACAACAATTTGGGTTGACACTTGCTGTCTTCTGAAGTTTGGGAGATTATTCTCCAGGCCTTCTTGGCCTTTAAAGTTTTCGTTGAGAAATCTGTGGTGATTCAAATGGGTTTGCCTTGGTAGAATTATGTCTGTTTTTCTATTGCCGCTTTTACTATTCTTTCTTTATGTTGTATTTCTGAGGTTTTGATTATTATGTGTTATCATTGCTGGTTGAGATTATTTGATGTTTTATAAGCTTCTTGTACCTGAAAATTAATTTCCTTTCCTAGATTTGGGAAATGTTCTTGTATGATTTCAGTAAAGAAAATCTTTATGCCTTCGGTGCTGTCTTCTGCTCTTTCCCCCACACCCATAACTCCGAGATTGGTTCTCTTTTAAAAACCCACCGCTGTTGTACTTTGCTTTTCTAATTTTGGAGTCATGTCTAATTATGGTATTTGGTTCCTCAGCCTTGTAGTCAAGGTCTGAGCTTCTGCCCTCACAATGTTTGAGTTGACTTCCCTTGCTTTCAAATGTATGCATTTTTTATATCCTGAATTTTGGCTAGTTTTCTTTTCAAAATTTCCACATCTTTATCGAAATATTCCTTCATTTCCTGTGTCTTCTTATTTATCTCAGCCAACTTTTTATTGGTGGCTTCTTTATGCTCAGTGAATGTTGTATCCATGAACACCACTATTTTTTTAATAAACTCCTCTTTCAGCCCACTGACCATTGCTTGCATTTCTTTGAATATATCTTGTTTGAATTGGATGTTCGGCTAATTTATTTGTTTCTTGACTTCTTTCTCTATGCATTCCACTATATCAGGCCCATGACATTAGTTTCTGGGGCCTCAGGTGTTTCTCTGTGTGTCCTGTTGCCTTGTCTTCTCATGTTACTGTTGTTGAGGGACTTCCCTTTAAAGGCCTAGTTGGGAGGTTTCTTTGAACAGCTATGGGAGTGTGATGGGATCGAGGCGGGGGGAGCTGAAATTCCTTTAAGTTGTGTGTTGAGAGTAGGCAGCGAGGGAGGGTCTAACTACAGAGTGAGACCCTGTCTCAAAAAAAAAAAGAATAAAATAGTATGCTTGTAGTCTTCTAACAAATTCAAAATTAGAGTGCAATTGCTGTCGTATTTTCAGCTGCCTCCCTAATATTCTCTCCTGCCAAACTATTGTATGAACTAGCAAAATGAGTTAAGAGTATAAGGCCTAAATAGTAATATAAATTCCAACAGGGTAACCGATTATTCTCAGAATTCATATGTACACGTGACAAGAAGAACTATGTTGTCGAATTACTTAATCCGTTTTAGTATTGATTTCTTACATCTTATTTTATGCTCTCAATAAAACTAATCTTCAAAAGCCTATTATCAAAGCATATTGGTTTCTTCTGCACTGCTATGAAGACAAAGGTCAAATATCGCGGGCAAATGAACATGTGTACACAATAATTTATTGACCTATTAGATTTCATGAAACCTGCATGGAATTTTAGAGTCTGAGATGTGGTTGAAAATGAAGATGGGGATGGCATTTTTCACAATAAAAAATTTAGAAGTGAAACTTAATATGAAATGAAAAGTCCCAGTGCAGGATTTTAGTAAACAGTAGAAAGGAACTGAGAAGTTACTAGTGATGGTAGAAAAGATTTTATATCTTTGAACAGTCTGTCACTGTCTTAGTTACTTTCTCATTGCTGAAACAAAATACTCGACACCCACAATTTAAGGGAGGAAAGATCTATTTGGCTCACAGCTTCAGAAGGTCTCACATGGTCCGTTCATGACCATCCGGCAACGTTGGAAGCACATGGCAGAAGCTGGAGAACGACTCCCAGCGTTGCAGACAGAAACCAAGTGAAGCAGAAGCCGATGAGTCTGTTTGGAGACTCGGCCAAGGTTGGCGCTCTCCCAGGAAGGAGCTGCAGCAGTGTTTCTTCATCCTCCCTTTACTGAGTTCAAGGGGTCAGCGCCTCCCCACTTCCTAGCCAGGGGAAGGCCCTTCCTCACTCCCTAGCTTGAAAGTCAAGGGCACACACCTGAAAGCTCTGTCCTGGGCATCCCCCAATGTGAATTTTAGAGTGTTTGAGATCATATTGCAGGGAAAAGTTGGATCTGATTTTGTCTTTGAACAAAGCTCTTTAGAAAATAGGGCAGGAATTAGTATTTATTTTAAAATAGCATTTAAATAAAATTTTAAACGTGACAGTTCATATTGTAGTTTTGCCACCCCATGACACTGTCCATGTTCACCACTCTTAACAGCTGGCACTCAATTATTTCATGGTTTTAAGGTCCACACAATGAACTAAATGCCCACATATGGAACATTCCTTTACACAAATAAGTATTTGCATATATTTTGAAGTGTATCCTTTGCTTCATTTCATTATTGACTTGAATTGTACTCCATTTTGTAATAGACGTTTCACATTCACCAGATTTACAAAGGACATGTCTGCAGTGTAGGACATACAGATCTTACATACACAAAAATCTTAAGAGAGTTTTTACTCCTTCGCATAGATGTCCCAGTTTATTTTTAACTATAATCCCCAACTGACAGATGCTTAGATATATTGTATATATTCTCCTAAGGACTTTTTGGTTATTTTATAGTTTACATATACTAGTATTTGTTAGGAGAAATTCTTAGAGGTGAAATTTTCAAGTTATGAAAGTTTACAGATTTAATGTTCATTAACTACTGTGAAGTCATTTGTCTTTAAGTAGCATAACATTTTCTGTCCTGGAAGGCTTAAACAAGCACTTACATTCTTTTATGCTACTAGTGACGTTCACTGTAATGAATGTGTAAAATTTTATCCAACCCATGTCATATTGTTTTATGTGGATTTTCTCTGATTACTAGTAAAGCTGATATTTTTAGTAATCTTGGTATTTCACTCTTTTGGTTCATCTATGAATATATTTAGTTTACTCTTTCCTTGTTATTCACTTTGATGATGTGTAGTATTTTCTTAAATATTCTGAATAGTATTTCTGCCATATCTATATTATAAATATTTTACTTCTATGCTTCTACTTGTTATTCATCTTTGTTTATAGTGTCTTTCTAAAGTTTTTAAAGGTATTCAATTAAAAAGTTTTTCCTCAGTAATGGGCTTTGTGTTTTGCTACACTGATTAAAATTATTTTCAAAACACAGGGTGAGATAAGTATTTTGATATTTTCTTATGGGTTCACTTGTCAAGCTATTCGAAATGAGTTTTGTGTGTGTGTTTGGCAAAAGTATTAATCTCATGTTGCCTCTTCCCCAGTGCATGTTCAGTCATTCCAACATTATTTATTGAGTTTATTACCTCACCGAGATAGAAAGTGACATTTAGCATATGCAAAAATGTCTTCTTAAGACTTGTTTTTTTCCCTAGATTTCTTGTACTTATTTGCTCCCTTCTTTTCAGACTTTAAGCTTAACCGTGATGTACTTATATGATTCGGTCACATAAAAATACTGCCCTATTTTTTCTCAATATCTTTGATTAGCACTGTAAATCTTACCTTCTATATGTATTTTAGAACTTTTTGTCAATCACCCTAAAATTCTGTTGAGATTTACCATTATTATTATTATTATTATTATTAAAGATAGGGTCTTGCTCTGTAGCCCAAGCTGGTCCTGAGCTCACTATGGAACCCAGGCTGGCCTTGGACTTCTGGCAATCCTCCTCCCTCAGCCGATTACAGGAGTACATCAATGCCCAGCTTATGTGATGCTGGGGAATCAAACCCAGGGCCTCGCATTTGCTAAGCAAATGCTTTACCCACTGCGTCATTCCCCTAGGACTCGCCGTTATTGTTTCAGCTAACACTCCTGGTTAATTTTAATGCTCATTATTTATTGTTGCTTTTTTTTCCTGAGGATTTGAGTCTTACCAGAATGAAAACGATGTTGCTCTTCATGCTGCTGATGCTACTTCACTTCCTGCTTCCTCATTTCTTAACTTTATAGATTAGAGATATTTCAATTTAAATTATTTGGCACTTGTATGTAAATATTTCCTTTGCGATATGGATACTCAATATTTCCAATTGAAATTTTTATATAATTGAGCATTTTCCTCCCATTTAGATTTATCTTGTTTACATACATTACCTTTTAACTATGTCTCAATCTATTTTGGGTAATTCCTTTTCTTACCTACTAATCTGTTTACATCTATCATCTTAGTTGAAATAACTTTACTGTTTGTTGTTTTCCAAGGCTAATCCATATTTATTCTCTCGTGTAATTATTAAGAATCATTACCTTGCAAATGTGATTCTGTCTTCTTATCCTAAACCTCATTGATATTCTGGTTGAAATTACATTAAATATGAAAAATGTAATAGTCACTTTTTTGATATTGAACCTGTTCACTGAGAGAACGAGAGGATGTTTTCCATTAATTTGTAATATTTTTTCCTCATACACTAAGAGGGTGGAATAGAGAGCCTATTCTGAGTCACTACAGGTCCAAAATGTTATCTTTGAGCATCTCATGAGTCACACTGTGGTTGAGGACACAATTTCAGGAAGTACTGTAGCAGTTTTAAGTTCCATCTCAGGGCTTTGGTGAAATTCTTTCCTTTGTGAATGGCTTGTTCTCATTATCAAAGGCGATTTGATATTGGAACATGTTATAGAATTAGTCCTGATGTTTGCTTTCCCCCCTCTTCCTTCTCTTTCCTCCCTGTCTCCCTTCCTTCCTTGTACAACCTTTGATAAAAAAGAAATCTTTAGCATCATTTCCTTCCTTCAGGCATTTTGTTTCATCTGTGTCTTTGGATCAGTTGCCTTCCATATTATTTTCTTAGACCTACCATATGAAGATATTATGTCTGTGTCAAAATTTAATTTCTCGTGGTCTTAATCACAGTTTTTATTTTTCCCTTGTCATGATCTTCAAGTTAATATTATAGATAACTGAGTTTTCTGCAGTGTCTGTCTGTTTTCCCATCAACTCTATGGAACTTCTTTCTTTGACATCTTATTTTTCCAAGTTTTTTCTCTATTTTCCTATTATGTTTTATAAGATTCTAGTCGAATATATTGGTGCAGTATTTTCTTATACATAATTAGGTACTTGAGTAGAATTCATCTCTCACGTCTATGATATGAGAATTTTGTCCCTTTGGAAGATGAAAAGATGAGTTGACTTTTCTGCTCTCCAGGGAGCCTCCACGGTCCTTGCTTATTCCTGATTGTTGGCAATTGTGTTTCCATCGCCCACTCCACCCACGTGCGGGGCGACTCTCGAGACTGCTGTGGATGAGCGTATGTCCCCGGTTCTCTACACCAGGCCCAGTTTATATCTCGAATATTGGAAACTTCGGGAGCATTTTGCTTTTCTGAAGGCTGGTGCTTCCTTTAAAAATACGCAGAGAAGGGTATGGAGATTCTCTTAGAGATTCCCAGGAGGCAGCTGGCAGGAGCCACTGATTCTACTGGGGTGGCACCCCTCCCTGTGGAGATTCTAAGAGTCACATGGGCTGCGCACACAGGGTCGTTTCTGCAGGGTCACTAATTCAACTGGCCAGGGAATCCGATTTCTTAGACTATATACTAAGTTGTGTGTTTGTTTTCCCATTAATTTAGTAATTTTGACTGAGATTGGGGGTCCACGAACATATCCCTCTCTGTGTATATTTTAGGTAAAAGTCTATGCGTATGAATGTGTTGGTACTGATAACCGGGTGTCGGGCAAGACACGCTCACTGCTCGCGAAGGAGATTTTTAGCATCTATCTGGGAGAACCACGAAGATAAAGATTTGTATTCCTAATTATGGGCAGAATGAACAGCTTGGTAATCACATCGAATCTTTGTTCTTCGCGCACACAACCCCAGCATCATATCCGAGAGGCATGTTATGTAGCCCATATGACCACTAGGAGACAGTGCAACTCAAAAAAAAAATCATTTATTTCATGAACCATAAAAGATTATCATTTTTTTCCTTTATTGGGGGGGGGGAGGTTAAGAAAGATGATCGATGATAATGCTTGCTCTTGAAATATTTGAGTAAAGTATTACTATTTAGTGATATATAGAAAAACAAAAGTTGAAAAATAATGTCTAAGAACGAGGCTTAAATAAAAATGGAAGAGTTTCATGTTCTTCAGATGGAAAAAGCCATTAAAAAATGGAGATGGAATCTAAGTTCTCGAATCCTTGCAAACAAGATGAAAACAAGAGCAATCCCATCTTCTACGCATTTGGATTCTACGGAATGGCAGAGACAGCACAATACTGCACACCAGCACAACTGGAGCTCTAAGGTTTACTCTCTGGGCACAGGTAACACAAGGGCTCCAACAAAATGAAATTGGTCGGAAACAAAGCAAGAACTCTCAACAATAGCAGAAGGACTCCCGTGCTCATAGACGTGAATCACCACCAGGCATCCGTGGTCAATGGATTTAAGCTGATGCTTGCATTGCAGCGACTCCAGGAATCTTAGGTCACCTTAGACTTTATATAACAAAAGAGAAGGTGAAACTTGACCTGCTGTGGCAGAAGGCTGAGCTTGTCAGCCTCCGTGACCTTCCAGAACTTCTGTTTTCTGACCTGCCAAGTGGACATAATGCTACTTTTCTGCAATTTTTCATCATGAAATGAGAACAGCTCCCTTGGAATCTGGACAGCCTGTTTATATTTGTTCCCCCATCCTTCTGTTGTCACTGCTGCCCCCACCATCGCTCTCATAAAGGCCCCGGGACATCCACATTATGACATCTCCATGATTCTTCTCACACTTCCTAACTAGAGCAGTCGTCTACACAGGTGGACAGTCTCCAGTCCTCAAAACACGGCTTTCACTTGTCTTCACTCTTTCTCTCCTGACTTGTGGGCCTCTCTTTCCCAGCATCCTCTGCTGCTGTCTCCTGCTTCCTCATCCCAGATGACACGGTGCCCACGACATCATCTTCACATTTGTCACCAACTTACCATTTCGAAGCTGCTTCATCAGTTTTGTGACTTTAAATACCTTTTATATGCAGATGATTATAAATTTAAATCTCCAATCTGAAATCTCTCCTAGGTGCCAGATGGCACGTCCCACTCACTTTTTGATCTCTGCACTTGGATAAGCACCTGAAACTTTGTCTAAAACGAAACTCTTGATATAACCCCAGTAAATCTGTTCCTCCCTTCTCTCAGCTCAGCAAAGAAAAGCCTTGTCATTCCAGCTGCTCGGGACACACATTTAGATTCATTCTTTTTCTTTTAGGGATTGCTCTTCATCCATTAGGAACCCCAATTGGCCGCACTTTGAAATTGTCTCCCAAAAATAACTGCCCGCTGTGTCCTCTGTGAATGCCCTTGTCTCGTCCTACACCAAACCTCCACTGGACTGCTTGAAGCGGCCTCACCCAGCCCGGCAGCCAGAACGGTCTTCTGCCGGGACAGATTGTTCCTCCTTTCCCCAACCCCTCTTCTTCCGGCAGCCGTGGTCCTTCCTGGGACCTGCAAAGCCTTCCCCTGCCTTGTGCCCTCCTGCTGGCCCCTCGGGAACGCGGCCTTCACTGCTGTGCTCCTCACACCGCCACTCCTGGTGGCAGCCTCGGGGCTTATCAGGGCCTTCCCTCTGCTCTTCCTCTCGCCTAGCACGCCTTCACCTCTGCCTTCGCCTCTGAGCGTGGTTGTCACTAGATGGCACGGTGTGGAGAGGACTCAGGCACCACAGGGGCAGTTGAACCGGAAGGCGTTCACAGCCTCTCCTGCTTCTGAGATTATACTTTCATTAACAAATGGTGGGCATTTTATTGGCTACTAGGTGGCGTTATTGCAACCTCCACTGCTACTAAATATTCAATTGTGAGTGGTTAAAATACAAATAATTCCTTCTACAAGTAGTTTTAAAACTTTTTCTTTTAACCACTGAATGCATTAAAAATACTTGAAACTTTATTTATAGTATATAAAGTCAATACAATTGGATCAGCTTAGAACGGAAGATAGATAGGCCAGTATACACCAGTGGGTATCTATGCCAGTCTGCAAAATGAGGAGTACCTAGGGGAACTCATCCCTAGGCGCACTCGCCAGCGTCACGGAGCTCTCTGGATGAAGTGAGGCAGAGCGCTTCCAGAAATCGCAGCTCTCTGGCTTCTGCTGGCCTCCTCCTTGAGGTAACTGCTTCCTCAATGCAGAAAAACCGGGGTTCTTCAGGAAAAAAAAAAGAGGGTATGTTCTAGCTTCAGGCTACCTCTAGATATTTGGAAGTTAAGGTTGTTACTAGAATATCTTCAAATTGACATACTTTCTAAGTTTAAAAATCAAATCTTTAATGTGATTTATTCATTCTTTTGAGGAAAAATAAGCCCCAGTTTTTAAAAAGGAATAAAATACTTCTTGTGTGGACAAGTAATAATCAGCAAACAGGATGTGGCAAGCCAGATTTGTGCTTGCTCTGGAGTTGTGGAACGGTTTGGGCGCTCACTTCGTTTTTGAGTAGCTGGCTCTGAGGGACCAGCACTGACCTAGCTGCTGAAGGACTGGGCCAGTCCCTCAGGTGTTATTTTAAATAGCAGCCTCAAACTATGTACAAAGTAATGTCAGAAAGAATGTGGGAGATTTTGGTAGAAGAATTTATGATTTGATACAGTGCTTGGGGATAAAATATAGGTTCAAAAACTTTGGTTGCAGTTCATTCTAGTAATTAATGAGTTCTGTAAGATTCAGATAGAAAAGCTAGTTCATGGTAAGAATGGTTATCGACCGGTGATCTTGCCCATCTTGTCCGAGTGAGTGGCTACAGTAACTTTTCTAAAGGAGGATTTTGTTGTATTTGCAGTGGGAAGGGTAATGGTCAAGCTACAATATTGAGAACACAGCCACTTCTGGGTCTAATGACAAGTTCATGGCCCTAAAACTTTTCTTTTGCCTCCGTCAAGCAACGGCTACCCCAGTCAATATCCTGTCCCTGTTAATTAGAAACTGTTTGTGCCACAGCTGGTTTGTCACTCTGAAAAACTCCCGTGGAGGGATTCGGGGCAGTCAATGCCATGGCTCAGAAGAGAACAAAAGTCCGTTTTCAAAGGCTCCCAAACACACTAAGTGGTGACCTAACTCCTGCTCCTTCCATTATGGCCGTTAAGCTGGAAAGCTAATTAAAAATCTCTGCTGGCACAGATGTGTGTTTGGTGTTCTAAAATATGTCATCTCTAAAAGAGTGACAGATCGAAACCGCTGAAACAAGCTTTTGACTCAACTTTGCCTTTATGTGTTCATTGATTCTGACCTTAAAAAATGCCCAAATTCTGTCCTTACTAGGCCCAAATATTGCCTAAGAAGTGTGCTATTAGCCTGAAAACATTTCAAACCATGTAGACAAAGTAGGGAAGGTAATTATTTCTAGCCTCATTAATGGCTAAAGAAAAACTGAAATCATCACCATGATTTATTTGATTGTCTAATTATCTAGTTTCAAATCCTATTTTCCTGGAGCCTCTGCTGAAAGCTCTTTCATCATTTTATCTTTTGAAGGCCAGTCATTTTACAGTTTAAGTCTTCATGATGGTGATGTAGGTGTGGGATGTTAGGATGCCGTGACTCAAGCGTAAACTGGCATCGTTCTGTGGTGTAAACAAACACCACAATACATGGCCAAGTGGGTTATAAGTCTTAGTTTAATAAAAGAATTGCCATTCCCTTTTTTTCCCTTGCAATGGCCTGATTCATTTTGGAGGCAAACATTTAAAGACTGTGTTAGATCATACAGCAAAACCTTGCATAGTTCACAGTAACAATTACAGTATGTAGTTATACCTGCAGGCCCTTGGTATTCCATACGAGCCCCTCGCTCCCTGTGAAGATGCTACCACAAAGAACAGCTGGCAGAGCTCTCGCAGAGAGCTACACGAGCTACTTGTCCATGCAGGAGCTAGGGAAGCCACATCCCTGAACGTTTGGGAGGCGGTTAGCATGCTTAACTACAGAGTGATGAGAAAGTGACTCTAGCTTGATTTGTGTTCATACATGTATCAGACGTATGTGTATGGGGGCCTTTGAGAGACACTTTAGTACAGGGGAAGAGACCATAAAACAAAAGACCACAGTGGGCTTCTCATGTTTTGAGTAACTATTATAGTATTCCCTCTAAGATTATACTACATTTAGAGAAGTAGGTCAATATGTAGCTTTTAATATTAGTTTTATTTGATAAGCATTCTTGACAATATTATTCTGCTGTCTTGTAAAACTAAGGGCAATGTCCTGTGTTTGCCTCCAAACTGAGAGAAAGCATAGTGGTCCTGAGACAAAGAGAATATGCCAGAATTGCTTTCGATGGGGACCCCTGTGCATGTTGTCACCATCATCACATCTGCTTGTCAGTGGTTGCAGATTTCCTAGAATGTCTGTCCATCTGCCCTTCCTGTCTCCATGAGCTGCAGCACTAAAATTTTTTACAACATTCACTGATTAAGTTGTTGGACAGGTTAACTTTGTTAGATTTTATTTCTGATGTTGAAATTTAACTTCCATATTTTCTGTAAGATATACAAATGTTCCTAGGATATCTGTATGAAAGTGTAAGTCATGAAGTACTTTTTGCATATATATTAATTTTTATTGGTGACCATGATCACTATGTTATTGACAAAATAAAAACAACCAGGAGAGAGTTTCTTAGGTGTCACCATCAGCTCTACCCGCTCACCGCAGTGATACTGGGTAGTCTACTTTTTCCCTCTTTCATCATGGCTAAACCTGTGCTAATTAGTCTAGCATTGTGTATTAGGCTCGGTTCCTTGTATCTACAGTTGTCAGTGTGTATTCCTACATTGGCTGCTTACCTCCTTCAGAAAAAGGGCAGTGTCCTAAGCGTGGGATTCTAGACTTTACGTCTTGCACTCACTCCTGAACTCAGTGTCACAGCTGCTGTTATTGTACATCATGTTAGGTATTTTCCTTAGTTTGTTTTTTTTTTTATTCTAAGCTCCGTCCCTGCAGCTGAAATGCCATGGCGGGCTTTCATCCATTCTGTTTGTGGCTGGTTACCACACGTATGAGAGTACCGGACACGTAGAAGACACCTTAGTAGATGTAGACTAAGCTACATCTACTCACTGGGATTCAGTGGGTTGCACATTATAAAACAATACATGATTTCCTTGATTGTGACTTACTATAAGTTACATATTTTGTTTCATATTTATGAATAACTCACTTCTTCTGCATTTGTTCTTAAAAGACAGGATCATAATCTTTTTAATGTGTCATAAAGTACCTTCGTATTCAGTATATATTGCCTTACATATTTATGTTTAGCAAATATAATCTAAAATGTTTGCTTTTCCTGGAATTATTTCTTTTACAATTTTTAATTAATTATTTTCAGAACACTCAGCCATGAGAACCGTCTTTAGCAGATTTTTAAGCAAACAATGTAGTCGTGTTAACTGAGGCACAAACCTCTAGAAGTTACTGAAATATTTCTTAAGCATCTCAGACATCCTTCTTTTCTGCAAAATATGAATTCCCAAAGAAGCGGCAACAATAAAAATATGAATTCCCAAAGAAGCGGCAACAATAAAAACAACACACTAATAAAAGAGACGAGCCAGAAGTAAAAAAGAGCTTAGTTAGTAATTCTGAGCAATTAATGAGCCCTACGCTTCCCGGTTCCCCAATTACTCCCTGCTTGCTGCATGTTGCTGAGGGAGGCGCATCAGCCCCTTCAAGCTGCTGTGGCTACCTTTTAATACAAGATAGCTGGAAAACCTTTTGGGAAAAGCAGGGAGTAGAAACATTTATCTAGGATATTCGGGTAAACTAAACCCAAATCACCTTTCCGCCCGGCTGTTGCTTTCCCAAAGAGAAAACTCTTTGTCTGGGGTTCACTCGCCAAGATGGCGCCATGCAAACAGAATGGCTGCAGCAATCAGTGGGGGCTTCCGTCTTTCTCTCCTGGGTTGTAGGCTCAGAAAATGTGTTGATTTTTAACACAGGGACAACTTCAGGCGCAACATCATGATGACGAGAGCAACCACTTTTGGTTCCTTCCACATGTAAAATATTGATATAAGGCTCTACAAATTTGGCCCTCATGACAACTCAGTTCCTGTTTGGGGAGAGCTGTTATTTTTCCCATCTAGAGGGAGCAACTCACCTGGAGTAGTTAAGAGATCTGTGCTATTTCCTATTAGAGGGAAAAGAGAGAGAGAGGAGAGATCTGAAGTGGGCCACAGCCCTGTCCTCGGGGCTCCATCGGTCACAGCGAGTTGCCTTTGGCAGGAAATGGCCTCCTTTTCTCATCTCCAGCAGTGCCTTTTGCCTTCTTTTATGTTAATCACACTGGTGAAGCGCTTTGAGTTTATCCCACTGAAATTGGACCGCACAGGATTGATCATTCCTTTTCTCCTCTTCTTAAGTGTTTATTCCTTACATTTTTTAAAAAAGTAGGCCTGCTTCTCAGACATCGTAAAAGGAAAATTAATTCCAGTTACTGTTTTGGAAGTGTTGGAAGATAACTTACTCTCCTCTCTCCACAGAGGGGGTAGTTCTAACAAGAATTTTTCCAGGTGAAGCGTTATTCCAGGAAGGGGCTCACACAAGACTTAAGACACAACCCGTGAGTCAGACAGCAGTGTGTGTATGGAATTTCTCTGATATGGAACCAACTTGGCCTACATATCGAGAGTCAGTTTTGCACAGTCCAACTTTCATATATCATTTAAAATCTATTGTCTTGTGTAGACTTTGTTGTGAGTACATAAAAGGTTATGATTAGATATTTTTTAGGTTACTAAATAACAAAGTTTTCTGTGATTATTAATTTTAAAATTCTGGAGAAAACTTGTAATGATATTTTGTCATGATAAGAAATAATGAATAACAAGGTTTTAATCCTTATGCTTGCAAAAAATTGCCCTTTCTTTTCTGTTGTGTTAAATTAGGGACTAAATAATCCTTTCGTCTGGTAGTCTGAAATATAATCTGCAAGTGAAAAAATAGTAGGTCTTTCTCCAGGCCTAATAATTAGTATGGGTAAGATAAACCACTGAAATTTCTAGAATGAGTCTGTTGTAGTGGCTAGGAATAGGGGCAGTAAGAAGCTGTTAAATTTTCACATCTGAAAAAAAATAGAGGCTGAGAGCAAGGCTGAGTGGCTGAAATGCTTGCCTAATAAATGCAAGGCCCTGAGTTCAATTCCCCAGCACCACATAAGTTGGGCATGGTGGCACAAGCCCATTAATCCCAGTGCTCAGGAGGCTGAGGCAGAAGATTGTTGCAAGTTTGAGGCCAGCCTGGGCTCTACAGTCAGTTCAGGACCAGCTTGGACTGTGGAGTGAGACCCTGTCTCAAAAGGCAAACAAAAAAAAAAGAAAAGAAAAGAAAAGAAAGAATGAAAAGAAATAAATAAAGAAAGAAAACTGTTCCTGTCACATGCTGCCCATTCCCTGTGGTATTCTTTATTTATCCCGCAATCTTCTGAGTGGGTGGAGACCAACACAGGAAACTCAAACAAGCGGCACATATCATCTTGGGACATGTGTGAACTGTCATTTGGTTTTAAGTAAGATTGTTCTCTATTCTGAAGTATGCTGTAAGAAGAACGTCAAAATAAATTAAAATTCTGATCCTATGGAGGATGTGGGTATAATCGGTTTCCTCTCCCGCTATGACAATAAAAGAACAGTTACTAACTGGAAATTGCTCTCAATTGCTCTGCCTGACCTTTGCAAGGCTCTGCTGTAATAACATGCTAAATCACAGAAACCATGATCCTAAGTAAAAATTATGGATTTTTGTATGGATTCAGCTCAACTGTAATTGATTGTCTAACATGGAAACCATGCTATGTGAATTATTCGGCACAGCGCTAATATTGGCTAATTTAGAATGTAATTATAATCAGCACGGATTCTTTCAAGCGCACTTATGAACTTAGCCGCAGTGGGAAAGCACATAGGAATCCCCACCGAGCAGGAGTCACTCAGTTTCTTCGAAGATATATAGTTCGAGTTTTTAATTATATTCCCTGGAGTTCTTTTTAATTTTATCTTACTAAAAAGAAATGAATTTTACTATCAAAGGTGATGCTTATGTTATAAAGGAAGCACATTAGAAGAGTTTATAATACTTCCCACTGAGGTATTAACATTTAAAATAAGAAAAATGATATTCTTTATGTTCAAAATTTGACCAATCCAAGTGATAACCAGAATAAAAATTAAATACCATCTTGATAGGAGAAGCTTATCCTGTTTCACCTGTGTGCTATTCTCACCTACTGATGCACTTTGTAGTCTCTGGAAGAATTTGTTTCCTGAAGTCTGAGGAACACAACATGCACACCTCTGCCCTGAGTTGTAGAAAGACAGATTCGTTATGTCTTCTCCGAAGAGTCAGTATCACAGTGTGTTCATAGCAGCGGCAGGACAGAGTTATTGGATTTGTCGTAGTATTTTATGTGTAAGGAATTGCAATACTTATGTACGCACTGATATTTTAATTCTTTGTCATATTAATAGCTAATTGACTTGCTAACATGTTTAAAATCATTTTAAGATACCTCTTTGATTAAAGATAACTAGGTTTCCATGAAAATTAAAATTTCGGTTTTTAATATATAAAGAATCAGCATTTTAAAGGATGAATGAGGTTACTTCAGAAAGTATAGCTTATGAAGGATAATACTTACTTGATCTCATATTTCCTTGAAGGCAGTAATAGCAGAATTGGATTGGTGCTGGCAGGCACTTAAATGAGAGTTGCTACTGATAGCAAACTTGCGAACTTGAGGAAAGCAATTGTTTCAAAACCATGGGGATTGGAATAATTCTAGAAACATTTTGCATAGCTACCTTCTTTGAAAGCATAAACTTTACCATGTGTCAGAATAATGTTAATTAGTTCAAACTATTGAGCCTGCATCTAGTTTCTGATTCTATAAACCTGTGGATGAGTCAGAGAATTTTTTTTTTTTCCTGAAAAGTACCTGCAGATGCTACTGCATTTACTTTGGAAACGCTTTTCTAGAGCCATGAGGTAAGACACATGCCTGAAGCCTGCTGGTAAAACCAGAAGGAGACAGGCTTCTCCTGGGAAAGATAATTATTCTTAGCTTTTATAATCTCCTCATTGAGGATCATGGGAGTAGACAGACTGCCAAACAAACATGTTGTCTTTTTTTATTATTGTTATTTAGCCTCGGTGAGTGTCCGTAAACCTGCTCACCAGCACAGACCCACGTGATTGTTCCCGCACAGACCAACTGATACTGGAGCCTGTATGTTCTAGCTTACTCAAGGATATTTCTCTAAAATTACTTTGTTACTTTTTTCGTTGTCACTTTCTTCCTCTCTACACAATCATGTCATTCAAATATGCTCCGTTTTCTCTTAAAAAATGAAAAAGAGGCGTCAGGAGAGTGTGGTACTGGGAGCTTTCTATCGTGTTCCTGCAGAAACAGTGACTCTGACAACTGTCCATGCGTGTGAAAGTCAGCAGAGACGTCCTAGGACACCACGGGAGTGAAGAAGGCAGGAGGAACCACTTCCTTTACGCACATCAACTGTATGCCAGACTGGCACAGCGTAGTGCCAGACTAAACCTACAATTCCTTGTATGGTGGAAAGTGCAACCACAACGAATGAAGGCCTGGCTTCCCCGTCTACGTGGAATGCTTCTCAGGAAGCCCGCTTCTTTCTCATCTCATCTAGGTTACTGGAGTGCTGTGGTTTAGATCTGGAATGTCCCCCCAAATATATTTGGATATGGTGGAATAACCATAGAAACGTGCTGTTGGGAGGTAAGGCCTTACCGGAATCGACCAATGCTTGGGGTTTGACTAGGAGGAATTGTGTCAAGTTGTTGAGACTGGAGGGTGCCCAGGGCCAAGATTTCAGGTATTTGTTATTGACTTGTGGGCCAGGAAGTGAGGGACGGGCATTAACGTAGAGTCAGGGAGACCCAACTGCCATCTTGACTAAGCAAAGGAAGAAGAAGCATTGTCACAGCTTTTTCCTAAGAACACCCTGGCCTTGCCTGAGGCTCCAGGCCTCAGGTTGCTCTCTGTTCACTTGGCTCCCGCTTCACCTAGCTCCTTATCACTTGACTGCTATTTGCAATGCTGTGAGCAGCTCTCCAGCGTCTACCACGCGCCTTCGTTGCTATGAGCTGTCCCGTGAAATGGTCTGCGTGAGGTCTTCTGAAACTGTGAGCTAAAATAAATCTTTTCTTCCAGAAGTTGTGGATTAGAGATATTTTGTTCCAGCAATTGAAAAGTAAGTAAGACATAGAGTAATCAGCACAGTAGAATGATTGGGAGAATATGGGAGCAGAAAACAGAAGCCGTTGGCCCTCCGAAACACTCCTAGGAGTTTATCAAGAAGTTGGATTATGAGGTGCATGGGAAAACTTGCTCCAAGAAGCTGCCCAACTGGTCCAGCAGCAAGTGAAATGCTTTGCACACTGCATTTTCTTTCAGTCTGACTGGCTTCTAGAGCTCACTCTTTCAGATCAAAAGGGCAAATGTTTGTGCAGAGCTAGCCAGGTCTAACTGCAGGGTGTGGAGAAGGTGCACAAACTTGAATGTTATAGAAACTTCAGTGTAGGATAAACAAGCAGGATGCTCTCAGAACCTGACCTAACTTAACTTTGTGGGATTGCGGGAATGCATGTAATCTTCAGATTGCTTCCAGAAAGAAATAAGAGATATGGACTGTGTTCATCATAGAAAAGAAGAATCTTAAGAATTTCTAGCTGGGTTGAGGGAAAAAAAAGTCAAACCAGGGGCTGGGATTACAGGTGTGTGCCACCATGCCCCGCTTTAGCCATCAAATTCACCCCATATTTCTGATTGATCTGTTCAAGAACCAATTTTAGGAATAATTCATGTTAATCATAAGCTTGTTACTACCTGTTATTTGCTTCTGTTTATTTAAATGCAAAGAGAGATGTAAATGATGCAATTTGTAGATTTTATATTCCTCTTTAATTTTCTTTATTAGACACTGCCCAGTGATGGATACTCTAAATTCATTAAGCCTTAGAGTAATCTCATGTGTTCATATCAACAGTGTTACATTGTGACTACTGATGACAGTGAAAATATGCTTTATGAGGGTCATTATTTTAATATTATATATATATATATATATATATATATATATATATATGTATATGTATGTATATATGATTCTCATTATATGGTAAAACTCATTTTCAGATTTAAGAAAATTAGATTTTTGGGCTTACCTGGCATATTAAGACTGATATCAGTTTGATTACTTCATTGTTGATTAGTTCTTACTGCTTTTTAAACTCAGGTCTATGAAATTATCATGATGTTTGCATTAACTAAGACTGTTTGGTAATTATATGCCAGTGGATTGTCAAAAGTGCGATTATTATTAGTACAGTAGTTAGAAAAAAATAGCCCAACTGCTGTGTAATTCTCTTCAAATGTAGAGGGCATAAATATAAATTATTATATCCATAGGGCTCAGGTGGGGAGTTTTGACTATAAATGCCTTGAGACTTTTAAGAGGTACTGTGCATACATGATCACAGAAACTTGTGAATATTGAAGTTTCACAAAGAATGGGAATAAATGGCACAGAATGTCACGTTAGGATTTTGTGTTAAAATATTGATGCGACTCAGTTGCACAGAAGCAACGTGCACTTAGTCACAAGAGAGACAACTTGTCCCAGCTCTGACGCTTACCAGCTGGGTGACCTGGAAGAAGTTACTTTTTCTTTCTGTCTTCTGTGTTCAATTCATGAGGCAGTGATAATGGTGCCTCACAGATGGATGATTATTTATTGAATTTGAAAATATGTTAATTTTTTATTAGTAAAATGCTGTGTTTGAAACTGTTGATACATTAGTCAGGAGAGTATCAAGGCATGGTAACAAATATACTTATGTTGTTAGTAAAATAATCGTCTGCACTTTGGCACAGGCCTGATAAAGATTCCATTTTTTATATCCCCCGCAGATTCTTTGATTAGAAGAGTCTTTCAGAAGATCAAAATAATTATTTAACTAAAAGTACTGATAATAGTCGAATGTTTTAGTAAAGGATAGACACATTAGAAAATCATTCTAAAGTACAGCAGCCTGCGTGTCCAGTGGCTTGGGAAGACACTCCAGAAAGTTTATCAGTGCGGCAGACTAAAGATGGCTGCACGTCCTTGGGTGTTCCTGGGAGAGGCAGGGTCTGTGTGCACTTTCCTTGTTCACAGTGGAGCTCTGTGATTTCTTTGACCAATGCAACGTCATGAAAACGAGGCGATGCCAGACACAGCATCCAGTTCTCAGGAAAAGAACACATTCCATCTTCTGATTCTTGGAACAGCCTTTCTGGGAACCCTGGCTGACCTACGAGATGTGTGAATATTCTGACACTGCCGTGCTGGGGAAAACACCTGTGGCTCTCTCAGTTGTCTGTGTGTCCTGTGTCTCACGTGAGCATGGGCATCTGACCATCCGCTCCATGGTTCACACATGTGAATGAAGGTGTGCTGGATCCCAGAGATCATCCTCTCTGCCAGAAGACTACCGCTATGTGAGCTTACTTGTCAGAGCCATGTGTCAGTGCTTGTAACTGAGCCCTAGTCTAGTTTCTCACCACAAGGGGAGATGTAATAAAATCAGTGATGAATCCTTGGAGACACCGGCCTAGGATACGACCTTCCCAACAGAACACCTGCAATACAAGAGGCAGGAGTCAACAGCTGGGATTTATCACATTATATTCTGGACAGCAAACATAATACACAGAGTGAGAGGAGAACTGAGAAAATGAGAAAATATTTTGGCCAGTTACTCCTTGAACAGAGAGTTGATATTTAGAGTACACAAAAATGGACAAAAATTAGACTTTCAAAAAATGAAAGATCCAATCAAAAATGGGCAATTGAAATGACTGGTTTTCCAAGAAGCACAAATGGCCAATAGAAACATGTAAAATGTTCACATCTTTATCCATTAGAGAGACGCAAATCCAAACAGTACTGTGATTCAACCTCTCCAGTAAGAATAGCTTTTATCGAGATCATGTGGGCCCGTCAGGAACTGCTGTTGTATGTGGCTTGTCAAGCATTGAATTTCATGTAGCTGCGCTGGGAATGTGGAAAAGAAGAAAACCGTGGACCAGGCATTTCATTTTGGAAAAACCTAGATTATGGCAAACAAACAGAAAAACTCAATATTTATGTATAGATGCAGCTCAACCGATCTATCTTCAGTTGACTGACTGCTGCATGAGAGTACTTCTCCAAAGTAAGGATGGAATGTTCTCGTTTCACCACAGATTTTATAAACTCATTCCAGTTTTGAAAGTACTTTATAGATTCCAAGTCCCATATATATATACATGCCTTTATTCTTTTACTTTAAAAAATAACTTGTTTCATATTTCAAAAAGCATCCAAAAGAACACAAATGCTGGCAAAGTTGTGGGGGGAAAAGGAAAACTTCTATATTGTTGCTGGGATTGTCAGCTGGTACAACCATTATGAAAATCTGTATGAAGATTCCTCAGAAAAACCTGAAAATAGGTATCACATTTGGCCCGGCTATGCCTCTTTGAGGTATACTCCATGAAGCTTTAAGGACATGATACTCCGATGATAATGCGTACTCAGGTTACAACAGGACGACTCATACCAGCTAAATCTTGGAAGCAGCTGACATATCCATCGACAGGTAAATGGGTATGGAAAAGGTGGTATATATGCACAACAGAGTATTAAGCTGTTATAAAAAAACGAATTTAAGTTATCTGTAGGGAAATAGATGCACCTTGAGATCATCATGTTTCATGAAATGAATCAAACTCAGAATGTTAAATATTGCATGGTTTCTCCAACATGAACCCAAAATATAAATAAGTATGAGTAGAATAAAAGAATGAGTTAGGGAACAGGGGTATAGATTTCTTTGAAAAAGGGAAAAAATATAGTAGGGAGGGAAGGAGAACAGGAAGAGGGAGGGAAGTGGTGGTGACCCAGATGTGATATGCACACACACCAATTCCTCATGTCGAATGTTATTATTATATGTTGAAAATTTGTACTAATGAAAAAATAATTTTTGGAAAAATATAATAAAAAAATAAAACCAGGTTGTCATGAATTCAAAGCAAGCCTGGGCTACAGACTGAGTTCAAGTCCTGGGCTACAGAGTTAAACCCTATCTCAAAAAATGAACAGGTATGTTTAAGCCAATAATTTATGACAGCACGTTTTTCATGTCACAGGCAAAATAGTCTCCCTAAATAAAATCACTCAGTATGAAAACATATGGAAGGAATGAAACTAAAACCATAATGCTAAAATGATCTGGAAAGCTAGTCTATTTTCTTTATGAGGTCCCTCCACTGAATATAACTGAAACTTGTTCATTAGCTCAAAGCTTTATTATTTGAAAGAAAATAAAATTTACTCACGTTTTTTTTCTCAAGCACACATTTTATTGTATCTGACGCCCTGTTCCCCCTTGTCAAAGTGGCTATAAATTTTGACTGCCATTGGTTAAAACAATATTACTACTTTCCAGGGGTTTACAATGTATTAGCAAATTCAAATGTAAGATAGGTGATATTAGTGTGGTGGCAAAAGGGTATTTTAAAGCAACAACTTTTCATTAATTTTACTGGTTAGTGAAATTCAGTATTAGTGAACAAAGGAAAATTGAGTTGACCTGCATTTGGCTTTATTCGACTTATAAATATTTAGAGTGCTTGATTTTAAAATGAGGAAAAAGTTCCATTTCAGATCCAGCATCTCTATTCGTTTTTTAAGGCTCATATTTCAGCAGTTTGACAAGCACATTAGTGGCATCCTTGTCATCTCACAGGGCTTTTGAAGCCAAAGGGGACTGTGGGCTTCAGAGACGCCACTTAGATCCTTTGAGGGAGAAGCTGAACTTGCAGAGGAAGAAGAGCTAATGACGCCCCTCCGAAATGGCTAACCAAATTTCGTGCTTCCTCGGCTGCGGAGAGAAACATTTTTGTTTATAAGAGAGAACGAGTGCTTTCAAGTGAAGGTATTGCTCTGTCAGAAATATTTGCTCTTCTAAAGCTTCTACATTATTAATAAAAACGTTGCACTGTGCCTCATGCCCATAAAAGTGTCTCAATGAACAGGTTTAAAAATATTCTTCATCCTAACTTAAAAAAAAAAATCGCCGTTGAGATCCTTTGTTCTGTTTTTCTTCCCAAGCTCCCTCTTGCTGGTCTTTGTATTGTTTTCCAGTTCTTCAGCAATTTTAACAGAAATGACGAGTGGGAGTAGAAGGCGGCAATATGAGAAGCAATTACTTGAACTTTTCTACTAAGACGGTTTTAATAGAATATAATGTCAAAGGTGACAAAAGATACCTCAATGACATTTCCATTTTACATGGGCATGGTGAGAACTGTTAGTTATATTAGCAACCTTCACATTTTATGGATTGATTATTTACATGGTGTGCAGCATGGTATCTACATCATAAAGGATACTTAATTATATTTATTGAATGAAATTATTAAGACTACCAATTTTTAATAAAAATACCTTCAAATTTCCACATGAGAAACAAGATATGGAATATTGATGAACTTTAAATATCCACCCAGTGAAGTTACCAGCACAGTGGCAAAGAGACTTTAAGTATATTAGTGTCATAGACGTGAGCCTGGATGTTGGCATCTCAAAATTTGTTGAGGGAGTTCACTTTAAAGGCCTAGCCAGGTGGTTTCTTCAAATGGCTATAGGGGGGTGGGGGGACAAAATTATTCTGAGTTATGTGCTGGGAGTAGGCAGTGAGAGGGGACCTAACAGTCCAATGGCCTCTGAGATGTTAAGATCAACCTCAGTACCCTCAGCAAAACTCTCCACTTGTCCTGGCTTCCCTCCCCCAAGGATGGGGCTCTCCACCCTTGGAGGTGCTCCTTCTACACCTTAGCTTTTATTCTAGTCTCAACAGAAAATGATATTGTCTTTAATTTTTCTTATATAGAGACTGAAATAAACAATTTATTTCATGGGTTTTGCCTGTACCTGTGCACCTAAAGGAATTCCACTTTAGGTTTGGAGAGACAGGTAGTGAGTGATCAAAGAACTCAGAAGTTTTCTGAGTGCTTGCTGCATTCCTACTGTGTCTATACATTGATCAATTCTCTAACTGGCAAAAATAAAAGAGTGCATCAATAGTCAGCAGGCACTCAGCGTTAGAGAAAACAATAGTCCAATTTAAGACTATGAGGTCTATTTCCTTTTATCTTAAAATTTTTACAATCTTTTTTTTGTTGTTGTTGTTGCTGTGGTGGCTTTTGCTTCAATCCATGAAAAGTGAATTTGTATGCAATAATCGAAAGAGAAATATTTTAATACCCAATAAAGATGAAGGAGCAGAAGAGGGAAGAGATCTCCGATGGGAGCCATCGGTGTCTCCAGGCTTTGCTGGTCTAGCCCTCCTCTTCTGATTTTCCTTATTCTTCTCTTTCTAAATATTTAAACTTGATTTTGTTTTGGTTAATCTGTCATACCTATAAACTACTATAAATGCCATTTTAGTGTTTATTTATTTATTTTAAATATCAGACAGTCATGGTTCTAGCTTGCTTTCTTCTGCTCCAAGAGGAGAGAAACATCTGTCATTAATTTATATTTAGTTTACAATATATTTGTAGAGATAACTCATGTTATTTATATCTTTTTGTGTGTTGACCCTGTCTTCTTTTACGATGTTAGGTCCTGACAGATGTGAGTTGTTGGGAAAACACTTCAGTTCCTTTGGTACTTAGCTCTTAGTGAATGCTACTCTTTGCCTGACCCTTAGAATAATGGAATTTAATTAATATAAAATGGAAAACTATCCGATATGAATAGGTTGTGGCTTTCAAAAGGGTCAGGCCTGTAGAGAATATAAAAATAGAAGTTGTTTGTCTTCCTAACTATTGTAACTCCAGTGCAGCTAATGCCTCTCGGATGCTGCAAGGACCCGGGAACGTTTCTCTGTTTATTGAGCTGCTGAGTTGACATTATGGGATATGTGAGATCATCTGCTTTAAATTTGCTTTATTTTTGATTTGCTGATTAAAACAAGAAAAGTTCATTAAAAGGCTTATTGTTTTGAAGAAATGTTTGTATGTTAAAATGTAAATTCCTAAAGGCATGTCACCCCCGCTAGCCCAGAAACAAGAGGCGTTGGGTTTCAGAGGTGCGTGGTTTACACAAAGCCGCAGAGGTGAACAGACTGCAAAGTGCCCAGCCCGGGGAACAGTGTACCAGTGAACCATGAAAAGCCTTAGGAGCAGGTGGTGAAAGGGATAAGCAGTGACAGGGAGGGTGCTGGGATGGCCAGGGGAGCAGCACACCCCCAACTGTGCTCTGCTGGGACAGCTGGACCAGAGAGGAATGTGCCTTGCCCTGTCTGTGCTGCAGGGACTGCTAGGGAAGCCACGGAAGCCCTGCACCCTACCTGTGTCCTGCTGGGTTGGTTGGAACATGAGAGGAATGTGGAGAGGCACCCAGGGGCGGGGGCAGAGGAGTCGGAGCAGCGTGGCCCTGGCCGTGCCCCACGCTCATGGGCTATGTTCTGTTACCTAGCTCCTTCCTCTCTCTTTGCACTCTGGCTGCCGTGGGTTGAGCAACTTTTCCCCCACCGTGTCCTTTGTTTTGCTTTGGAGCCTGAAACTGTGAGCCAAAATCAACTCTCCTCTTGTAGGTCATAGGTGCTGTGGCTTGTGTCTAGGGACAAGAAAGTGACTGAGATAAATTTTAATACCAGAAGAGTGGAGTTGTTGCCATGACTGTACCCGATCACGTGGTTTAGAAGCCTTTGAAAGGATTTGTGGGAGAGGTTTGGAAGATTTTGAAGATGTGGCCAGAGAAGCTCTACAATGCTAGACCCCGAGCTTGACGCAAGATACTGGTCAAACTAGAGGCCGTTGTCTTACACTGTGGCAGAAAATTTGTCTCGTTATGAGACATTGTAAGTGAGCTAATTAAACTGCTGGTGGAAATTTCAAGGCAACCCAGTGTTCAGGCTGTGGTTTAGGTGCTGTTGGTGCTTTTATTCAGCTCCGTAGTGACAATTAGGAGCCAAAAGCAGATGTCAGAAGTGTTTAGTTTCATCAGGAAGAACACCCACAAGTTTAGGGCCAAGGCCAGCATGGCTTCTGAAAAGATTTGTAGTAAAAAGACACTTTCATGGTTTGGTTCTAGAATATCCCCCCAAGCCTCACAGGTATGGATGTAGTGGGATAAAGGCAGAAGCATGTGCTGTCGGGAGGTAGGGCCTGGCTGGAAGGGGTGGATGCTTGGGACTTCACCTGGAGGGATTGTGTTCAGACTGGAGTGAGGTACCTAAGTCAGAGCTTTCAGGTGTGTGTTATTGACTTGTGAGCCAGAAAGAGAGGGAGGGCCACCAACCCCGGGTGTAGGGGAGCCCAGCTGGCAGCTTGAGCTCAGTAAAGAAAGGAAGAGAAATAGTGGAATAGCTTCTTCCTGGGAAAGCTCTGGCCTCTTGGCGTTCAGTATGTCATGAAGAGCTTTTCTCTCACTGGACCGCTGCTAGGCGCTTTCACCCTTGACAGCTGCCTGCGAATAGGCTGGGTGAGACGTTCTGAGACTGTGAGCTAAAACAAATCTTTCCTCCCTTAAGTTGTGGGTTTGGCGAATTTTCTTTCGGCAACAAATAAGTAACTAAGACAGAGACCAAGCACTTTAAATCAGGACAGTAGGAAATATCAACAAGACCCCACCCTTCTCAGGTTCAAGGGTGTAGAGCTGTAGAGCTTTCATTCGAGAAAGCTTTAGATGATTCAGAAAGGCCACCTAGGTAACTGGTGCCAGGGATTCATTCACACATGCTGTTCTCTGGTTAAAAAGTGCTTCAGCATTTTCCCTCTTTCTTAAGATTGCTTCAGAGTGTGACTAAGGGTGGTGGGCTACTTAATCTGGTGGAGCAAATTTTAAGACAGCCCGTTGCTCAGGCTGTCACATGAGTACTGTTCATGGCTTTTAGCCAACTTTATACAAAAAGTAGGAAAAATGGAAAAGAAAGTAAAAAGTTTGCACATTTTTTGGACTGAAAGGAGCTTCAAAGATGGGGCAAAAGTCAACATGGCTGTTAAAGAAAATCAGGTTCTTGGAGTCGGGACTATAAAAAAAGATGCCTTGAGGTTGTCTCAGGAATAAGCAACCCTACCCTTTACCAGTTAAAGGGTGGAAACACAAAAGCTTTGCTTTGAAAAGAAATCCCCAGGGCATCACGTAGGGCAGCCTAGGAAAGTGAATACCCAAGCAGTTTAGCCATCTAAGAACTCAGAGGCCTCACCAGCGATTGTCCAAGGTGGCCCCACTACTACTGCTCAAGCCAGTGGCAGACCTTGGCGCCATCCACGTGGTGTTGGTTTCACAAACGTGCAGAACGCAAGTGTTGTGGTGTCATGGAGGCTTCCACCTAGATTTCAGAAGAAGGCCTTGGAGGCCAGGTACTGCGCCCCTGGAGGGCAGTGCCTGAAGTTCCAAATGTAAAGCCAAAGGTACAGTGGGAACTCCCGACATTTGGAGATACCAAGAACGTGGATCATCTGTTGAGGAAGGTCATAGGTAGTTAGTGGTGCCAGCCACAAAAAGAAGCAGGGGAGGAGACAGCCAAGGACAACAGCACCGGGGCATGGCCACCTAATGCTTTGGAGCTCATGTCTTGCTTCCGTATGGCCGAGGTGCTAGGAACGGAGCACAGGATTTAATGAAACTGTAGAATCTGGTGCTTGCTCTACTGGTTTTTTGTGTTTATTTTTGTTCAATTGCTTTCTTTCCTTCATTCCTCTCTCTTGGAATGGAAATGTTTACCTTGTGTCCTTGTATGTTGGAAGGATTTAACCTTTCTTTGATTTTTGTAGCTAAGAGCTTGCCTTGGGTCTCAGAGGAGATTTTGGTCTTTTTAGCAGTGCTGAAACTGCTAAGATTTTAGCAACTCTTATAAAAAGACCAGATGCATTTTGTATAAGGAGGTAGATAGGAATCTTTTGGGGGAGAAGGGAAGAATGTTATAGTTTGCCTCTAGTATGTCCCCCCAAAGCCTCATGTGTTCAGACGTAGAATGATACCTGTGGAATCATGCACTGTTAAAATGTGGGGCTTGGTTGTGTGTGTCTTAGTTAGCTATTCCTTACTTGAACAGAAAATCCAACATCCCCAACTTAAGGGAGGAAAGATTTATTTTATCTCACAGTTCCAAAAGGTCTCATACTGTCTACTGTTCACTGCTTGACAGTAATGGTGGAAGCACATGGAAGAGATGTAGTCAGAGAAAAGCTCTTCCAGACAGACAGAAAGCCAAGTGAGTGAGGAGTGAATTGGTATTTGGTGACTGAGACAGAGGGCGGGGTCTTCCCAGGAAAAGCTGTAACAATGTTTCTTCTTCCTTCCTTATGTGGTTAAAGCTGGTAGTTGGGCTCCCACTCACTTCCTGGCCCATAAGTCAGTAACACACACCTGAATGCTCTACTGTAGGCACCTCTCAGTGTGTTGACACAATCCCTCCAGGCCAAGGCCCAAGCACCTGCCTCTTCCAGCCAGGTCTCACTTCTTAACGGTACAAGGTTTCCACAGGTATCCCACTACATCTAAATCCATGGGGCTGTGGAGGACGTTCCTGATCCAAACCATGGCAGTGCCACATGCTGGGACTTGACTTGGAAGGGCGGATCACTGGAACATGACCTGGAGGGATATGTGCTAGCTCCACCCTTCCCTGCCCACTTAGCTTCCTGTCTTCCATACTCTGAGCAGCTGGCCTCCTGGTAGACCCTTGCCATATGCCTCCCCGTTTGCCGGATGATTGTCAGTGGGCTAGACCTTGTGAAACTGTGAGCTAGAATAAATCATCCTTCTCTTAAGTTATCGTTGCCAAGTACTGTGTCCCAGAAACAAAAAGCGTAACTAAGACACAAATTAGAGCCCCTTAAAGGAAACTTATAAAAACCCAGATATTCCAAAAGAGGGGACATAAAGGATTGCTTAAGATACATAGGCAGAGATGAAGAGTCAAAATTGGGGAGCAAAATAACCCAGAATTTGAAGGAGCTGCTTATTGCCCACAGGTGTGAGGGCTGACGGTACTAGAGTTGGAAACATACGTCCTGCAAGGGGCCTCGAGCCGGCTGCCCAGCCCGTAAGAGGTGCTGCCGGATCATGGCTGGGCTCAGCAGGAATCCACTCAGGTTAATAAAATTAGGGGAAGGAACAGCAGGCAGTGTTGGAACCTTGGAAGGGGCCACTGAGGAAGGGCTCACCAAGGACAGAAAATTTACATGCATGTTGCTTTGGGGCCTCAGAGGAGGGGTGGCGGTATGACTTTCAGAAATTCTGCCAGAGTCAGAATCAGAATCAGAGTGGAAAGGGGGAGAGAGAGAGAGAGAGAGAGAGAGAGAGAGAGAGAGAGAGAGAGAGAGAGAGAGAGAAGGAAGAGAGGAAGAGAGGAAGCAGGACAAAGATTCCACCTGCCTCTCGCTTCTCCCCTTCTGTCCTTTGGGGACTGCCTCCCTCTGGAGCGCTGGGAAGCCAGATGGGGGGTGGTGGTTAGAGGCCTGGGACATATTTATGGATTCCCAGCTCCAGCCTTACCTGAGTGGGGGAGTGACACATAGTAGGTCAGAGACAACAGAGACAAGGCGGTGCGGAGATTTAGGTTGAGAATGAAGCCAAAAATTTAAAAATGATTATGAATGAATGTATCCTTGCCATCTTATCTAGTATTGATATTCTAATCTTAAAATAATTTCTTGAATCATTTGTGGTCAAATTGCAGCACCGTATGAACAGAGCAGAACGGCGATTTCAAGATCCTTACCTACAATAACCTGTGGATGATTGCTTCCCAAATGATGACATTTCCCATCCTTTGAACACCTGTCGCCTTGGTCGCAGAGCCCGAAGGACTGCAGAATCTTTTAATGTTTACTCTCTTTTGACCTCCATGTGTCGACTGTCCAGGCAACATGCAAGGATTCTGCACTCGCAGGCCTTCTGTGACATTTGGATCCGCTCAGCACTCGCTGGTCACCTCTGCCAGCTGTTTCGATTAGAAGTTAGACAGCGATTGTGCTCAGAAGGACGCCTGTGGCGGAAAAGTGCGCATTCGTGCACCCACACGGGTGAGGGCACTGGAAGCCCAAGAGACCTTACAAGCTCTAACAACTAAGGACAGATGCATTTTTCTTTTGGAAAAAAAAATGAAAGATACTGAAGAGATCCTTCCAAGAAAAAGGCTCTTTTCAAAAAACTTAATTCATAGCTTTTGAAGTGAGAAAGTCGTTTCTCAGGGGAGTGACGGGGAGACCCGATTCCTGAGGCGGGCATCGCCATCATGCCAGGTAACGCGAATTCTACTTCTATGGAGGCTTTTCCAGATTCAAACGGGTGCCGCCAACGTCACATGTTTTCAACCTTGTAGCAATCTTATAGCGTGTCCTTTAACACTTCATTTTACAGAATAGAAATTCTTAAAGAGATTACAGACATGTCCGGGGCCACAGTAAGGTGGGCGGGGTTGATACCCTTGCCTGACTCCGGCCCCTAATGCTGGTGTCTGCGCTGCTGCCCGTCTGGAAGGCTTTGTGCTGTTTTCTCCTTGGATTAGGGTATATTTGTGCCTTGTTGTGGCCACTGCAAGGGTTCCTAACGATTCCCCCACTGTCTCCTGCAACCTGTCCAAAGTTCGAGACTAATGACAATGACCCAATCATATTATTCACGTGTATTCATTCTCCAGAAAAAGAAGTCCCTGTTCCCTGGAGTGACTGGTAATGTCGGCATCATGTGCCACTGCGTGGGTCTCTAGCCCGCATGCGCTCCCGCTCCTCTAGTCGTGATCTTTCTCACCTCCTTCCTGGGGCACTGTTGCCCTCTGCTCTTTCCTCCCTGGTCACTGGGCTCTTTTCATCATCATCCTCACAAAGGATATGTCCTCTTTGCCCCCCCTCCCCCCAGAGTCCTGCAGGGTGCAGGCAGAGTTTGGGTCGCTCAGAAGGCTTGCTCCATGTCCCTGGATCTGTCTCTTGTTTAGGCTTTCACTGGAGTTGTGATGCTAGGAGACACCAACGAGAAAGATGAGGATTAATGTTTAATCGTCATCTACTATGCACCAGGAGTAGTTCTCTGTACAGGCATTCACTCTTTTAATACTTCCAAAGGACCCAGAAAGATGATGTAGTTGCTTAAAAATCTATGAGTGATGTCATTGCATTCTCCCGACAGCCCTGTCTTTAGCATACGTACTGTTATTCTGCAGTTAAATGGAAGAGGTAGCAGGTACAGGGAGGTGCGCTACTTACCCAAGGCCACACGGCTGCTGGATCATGGAGCTGTGACTGTCACCATGCTACCCTCAGGACTTGTGGCATTTTCATTTCTGAGCACCTAGCACCCAGTCAGTAAATATCTGCTGATTAGCGTCCAATGTAAATTAAAGGGGAAGGGCTGTGATGACTATTCCTATGGAGACACTTTTCTGATTTAAGACGACGGAGTGAGAACTCCATGAAGAAAAACGAACCAAACCAAAACAAAAAGGAGAAGCCCCATGCACTCAGGACCCGTTTCAGTACATCAGCACAGTGCACTTCTGCATCCTTACGCTGCTTACTTGCTGGGTCTCTCATTCCTGATGACTAAAGGCAGGGGACGCAGAGAGGGTCATTCAGACCTTTTCAGGGACAGAGTGGTGGCAGTTTATGCTCTGTTCTCTCAAAAGCTGTCTCTAATTTATAATAGAATTAGAATGCTTTCTTGTCAAGGCAAAGGCTGTGCTCACTGTTCTTTGTAAAAGACCCAATTTTTAGGCTGACTTCTTGATTTTTAAGGGCAGAGAGAGGAGACCCAGAACATCCGGGCATGTGGCCATGTGAAAAAAAAAAAAAAATTTATAAAACCTCTAAGGTTTTGATGAAAACATTTTTGTAATGAATGCTAACAAAAATATAGCCTTGTCACTTGTGACACTGGTATTTCATTACTCCCCTTTTAACTAAATTTCCAGTCATTACTATATTCCTGCAAGACCGGAACAAAACAACACACAAGAGAAAGCTCATCACTTGAGTATGTGGTTTTGTTCACAATGATGATCTTTTTTGTCATTGTCGTCCTCTTCTTCCTTTTTCTTTTTAGAAAATCTAAAAATAGAAAGATAAAGGCATCCTAGAATGGGGTAAACGATGAGTTGTCAAAAAAGATTTAGTGTTCAAATACTCAAAGGCATTGGGTGCATATCACAGTGGTTAAAGCGCTTGTCTGGCATACACAAATACTCAAAGGTGGTAACTAGGACTAAACCAAGGATGGAATTCCTTGCGGGTGTTTCGTACAAAATTGGACGTAGAGAAAACCAGTAGACAGAGCTGAAGACAGAGAAGGCAATCTCTGTGTATGGTGGGGAAAGAAGGGGAGGGAAAGCTTTTGAGGCAGGAGGATAAGTTAGGGAATTACAGGGAGAGCAACCCAAAGGAAGCTGTTCCCACGGAGAGGGTAGCACATAGTTTGATATGCCAAAAAAGTGCTGAAGACAATGAGACTGAAAGGAATGTGCCATTAGATTTGGTGACAAGTAGGTCATTTCCTTATTTCCCAGGGCACTGTGGCCAGGAGGTTTCTTTCTGCTTCTCTCCAGGTAGGTACGGAGGGGCATTAGTGATTTAACCTGACTTTTCCAGGACATCTTTAAAAATAGAAAACACAGGGTCCAGCCAGGGAATGGGATGAATACTGACTTAGATGAGCAGATGTGATCAGAGCAGCATCACGGTACTCTTCACACTTGGGACCTGATCCTTTTTACTCGTATGAAGGAGCGGTGAGAAGGAAGCATGCTTTTACTTATGTGTAAGTAATCTCGTTAGAAGGGAATGAGAACAAGCACATGTCATAGCACTGGTTGAATTTCAGACACAAAGAAAAGTCACAAAGTGTCTTTATCCATTTTACTTGCAGGTACAAGAGTCCCAAGAGACATATTGGAGAATTTTAAGACCTCCCACAAAATGACCTCCGCTACAATCTCAGAGTGCTGTGTCCACAGTGTAAGTAAAATGCTAGATTAAAATATTCTTGAAAAAAAATCAGTGCCTCCAGTAAGCATCACATTGAAAACCATATTTTCACTTATTTAAAGCAATCGTAAAAGAAGCAGCTCCTGTTTCCTCTCCAGAGTATTCATAGCTAACTAGCAGCTGGAGGCCTCGCTGGTATTTAATAAACTTGTCTTGAGAGAAGGCAGTTTTGCAGCACCCGACTCACTGTGATTGACCTGCGTGTCCAAATGTGGGTCACGCAGTCTCTGCTCACATCCCTGAAAAGTGCTAATCCTATGACCTCTTCCGTGCCTGGTTCCCAACTCCCACTGTTCACTCAGTTCCTATTGTCTCTTCTTGAATTAAAACTATAAACAACCTACATCTTCACTTGTTAATATTATTGTTATTAATAACCATAAATAATGCAATTCTCCATAATCAGAATCGCATTGTGGACGCCGCATGAGGCGATAAAAAAATAAAGAGAAATTTTCTGAAATGGACAATTTGATAATCTTATAGAAGTTGTTTTTAAAGAAATAATTGGAATACATCTGAATAGCAAATAATTGTCCTATTAAAAAGCACAGCTGGCTAGAGACAAAAAAGAAAACAATGTAAGCGATTCACGTGAAAATTAACAGTGAATATTGAATTTCCTGAATTTTACTTTCAAACTGCCTGACATGCTGGGTTTTCTGGTCTTCGTATTTCCTACCTGGGGTTATTCTTTTCACTGTGTATGGTAGCTCTCTCTTAATCTTGCAGTTAATCAGTTCTGCAGAACTTCAATTTCATGATTATTATAGGGTGAGATGAAAGTAAAAAGTAGGCCAAGAATGAGAAACTTTTAATTTTTTCAATTGTCTCCTTACTGTGTCCTTCTCCTAAGAATTGAATGTTCTCTGAATTCACTTTGGCTGCTCATAGATCCACCAGGAGTATGCACCTGGTATCCTGCACTTAGGTATCATGAACTATGAAAATTAAAAAACTGGTTAAAACAGTTAGATCAAATCATACACAAGCACACACTACATACACACTTATACACACACATGCCCCTTTAGAAGACATTGTAGAGAATTACACCTTAAGTGAATGAGTTTAGTTAAATCATCTCTTGGCTATGAAAGTAAATTAAATCTTATATTCTACCTCCAATCACAGCAGAGCACATTTATTTGTGAGAGGCTACTCTATAGGGAATCCCTGTGTGAAGGGATGGGGAGTTTGAGGAAGACGGCTTGCGTAGCGTCTTAACATGTTGTGACCCTTATGCAGAATATAATGACATCTTGGCTCCTTTCACTGGCAAACAGCGAGTGTTTGCTCCAGGAAGTTGGATGTTCTAACAATAAACATTCCAACATCTGAATTATAAATTGGTAGCCTGCCTGGGGTGGTTGATAGTGCCAGTTGGCTTATCTTGAGCTCCTGACATTTGATTGTCTTTTGCTTTTCTTTGAAAAGTTATCTCTTAGCTGTCTGTCTTATAAAGTGAAAATAAATAGCCTCAATTCAATCTTGCATTTAACCCATTTTTTTTTTCTCAGCAAGATATCATGAAACTCATGATTGATGTAAGGATACCCATCACATAAATGCAGGGCAGGATTCTGATAGAACCTTCAAGATGTTAAACTTAAAAGTGACTTATGAAGGCTAAATAATACCTTGCATTAACGTTGCATTTTTCAGTGACTTAAATACCCTTCCGCCTAACAAGTGAAGTGGTTTCTGTTCCTCGCACATGAATTTCTCTCCATAGCCTCGGAGGCGAATGAGAGAGCCCCTGTGAGCGGGGCAGGAAGGATTGTGAGGCAGGGGACACTCTGGGGCGGGACATCCGAGGGGTCGCCCGTTTGCCTGTTCAGCACAGCTGCCTTTACTGAACAGAACGAAAGGGCACTCCTGTGTCAGGCAGCCGGGCTCGAGCTGCCCGATTCGGGCGTACGTCCCTGAAATCATACTCACTGTGCTTATTTGCTAAGTTTTCATGAATACTAGAAGGAAAGGTCGACTAACATAAAAAATGCAGTGCAGCGGCTCCCTTCGGGGCTGGGCGCTGGCGAAGTCTGCATTATTGCTTTTTGATCTTCCATTTATCCTTTTCTGAATATGAATAAAATATACTTTGAGATTTAGTTTAAAATTAAGGAGAATTAATGATCCCCTTTGAAAATCGGGCTCTGCCATGCTATTAATCTTTAAGAAAGTTAAGGAACCCTTCAAACTTTAATTAAGAATCCACCACTCTGTCTTTGTGCCTGTTAGAGTATCGTTTAGATTTGTCAAGGAGGTCAACCTTCCTGACATGGCTCGGCCACTGGCTGTCATCTGTGCTCTGTAGGTACAGCCCAGGGCGGCTACTGAGTGGATTTCATACCTAACTTCATGCGGAGAGTTGACCACACCATCTAAGACACAAGCAGAGGTTCTAATAAGGTGATTTAACCTGTTCTGGGTGAATGTTTCAGATACACTAGATTGTTTAATCATTTTTTAAAGTAGCAATGGCTCGAATGGCTCCTCCTGTGAAATGTAGAATATCGAATGGAAGAAATAAATGACAAAACTAAGTCCTTTGTGTGTGCAGAACCTCATAACTGAACAGATACATTTTTTTCTGCAGGTGTTTATTTTAAAAAGCCTTAGTAATAAGGAAAAATAACCTACAGTGTTGAAGAATTATGGTAGTATCGTCTCTTGTGAATAATGCTACGAACATGCCATATCCTCAGCCAGAGAGACGGGCATGGTGAAGCACACAGCATTAGGCATGTTCCGCTGCTATTTTTCTGAATTGGGAGACTCATAGTTTAGGTTGCTAAACAAGCTTTTCTGTGGAGCCTTGGTAGAGAACAAGCCACAGCAGGAACAATGATGACATCATCTGTTGGTGCTGGTCAGGTGGACGATATTGACTAGTGGTAATGGAATTGGTGGCAGAGCACTTGTGGGTGTCCCAAGGCCAGAGTGACAGCTCTACTTCTGCCATTTACTGAAGTGCGATGAGGGCTAAGTCACTTAACATCATGCTTTTACTAGCAGAGATATTAATTTGTGTGTTGCATAGTTTACTTATAACAATTAAATCTGGGTCACTTGGGAACCCAAGAGAAGAGCGGTAGCTGCCCTGCAAGGCGGAATAGGGAGGGGGAAGCATGCAGCTCTGTGAGTCACTATCTTTGCTGGGGTTGGCTTGCCAGTGATGGCATCCCCTTTGAGTGATCCTGTAAGTAACCCCACCAAATTCACTAGTTCGCCAAGCACACTTAGGTGTAAAGGTGTAATCATTACTTTGGTCTGCTGTTGTGCCCCATCTGGGGTGAATAAACATTTATGTACATCTCCCCCCAAATTTTCATGCAACACATTGTAAAGATGAAACAAGTTTATGGAATAGCTGTATAACACTGTAGGGAATAACATAAGGGAGTTATTTACATATATTAATTCATAATTCCACCGATGATAGAGATGGTAGCGATGCTTAGATACCTTGACTTCTTTGTCTGCAGAGAGGTGCATGGATTGGGCAAGACTTGTGGGCTGGAGTCTTTTTTACTGTGCAGATTCTGAAACAGAAATATTGTTTGGAAACAATGAACACTTTTGTGGGGGACTAATGCATTTATTAAGTGAGTCTACTTAAGTTTTTAGAAGTGATTCTCAGTTGTGAAGATTCTTCAAAGTGGGTCAGAGAACTCAGTGATCAGAAAGTTCAGAAAAAATCTTTCCATTATCCAATTGGCTTATTCAATCTCTTCTAGAATATGACATGTGCAAGTTATTACTGTTTGTCTGAGCTACTTCGTATTGCTGTGACAGAGTACCTGACATCCACAATTTAAGGGAGGGAAGATTTATTTTAGCTCATGGTTTCAGAAGACCTCAGTTCATTCAGGGGTGTTGGCAATGGTGGAAGCTCATGGTGGAGTCTTAACTGCTCACAGCGTGGCAGGCAGGAAGCCGAGTGAGGGAAGGAAGGCCAAGCCTGGAAAGGTACCTTTACAGGTCCCATCCCAGGGATCTGCCATTTCCAGTAATCCACCATAAACCTATAATCCACCACATATCTGTAATTCACCACACACTTGTAATCTACCATGTACCCATAATTCACAGCAACCAAATACACAAGGCTTCTGCGGACATTACTCGTACAAACTGTAACACTGCTTGTGGCTCCCATTGTTATTATTTCTGTTTCATTTTTGCAATTTTTCATTTTTGCATGGCTTTTCTTTACTTTAGCACCCCATATGTGCATTTCTTATAAAACAATACTTGGACACCTCAGCTGTACATAAGTACTGTCATTGGTAGGTATGTAATTTACTGGGTTATTTTTATACTTACCAGGTATAAATGATTCACCTCTTAAAATTAATTCTATGTTCTTTTGGAAAAGAATATGTATTATACTTGTTAAAAATCTTACTTAAAATTTATCATTGGTAGGATGACTGGACAAATGTTACAGTTGGTACTGTTTGGGAGCAAAAAAATTAATTGGTCAGAAGAAGCAAGACTTCAAAAGCTCAGTTATTATTTGTAAAAAAAAAAGTTTTGAAAATCAATTTGAAGTTTGGTGCATGTGAGAATAAGAAGGCAAAATATTGATCAAGAACCACTGATGTATGATCAAGAGTTTTACAGGGAGAAGCCAAAATTTAATTTTCTTATTTAGGAAAAAAGTGGAGGACCAAATTAGGCCCACTGAGAGATAGCTGGTGGGCCTCTTTCCGTCGCCTCACTGTGTGTTTTCAATGCATCATAAGTTTTTCTATTTTTTTAGATAGAAAGAAATCTAATGTAGAGACTGTCTGTTGGAAACCACACAGTGATCTTTCGTTCCGAAGGAGTCTTCTCCCCACAACAAAATCTTCTGCTTTTGTGGTTGCATTTTGAGTAATTATGTAAGGTCCCAGGAAGAAACAAAATGCATGGCATTTTTATTATTTCATATTTAAATGAATAATCTCTTTGCTATTTTCTTCTCTCTTCAAACCAGAGTCAAAATAATGCAGTTCTTGAAAAGAACGTATACCATTAGGGTTATTAGCTCTTTTTTTGAATGTCCTTAATGGGGCTAGATTTGCCTAACATGTTACTCTTTCATTCATTCAAGTTTTTCTGACAGTGCTAAGAGAATTTGCTTTTTAACACTAAAATAAATATTACATAGAAACGCAATTACTGACGTTATTCTTTTTTGTACCCTTTTAATATTATTTCACTCTTTCAGGTTGACTTGTAACTTTTTTTTCAGTAGACTTTTTCATTGCAGTGCTGTACAACCAGTACGGTTTCTTAATAGTGAGTCAACAATAATCACTTTTCATGGACAGCCATTGTAAGGTCATTGGGAAGACAGAAAGAAAAGAATTAAAATTCTCTTCATAGTCCATGACACGAGTTGCAGTCACATGGGCTTTGGTAGGTTTACCTTTTTGAGAATTATGAACAAAACTGAGTCAAAGGAATCCATTCTTACCTTAATCTAGAAGGGGTGGAACACTGAGATTGAGCCCAGAAGGAACACATCCTGGAAGATGACCTGGTAGAGTGCATGCTAGTTCTGCTCTTCTTCCGGAACCTGACTTCCTGACTTCCTGACTTGCCATAAAGAGCTCTTCTGCCCCCCAATTCGGCCATGTGCTCCCACCCTTGCCAGCTGCCCATGAATGGACTGAGGCCTTTGTTAAAGGATTCCAATACTAGTGCTTTTCCTCATTAATGCAAAATGAATCAATCTGCCTTTAATGAGCAGTGCAGACTACTTGCAAGCTTTTCAAAGGAACTTTAGTTTTTAGCTTAGCTGTAGGGACTTAGATCATGTATTAGTCTAGAGTATGGAAGTCCAACCTTCTCACTTGCTGGCCTTCAAAGAGAAGAATTATCTTAAATGGCATAAAATATTTAATTTAATTAACGTACGTAAGTCACTAATTTTATTAAACATTAAAAGGAGTGTACACAAATATAAAATTGTGAATTACAATAAATCTTTCATTCCTTAAATTGTAGATGTCCAGTGTTCTGTCCCAGCAATGAATAAGTAGCTAAGATAGAGAGGTACAGGAAAAACACAATCTAGATTTCACTGTTTTCTGTAGTGAGTCACAGCACATTGGACAAAGGCAAGTATACAGGCGTTTTCCAAGAAAGTCCTTGGGGTGTATTGCAGAGTGTGAGCTTACAAAAACATTTCTGAATGCTGAAGTTATTATCTGTAATTTTGGGCTACAGACCTTTATGCTATATTTTTGGTTATTTTTCTGCCTCTTTTTGATTCCTGGCATATTGCTTGAATAAAAGAGTGAGACAGAAAGATGGATTGTTGCAGCAGTGTGGAGAATCGGTTCTGCTCACTCAGAAGAAGCAAATGATGATTTTTTCCATCTCATATGTTGTGGGGGGTCATGAACTTGTTTCCTGATGAATTCTGGCAGAGGTTGGCAAGAAGTTGGTGGGGATTAGGAATCTGTCGGGTCTGCCTTCATGTGGGCTGTGAAGTGGGGACACCAATACTTACCCTGCACAATGCAAATAGAACCATCCCGAGCCTTTTTTCCTTTTATTCTTATTTTTTAATGACATGACACTGCCCTCAGTGCTGAGTGCTTTATTGATATGAGAATAATGAGAGAGTTCCTTGCATTACTGATGGCGAGGCATTTCTGTGAAAACTAGATGTGCCTCAGTAGCTCTGTGGTCCTGCTCTTCAACTTGTATCAGTGAAAATGGCTTAGGATCAATTTTTCCGAAAACCTAGTCATTATTTTTGGCAGAAGTTTTCAAATATAATAGGCACATATCTAAAACCCTAGATAGAGCAGGTTAACTCATTTAGTTCTTTGGTGTTATACTTTTGTAAAATTCCAGTTTGTCTTGGAGGTACACCAAGAAGTTGCATTCATTAAAATTAGATGTCTTTTAGGTGCAGTATTGTTTAAAAAGTTTTATATGATTTAGGTGGGTAATTTGCAATACTTACCTTAAACATTGTCTAGAATAAAATATTTATCCATATGCTCTGTGATGCAGAACTCTGAGATCGCTTTGTTTAGTGCACCTGGTCCTATCTGCTGAGATTTTGACCCTTCACACCACCCTTCCCTTTACCTGCTTGCTTTAAGAAGTTGGAGAGTTTTTGATTCAGCTATAAATCCTTAACTTTTACTAGAGGATTAAAATATTAGTCTTTTTCTTCATGTATGCAAAATGAATCAATCTGTCCTTAATGAGCAGTGCAGACTACTTGTAAGTTTTTTTCAAAGGAATTTTAAGTTTTAGCTCAGCTGTGGGTACTTAGGTCATGTATTAGTCTAGAGCATGAAAGTCCAGGCTTTTCACTTCCCTGGCCTTCAGTGAGTGAAGAATTATCTTGAATGGCATACAAAATATTTAATATAATTAATGTGCATAAGTAGCAAGACTTTATTTTTTATTAAACATTACAAAAGAGGGAAACACAAGTATAAAACTAATGGGGTATTTGACCTTGTTTGTGTGAAACTAATGTATCAAAGTTTGGTTTGATGGAAGTTGTTTCAACTCTTACTGCGATTCCAAGTGCCTGTAAGAAATTTTCTATCTAATTTTAACTCTATGTGCTTCATCCTTGAAAATCGCTGTTCACAAATGTCCGTAGTGCCCAAAAGCAATGGCACGAGTAAGGTGTGATATGAAGCAAGGGATGGTTTTTCCCCTTGGGATGACCGGTCCTATAAAACATAGTAAAAATACATGATCCAGCTGGGAATGGTGGAACACACCTGTAATCCCAGCACTCCAGGAAGCTGAACCAGGAAGATGGTAAGTTTGAACTCATTTGGGCAATTTAGCAACTCAATGAAACCCTATCTCATAAAATAAAAATAAATGAGTAAAAGGGGCTGAGAATCATATAGTGATGTATGTGTATGTTTTTTCATGAACGTAAGTACAGGTGTTGTATGTTTATGAGAAGGCAGTGGGATGGGAAAGCTTGGGGTTCAGTTCTTAGTACTGAAAAACAAAGACCTGATCCAAATTTTCTTTGAGTTTAACATCTCTATACATTCCAAAAAAAACAGTAACCGTTTATTTTTCTAGTATTGGAAATGATGTATATGTTTTCCTAACAGTGTAAGACACTGGAACTCTGACACGTTTTCTACAGTATATCACTGAAGCTAAAAAGTATTCAACTTATTGTTTGACAAAGCAGCAAAAGTCCAAGATTAATAAATAAAATTTACACATCTACTTGATAACAATAAACAAGCAGCGTCTTCACAGGCACCCATCTGTTCAGGAAGCTGAAAGTGCCACTATAGATAATTGCAGTTTTTACTCGCCAAGTCACGTGAGGCATAGATAGTCTTTGATACATGACTGGCTTCACATGATGGGCACAAGAGATGGAGTTAGCCCTGCACTGCACCCATCCTCACCGGAGTTCACTTGGCACTCACATAGCCTACCCCAGAAAACTATGTATTCAAGTCATGAAAAGATCTGTAAAACCATGTAAAAATATTACTCATGGTTGATATTCCCACGAGGAAGCTGTATTACCAGCTCTCCAGAATAGCACACAGCCATGGGCCACCAATGAGCCCTCCTGCTGTGGAAGCCGGGCAGCAGCAGAGGCCTGTAGCCTCCGGCAGCCCCAAGTCACAGAAGGGAAACAACCCACTTTTATTTTATTAGTTAATTTCAACAGTTGCTTCCTGCAGCTGAATTGTTTTCAATTATGTGTGAATTATGGATAATACTCGAAAAATGTGGAGGTCATGTATTCTGGTGATTTCATTATTCTCTGTTCTTGTCTACAAGGTTAACACTCAAGAAATGTAAAAAAAAAAATGCAAAAAACCTCAGTATTTTAAAGAAGTTTATGAATTTGTATTAAGGCACATTCAAAGTCAAGTTGGGCTGTGTGTGGCCTGTGGGCTGTGGGTTGGGCAAGAGTGGTCTAGAGCATTTCTTCAGGATTAAAGTCTGTGCAATAACCTATCCTTCCTACTGTGACTCTTAGGTTAAGTCAGACCACTAGGAAGCTACACATTTAGACAGTCAGACTATAGTTTGACCTTGAAAGTTTATATGTAATTTATATATAATTTTTCTTGATTTTATGCATATGCAAAAATCTACAGATGCTATTGAAGCATGATTCTGGGACAGTCGCTGTAGGACTGATGTCATGGAGGTTGTCTTTTACATATACAGCATGTTTGTCAGGGACCCTGGGCATAAATATCTTCTAGTTCTTGACTCATGAGAAAGACTACATTTTATTTCTTTTTTCACCATTTTTCATCTTACAAGGCATTATTTCTCAAATTATGACCTGCAGGAATTTTTTTCTAAGGAAGACCAGTATATGGTAGTTGAAGACAATTTTCTACACCTTATATTACAATGGCTTACTTGTATTTGATCCGAGAAAGAAGTATTAATTATTTTTTAAATCTGCATTCCCAGTATTTCTTATACTGTGATGTATGTGTATGTTTTTTCATGAACATATGTACAGGTGTATGTGCCCGTCCACATATGTATACTGGGATGTGTGTGTGTGTGTGTGTGTGTGTGTGTGTGTGTGTGTGCTTGAGATAGTTCACTTATCATCCAGCAGAACATAATTGTTTTCTTTGCTTTTTTGTTGAAGAAGCTCAAAGTGAAATTTCCTTTTTAAAAAAAAAAAAAAAACCCTTAAAATCCCCTTTCGTTGGATTGCACGAAGTGGTTGTATTTATGCTGGTGAAACTGACAGTTCAATTTCAGTTCACCCCACTTACACATGACTGTGGCGCAGCCACTGTTGCTGGACTCCCTGCCCTGAGAGCATCTTTGTTCCTCATTCCCAGCAATACCTAGAACAGCCTCTGTCTCAGTTTTCTCACCTCTCTCTGTTCTAGGCACTTTATTGACTTGCGTTTACTTTTAATTCAGTTGTTCTGAAGTTGCTTACACTTAGCAAACAATCCCATATTTTTCTCTTGTTCCATAATTTTAACATCCAGTTTTCTCTAAGGAGCTCCTCAAACTTGATCTTCAGCACACCGTCTGATGCCTCGCTATGAGTTTTTATGATCTTTTTCCTCTTTATCTTATTTTCCTGTCTTCATATCTCTTTCCCTCAAATTCCTGCCTGACTTAGTATTTGTTTTCTTACACATTTCTCTGAAATCTGGACTAGGCCTTTATGTGGTGAGGCGAAGGCATAAATAATTAATAGATTGTTATTTGTAATTAATCACATATAAGTAGATTGTACTCTTTCTAGTACCTGAAGGACTAGAGTGGGGTGGAAGTGGGGTGGCATCCTGAAGAGGAGGAGTAGGAGCTGAGAGAGGAAGTAGGCGTACAGGCAGCCAAGGGCACAGGGAGTCCTCAGAACAGAGAATTTATAGGGATGAAAGACAACATCTGGCTTGCCGTCGCTGAAACTGCTTGTAGCTGACTGGTCTCTAAAGGCATTGATGGTTAAAACATGTAAGTAGCAAGGAGAGTCTTAAGGGTGGAGAAACTTAGAGGTGGAGGATCTCAAGGGTGGAGGACCTTCGCAACTGAGCCTTAGCATCCGGGCTGCTGAGTAAAGTTACTTCCTCATTCCGCTAACCTATAAAAGCCCCTAGACAAGAGCACAGGGAGCCACGTGGCCCACTTTCTTTTGGAATTCCACCGGCTAGCTCGGCCCTCGACTGATTGTGCCATCTGAGTCAGAGCCACATCAGGAAAAACCTTCACTATTCCAACTTCGGTGTCTTAGGATATGACCTTAGCTCCTTCCAATGTGTGGGGACTTGGAATACTGACTGGCCAAGTGCTCACCTCAGTGCCCCTGCCTGCACAGGCTGCCGCTGGCTGTGCATCTGTCCTGGTCTCAGCTCCATCCAGGGCACGGGGTCCAGCTCCTCTGGTACCCTTTAGGAGAAATCCCTTGCGCATGTTCTTCATTGATCAAAAAAAAAAAAAAAATCTCCCAATTGAAATCTAGCAAACTATACTTACTTTATTCAGTTTCCTGATTATTTCAGAATGACAATGTAAAATGTATTAAGAACAAATATTTAATTACTGAACAGGTCCCTGTCTCTGAATTGTTTGATTAAATGAAACATCAGAGGCATACTTCTGACCCTAATGAGTCAATTTGTCAACATCCATTTATCTTTTTCAAAAATAAAACAGAGAAAATTACATAAAAATTTTATGTGTCTTGCATTAAAATGAGCACACCTTCACTCGATGGAAGATCCCTGTTCTTTCCGCATCAGTCCCTCCTAACATCATTACCGACTTAACGTTTTTGAAGCTTCTCTTTCATCGCGTTGGTGTCAGTGGAGGCGCTGTTGTGACTTTTGCCACCTACAGGTGACAGTTGTGACGCTATTTCGGTTTGGATTCCCAGGTCTTCACAGCTTGGATCTGACTTTTGTTGCTAGCCTTCTTTTCCATTTTCACAACTCATCTCCTTCTGTGATACTAGCTTTGCAAATTTTTTTTTTGCCATGTTTTCTTTTTCATATTGTTCTAATGCATTTGCTACATTTCCCTATTGCATGTAATTGTGGTGGCAGTCGTGGTAGTGCTGTCAGTAGTGGTGGAAATAATGATGGCCACATTGGAGGGGTTGAATTATGCGCCTCTTTTTCCTGTCTTCTAAATATTTATGAGTTGTATTCTTTTTGCATCATCCTCGGCCTGTCTTAATGTCAATGTAGGCATCTCTCAAATCCTTTCTCTTCTAGAGCAGTGATTTGAAATATATTCTAATTTGTGATAGTATAATTTTACTGTCCAATCATGGGTGGTCATACTTCCTGTGACTTCTGCATTTAGCTACCTTTTTAAAATATGATTAGGAAATCCTCAACTTGTGGGAGCAATTGATTCTATTCCTTTAACCCGAACAGTGTCCTTTTTAATTCTTTAATAAAATGTGTAGAGTATATGTGGAAAATTGAATTCTGGAATATTTAACACATACTGAGCACACGAGCATGGAGAAATAGGGACACTAAACAAGAGGTGAGAGTGTAAATTCGTTCAACCACTCTGGAAAGAGGGAAAATTCTTAAGAGAATACCCAAGAGTGATTCCCTACCTGTTGCTGGAGCCAGTCAGAGGATTTTTCTCATTTTCCACCCTGACAGTCTCTCCTGTTCATGGATTGTTCTGTAAAATGGGTACTGCAGACTCAATTGCTGTAAAACTGTATCAATGAAGAAAAGTTTCAGGTTAGTATTTATTATATCATTTTAAATTTTAAGAAACAGAATCTGTGTTGATGAATTGTCGCTGAAAGTTTCCTTTTAATTTTAGTTAAGGACACAAGCAAGATGGCTTTGTTATACAATTTGACAATCTACACTCCCATTGCAATGAAATGAATAGACAGTTACTCTCTTCTAATTAAAATAGTTTGGCTCCCGTTTTCTGTGAGAAGAAGCTATGCAGTTTCTTTTCTGAGGGCAACTGGGGACGTCTTGGAAAGCTGTGGAGTACCTGGCATGGAGTGTAACATAGGCCCCCTGGGAGAGCTGGCTGCATCAACAAGGTACCCTCTCCCTCAGGCTGCTGCTACACCTGTGCGCCATCAATTTGGGAGAAATGTAGATCTCACCTTGGGATTCAACCTACTTTTGGCTTATGGGAAATTTCTAAATGGAACAGTTAAAAAAAAGTGTTGCTTAATTATAACAGCATGCTTGTTTTCTTGACCATCTTTGGCTTGTTTTTAATTTTTCAGAGCAAGTTGAGTGATGATATTTATGTCATCCATGGTAGGTGTGTATGTGAAACTGAGTGAGCTAAAAATCATTTGTATATGCCCACTGGCCATTGATGAACTAAGAGTCTGCAAAGTAATTGACCAATGTTTTGCAAGAATCCCATTTTCTCTAGTCAGATGGGGTAGTTAAATCAGGGCACGTGATAATCTATTAGTGCTGTTCTGAATTTTACTACAACATCTGCAGCCTGTCCTGGTGCACCTGACAGGCTTTCAGAAGCAGTGATTTCTGCATATGATGCTCTGCGCCATGCTGATTCACAGGTGTCTTTGTACCGCACCTCTAGAGAGAAAAAGTCGGTGGGGTTTATCACTTTATCCCTGGAATACGGGAGGAAAAAAAGTCATAAAATTTGCATGCAATTTCCCTTTTTATTATTTTATAAATGGGAGGTTATTGCCAGCTTAGATTTAAGTTACTCACTGAGTTCATTTCTTGGAGACTACTTTAGTAGTAGCAAATATTTGGGTGTTGGGACCACTAGATCTCTTCTTTAGTAGGAAGTGTCAAGTTCCCCCACACACCCCATTTTATAGAATTTGCGGATAGGCTAACTAGTGAGCTGCCAATTTCAGAATTATTTCAGAATTATTGAACTTACTGTCAAGGAGAATAAATGCAGGATCAATGGAACATTCGCATAGTTCTTCATGATGATGGGTATTTTTATTGTTTCTTTCCTCTGTGAAAGTTTTCAGTTTTATTTGCACCTTTAACAGAATTACTGCATTGTTTAGAAGCTTATAGAGTAGAGCACAGATACAAAAAAAGGCCAAAGTGAAGGAAGAAGGATCTATAGATATTTGTGATTTAAAGGCGAGACTCAATGTGCCCCTCTGCGCTTTGGCTGATGTTAAGGAAGGAGATAGCGTGTACACACCACACATGCAGCAGGACGAGCTTCTGGGAGAAGACCCAGAGAGACACCTGGGAGTTTTCTTTTGTAGATTTACAATGCTAAGCATGCTAGTTTGGGTAATTCAGAACTTTCTCTGTCTTAAATTTCAAGTAAAGTTGGCATAATTCAATAGGGAGAGTACAGAAAAGATACATTTTCTTTAAAGAATAATCTACAAAATTTAACCTTGACTTTCACATTGATTTAGAGCACATCTGGGCATATGCTTTCTATCAAAATAAGCTTATGCTAGTAGTGGGGCTCAGAAAACTCAGGCCTGTGTTTCCCTATGGAGAGACTAGAATTCCAGTAAGACCTCTGTCTTAGTTACTTTTTCATTGTTGTGACAAAATTCTTGGCAAGCACAAATTAGAGGAGGAATATTTATCTTAGTTCACAGTTTCAGTAGTTCTCAATCCATTCATGGGCAGCTGACAATAGTGGAAGCACTTGGCAGAGGCAGAGGTGGAGGCATATCCTCACAGCACTGCAAACAAGAAGCCAAGTTCCCGAAGGTGAGAATGTAGCATAGGTCCTTCCAGGTCCTGCCCCAGGGATCTGCCCCTTCGGGTCCCGCCTCCACATTATGCCCCTTCCAGGTTTAAGCCCCTAATCTACCACATGCCTGTAATCTATAATCTGTCTTCCACCACAAACCTATAATCTACCACATACCCATAATCCACCTCTCCAGACCAGGCCTCCATTTTCTAACAGTACATGATTCCATTGATAATCCGTGACATCCAACTCCATGAGACTTTGGGCGACATTCTGGATCCAAACCACAATAACCTCTCCCTCCTTCTGCACTGTTTCCCCTCATAAACTGGGAGAAGGTCCCTGCTCTGACTGGTGAGGAGGAGCAGGCCGTGCCTAGCTCTGCCCTGACGGCTTTTTCTCTTTTCTTCTGATTGTCTACCTGCCCAGAGTTGTCATTTTTATCTGTTCTCTGGTACCAAGTGGGCTAAGGTGCAAATTTTACTTTTTCTAGCAGCTGTGTGCGTAACCTTGTTGAGGTCTCCCAAATTTTTGACATCTCATTTTATTTTGTTCTTTATGCTGCTATGAAAGTGCATGGGATGTATTTCTTATATGTTATGTGTTTGCGTCCTTGGATGTTGTGTGGAATGTGGTGTTTAGGGGTCCATCTGTTCAAACAAGAAAAGGAAATGGAGACATGGAGGGTCTAAATGAAGCTTTCGTAAACATATTACTACGTGGGTGCAGTTTTTACACGGAGCAACACGCTGAAATTAGATGGGTGCGGCTTTTATTTCTGGTCCGTGAGTCCTTCCCTCTGCCTTTTGTTTTAATTGGCAGAGTTTACAATTGCTCTGATGGGATCTAAGGGTCTTCTAATCAAACAAAGCAGAAAGATAAGTTAGTTAAGTCAGATTTGCTCAGGGACAAACCGGTCACTGAGAGGTGGCATTCATTTCCAAATGTGTAGCCAACACATGTGGGAATGTGTGTTTTGTATGAAGGGTGTTAGTAGGGGTATTGCATATACCGTACCATAAAAGGTGCTTGATACCTAGCAGATACTTCATAATTTTTGTTGAAATAAGAAATTCCTTGTTGAAAGATGGAATGCACAGTTTGAACTCTCTTCAGAAGATTCTGCTAGTTACACTTTTCCTTCTCTTGCTATAACACACACACATACACACCCATGTGCACTCCATGCACGTATTCACACACATGCAGGGACAGTCCATTCACACACATATGCACATCACCGTTGGAAATTCATTGTGAATCCTGCTTCTCTGGAGCTGTTACTTATTAAATTATTTATTTATTTATATATTTATTATTTATATATTTGTTGATATTTATTATTATTTATTTATTATGTGTGCTTTCTAAAGACAGCAGAATTGTAATGCATCTATCCTCTACAAAACCTTGTTAAGAATACTTATTACATTGTACACTATTTAAAAAATATTTATATACCTCTAGCATTTTCCAAGCTGTAATTGACACTGCTTGCTTTATGATCATGGTTTAATAGGTGGCAACATATATACAATTGCTATTGGGCCTTTAGGCGCTGAAAAGATTCTGGGCTCATGGGAAGTCTTATGTAATATAGGTACAGCAAAAGCTGGGTATACTATTTGATTTTCTGCTTATTTTATAATCATAACACTTGGAAAAAGATTCAAATTCTAAATTTAAGTAGCTGTGTAATTTATATGATCAATATATCATAATAAAATTGCTAGGTACATTTAAATATAGATTTCTGGAATATCTTTATAGTAATTAATTATTACCAGAAACACATAGACTGTTTAGATTCATGCTGATTTAATCTGGAAGATGGCTTAGAAAGGTTTCTATTCACTAATTAATTGTCTTTGTTTATGCTGTCTTTTAATTCAGTTTTGAAAATACATAGTATGACTGTGAGTCCCAACTTTTAGGTGATGTAATGTACTAAAGATAGCTATTGTCGTCATTCACAAAGCTCTTAAACTGATATATTATCACTTTACAAATATATTAGAAAAGCAAGTATTTCTGAAATTACAAATCTATGCTCATCATTGAAAATTTGAAAAGTTCAGAAAGAACTCGTTTTAAGAGATAACCACCATCGAAAAGTGGAAGTTTCCTCATAATCTTCTTTCAAAATATTGTGAAATAAATTTTTGCTCTTCACTTATAATGATAGCTGGAGGCATTAGACAACTTTATTTTATTATTTTTTCCCTATAGATGTGAAAAATTTCACATCTATTATTTAGTACTACAATGTCAAATAAAGTTAGAAGTTTCAGGAGAAAGATAAAATTGAAAAAAAAAAAGAATCCAGTCATGAAGGCAGAAGGTGATACAGGAAGTTGTCCCACAGGGCGTTCGTGCAAAGGAAGCTGGCTGGGATTGGCAGGGTTTCTCGGTGACACTCCCCGCTACGTCCGAATGAAGAACACACTTGAAATACGCGCAGAGGGAAGCTAACCCTGAAAGGCACAGGATTCTTCAGAAAATTTCCATGACCTTCTGATGTCACCACAGGGCTTAATCCCGCCTTCCCCTTTCCTCCCCACTCAGGAGCCGGGCTCCTTGGGGTCCCCATACTTTGCACTTTCCTGAATGATTTCTGTGGAATCTGCTGACTCATTTTTCTGAGAATGCTATTTTCTTTCTTGAAAACATAAATGATAAAGGTGGTCTATTCTCGCATAATTGAAACATAGTTCCTTAATCTTAGAGTATAAATGCATTTCTCTGTCCTTAAAATGAGAGTAAATACCATAACTGTGGCTGCAGCAGGCACATCCACACTCCTGGAGGGTGTCAGCCTGGATGTAATTTAGCGTTCTGCGGAATTGTCTGACTAGAACCTATTGAAATGGCCAAGGGTCGGCAGCCTCTGGCCTAGAGGCCAGTCTCTCCTCTCTGCCTGCCTCCTGCGATCACTAGACAGTTATGTATCTCCAGTTTCTGCTTTTTTCCCCCTGAATACTTTAAGGGTTGGACAAAATAACACTCCTTGGGGGTAGAACTAGTCTCCCCGAATAATAAGGTGGGGGTCATAGTGTGGAACAATGGGATTGTATGTTGGTTAATGAGAGAGAGAGGACAAAATAGACTTGAAAGAGCTGGACCCATTTTCTTCTTTTCCTTCCTTTGATGGACTCTTTTTAAGATCTCTGAGATGTCTCTCATGGCAGAGAGAGACAGAAAGCGGTAGAGAGAGGAAGGAAGGGGGAGAAAGGAAGATGAAGAGGGAGAGGGGAGCACTTGACAAGGCCAAAATCTGAAGGTGGGGGAGGAGACTACAGATGACTGGAGTCCAAAAACCATCTCCACTCTAGTGTCTTCCCGGTCAAGGGAGGTCAGTCTCTTCTGTTAGGGCTTCTGACTGCTAGGATCACGCTTCCTACATTATGAAGAGGAGTGTGTGATTCATTTAAAGTCTACCCAATTTAAATGTTAGTGTATCTAAAAAAAAATCTCCACCAAAAGATCTAGGATGGTATTTAACCATGTATTTGAGTACAGTGACCTGGTTGAAGTCACATACAAAGCCAACCGTCACAATAGTCAGCTCTGGATAAGTGATCTAGTGTATCAAATCGCAAGATATGCCAAGCAGGATGTCGCTACTCTTACGCTGTTCGTTGTGATGAATTTCAAAAGAAAGCATTTTTCCCAACTCCTAGTTTTTTCGTAAGCGGCTTTAAAAAGTCTGTGGAAAAGAGTCTAAATTTGTCTCAAGTCTTGACAGTCATAGAAAAAGCGATGATAGCTTTGCGGCTGAACAAAATTCTTTGATGTAATGAATTAACTTAGGGGAAAAAACCTGAGGGAACATGGGCGGATGAAGTTCCCAGTGGCACTGGCTTTGTAATAGGGATTTCCAGTGGAAAGTCAAAGGAAGGAAGCACGTCTTTTCTGGAGTGTATTAGATTATTCATCACCAAATATTAGCTTTGAAAACACTGTGTAATGACGTAGAACAGGAGTCTACTCTTGTCAGCAATGCAGTTAATTAAAAGCTGCTGTTGAACGAATAGTGGACCATTCGAACAGCAATGTGAAGAACTTGAGTGACAGCTTATTTTCCATAATAACATCATTTGAAAGTCCGCCCCAATTTGAAGAATTCAGATTATGATTGGTAATTAAAAATGTGAAGCTCTTCTCCTGTGCTGGGAATTTGTTCTGAGTGCTTTTATTCAGTACACCAGGGAGGAAAAAGATGAAGCAGGGAGCTTATTCACTTTTAGGGTTGAATTGATAAATATATTTTATTCCAATGTATTATAAATCAAAAGGTAGGTTCATAAGAAGAATATTTAAATTTATCTCTTCCCCCTAACTAAAATAATGATCCGAGCAGCAGTGCTTTAAACCTCTGCACTCGGCTAGGGTATTAGAAGATCACCTATGCGATGAGTACACTCTTCCTGGGCTAATTTCCTGCCTCAATGTCAATCTGATTCTGCATGGTTTAGATAGCCAAGAAGGGCAAGAGGAATTATTATAAAAAAGAAAAACTCTGAGTCCAAGTCAGGTACTGCTGTGGTTGATATAATGGTTTTCCCATTAGGAAGAAATACTGAGATGCAACCCCCCACTCCCAGGTTTGCTTGGGGTTGCTAAGATGATGTCTGCACAGTTGTGCCCTTTTTCAGAAGGAGCCAGGTACACAAGTTCCTCCAAAATTAATGTCTGCTCCAGGCTGTGAGGAGTCCAGCATAGAAGGACAATAATGCCAAGCCATTTTTTTTCGTACTCCGAGCCAACTCATGGGCTTCTTTTATTTTGTAAACATCCCCATGTTAAAAGAAAAACAAATATTTAATTTGGTGAACCACAGGTTTGGCTTGGGAGACTTGAAATAGGCTGCTTATAAATTATTGAAATTAGCTCATAAGAAAGGAAGCTGCAATCTTGTCAGAAGGAAATATGCTTGCCCAGATTTACGACCTGAAGTTGCTCTGGCTTCAGAACACCAGGGAAAAGTACCAAATGCTCCAAACTTCCAAAAATGATAATTTTCTAAAGAGCTTAGCATATTTGGCAAATGCACCGGAGCTTCAAAAAGGCTGACCTCGAAACTGACAGAAAAAAACCCTGCAGCATCGGTCTGTGAGCTCCAGGCCCCCATAACAAAATTGTGCCAGCAAATGCTATTTATTTAATGAAGATCTCGAAGGACACAGGGCTTGACAGTGACGGGACAGTAGACACATACACAGGGCCGGTGGAAAGGATGGTTCCGGAGAATGAGCCTGTGCCCCGGCTGAGAATGAGGCTTGTGCGAAACTCGCCTCAGCGATGTCTGATTTCTATAAAATGTTCTGGAGAAGTTTAGTTTTTAAGAATTAATATTTGCTTATTTTGGCAGAGCTAACCTCTAGAAAATGTCTTTAGAATTTTGCTATGAGGTAAAATGGTGTCATCTTGCTGGCTTACGGTATTACCTTATTTTTGTTTACTGTGTTTGCTAATCTTCAGAAAAGTTTGGGTATTCGCTTTGTCTGAATTGTTGGTTATGGTTGAAACCTCCTCTAAGCTGGTAACAGAGACTTCATTTTCTTTCTTTTTTAAAATTTTGGTAAAAAATTTCACATGACATAAAATTTAACATTTTAAAAATAAATATATGAATTCCAAATTCTGTAACACATTAGAACCACGGGGTTTGGGGTATCAGTGAGCATCTATGTCCACCCCTTTTTCAGAGGTTCATCCTTTTCCTATCTGACCATTGCCTGTCTTTCTATCCTGGCATTCATGTTGAGGCTTTTTAATGTCATTATTTTTATGCATTTCATAAGATGGACACCCATCTATAGTCAGTCTTTTGGGTTTACCCACTTCTTGATGAGATCATTTATTTTAGGGAGTTTTATGTTTTTCAGTTCCTTGTATATTCTAGATATTAATCCTTTGTCTGACACATTACTCGTGAGTATCTTTGTCCACTCTGTGGGATGTCTCTTCACCTTGTTGATTGTTTCCTTTGCTGTGCAAACACTTTTTAATTTAATGTCGTCCCACTTGTTGATGCTTGCTGAGATTTCTTGTGCAGTTGGTCATCTGTTCAAAAAACTCTTTCCTGTCCCTATATCTTCTAGAGTTATCTGGTCAAACACGCTTTGTTTACATAATTTGCTGAGTATAACTTGAGTGGGTCTCCCAAAGTTTTATGTGTTGGAAGCTTACACACAAAATGTCACTTGTCATAGTGTGATGTAACTGGGAGGGCTTCACTAAAGCCAAACAGAAGCTACTACCATGCTTTTGAATCTCTTAAACTGTGAGTTGAAGTATATTTTTTCATATAGAGAGTTTTTTTCTCTCAAGTACTTTGTGATGTCAGTGGGAAGTGGACTAAAGCATCACTGTTGGAGGAGTTAGGTATTGCCAAGATTAAAAAAAAAAAAAAAACACAGACACTAAAAGATAAAGTAGAGTTTAAAACTGAGGATTGAGACACAAGATTTTTAATGGCATGTGATCCCAGGCAAATAGAATCTAAATATGTGACTTTTCCCATGTGTTGGAATTGAAACACATCTCTACAGTAATACTTATACCAAAATTAATACGAAGTACCAATTCTCTTAAAATTTCCAAAATAATTTCTTTCTTGGGGATGTTTATCACAAAGGAATAAATAGATCCATTTAATATGTTTTCCTTAAGATGAATAAGATGATATATGGTATTTCTGTAAGAATTGTTAGGTAATTGAAGAAGATTAATACAAAGAAAATTTATATAGGCCAATGAAAAATAATCTGGAATTTTTTTTATCTTACTGTTACATCATATGTTGTTAGTTACACTCTAAAACTTGTCTCGAGTTTGTCTTGAGGCAGATAGTTGCAGCCAATTGAACATAAATATTAACCAGACCAGTATATATAAATGACAGTCTCTTCTCTCAAGTGGTAGATGTGCCTCTGGCAAAGAGACAGAGTTGCCTGGGTAGCAAATTTTCCTCAGTACGTGTCTCTGGTAGATTAAAAGTAAAAAAAAAAAAAACAAAAAACAAAAAAAAAAACCTAAGCCTCTCAACAACTAGTCTTTTTTTCCCCTTTCTGGGGATTGCGTCCAAGGCCTTCACACTGAGCTATATTCCCAGATTTTTCTTATTATTTATTTATATAGTTTGAGGGCCTCACGTATGGGAGAGGTGATAGGATTGTGAGGGTTAAAGGTACGAGTGGACTAACCCATCGGTGATTTCCTGTGCTAAGAGGTGGGACTGGCTCTAAAGAGGCACATCACTGTGACGTGACCCGGAAGGACACGTCTCACTGGTCAGCTCCATCCTCTGTGCTCGTTCTGCTTCCTGGTCACAAGGAGATACACAGCTTTGTCCAGGCTAGGCCTTCCGACATGCTCCTCTGCTGTTGCCACCACCTACGGGTGGACTGATGATGCCTGAAACTGTGAACTAAAATAAACCTTGCTTCCCTTAAGTAGGTTCAGGTATTGTGACCCAACAATAAGAAAGTAACTAAGATATGTATTTATTATTTATTTATTTGTTTATCTTGAGTTGGAGTCTTGCTAAGTTGCCGAGGCTAAGCTCTACCTTGTCATCCTCTTGTTTTAACCTCACAGGGGGCAGGGATCACGGGCAGGTTCCTCCGCAACAGGCTCCATGGATGGTCTTGTTCAGGCTAGTTAATGGGTAGTCAAGTAAGGAGGATCGACAGCTGTTTTAGTCTAGATACCAATATGTTGAATTAAGGCCTGATTTTTCTTTTTTCTTTCTTTCTTTCTTTCTTTCTTTCTTTCTTTCTTTCTTTCTTTCTGTCTTTTTTGAGACAAGGTCTCACTCTGTAGCCCAGTCTGATTCTGAACTTACTATGGAGCCCAGGCTGGCCTTGGACTCACAGCAATCCTCCTGCCTCAGCCTCCCCTGTGCTGGGATTATAGGTTTGTGCAGCCACACTCAGGTTATGTGGTGCTGGGGAATCGAACTCAGGTACTTAGTGTTTTATGTAGTGCTTGGTAGGCATGCGCTTTAACCGCTGAGCCATTCCTCCAGCCCAAGGCCTGATTTTTCTTACCCAGGCTGCATCTCAGACTAGTGAGAACTCACAAAACTCTCCATGTATTGTCAGGAGTGCAGGTTCCTTCTGAGAAGCATTTGATTTGAAATCAAACACCTTAATTCAAATCCCATCACTTACTAGTAGACTAGGTAGATGGCTTTTGACCATTTAGTTACCTTTACTCCACCTCCGTTTGCTCATACACAAACTTGTGATAATTTTTACATACTCTGCAGCATATATTATTATATAACCTGCTCTTGTTATTATACTCATTCACTACTGGCTGTGGTTAGCTTACTCCTTTCCCAAACCTGTTTAAGGAAAAAGCCTCTGTCTGGGACTCTGGCAAAGAAACATTCTGGGTATTTTCTGGTCCATTGTACTTTTAAGTCCAGTCACTCTCCACTTCCCCTACCCTATGCTGTCCTCTGAGTCTACTTTTTGGCAGTATCAAAGGATGAAGTTGCTCTCTGGCTCTGGTTGGGCACAGCTGGGGAAGACCTGTTAGGATTGCTGTGGGAGACCCAGGCTGTAGGAGTCCTCGTGCCTGGACTCCTGGACACAGCTCTGCCTGGGGGTCCTGCAGTGTCCTCCTTACCTCCTGGCTTTCTCATTGTGGGATACACCCCACTTACTTCATACCACTTGTCAGCTCTCCCTACTTTTTTGAATAACACTCCCTCTGGGAAACTCTTGAGCTACCTGAGCCTTGTCCTCCCCCGTGCACTGGGTGCATCTGGGACCCACTGCAGGGGTTGCTCCATAGGCAGAGTAACTACAGAAATGGGTTTGTGAGATGCTTCAAATTCTTCAATTTTTATCAGAGCAACCTAACAACCTAGAACTGTAGTGGAATCTGTTTTTTGAGGTTCTAGTGAAGTTGGATAGATTTATTTATTTCTGCGGTTTGTCTAGAAATTTGTATGGGAACTCTTTGTGACATTTCTTAAGCAAGGAGTTGGTTATTAAAAGTAAACATAACACAAAGCCAAAGATGATGGAAAATCGAAGTGCTCTGATAATTTTTGTATGCGACAGCCAAGGTAGACAAAGATTTATCTGATTCAATCATATTAATTTTTGTCTTAGAAAAGATGGTTTTTAGAGCCAAATGAATTGCATGAGAACCTATATCATTAACAAATATTCTTTTGTGTATTATATTCATTATTCTGTCCTCTAGTGATTTAGTCATTAAATTCATTAAAAAAGAAAAATATACCCAAATTAATAAAACATAAGAAAGTTATTGATTATTCAATCCCAAACTTACCCTTACCTGCAAACAATTAAAATTATGTATTATGTTAATTAACTAGAAGTTACAGATTAAACCCCAACCCACTACCTTTGTTTACATAATACATCTATTAGATATTCCAGTATTCCCAGAATTTTTTTTTTTATGTTTTAAAGATTTTTTAATGCTTTAGAGTGAAGTTTCATGTAGGCATGTATAAGAATATGCATTCTGTTCATATACCTACTTATCATTAAGAAATTAGCCATCACATGTGAGATTAAAAGTCATCATGACCTACTCATCTGTCTTGGTTACTTTCTCACTGCTGGGGCAGAATACCTAACATCAACAACTTTAGTGAGGAAAGATTTATTCTGGCTCACTGCTTCAGCTTCAGCACGGGGAGGGAGGGAAGCTCCGCCTCCTGTCAGGTCAGCTGCAGCACTAGAACAGGGCAGAAGCATGCCGACAGTAGGGAGAGCTTTGCCAGCTGCTCACCTCCTGCTCTCTGCTCATCTGTCCCCGGAGTACCCTGCCCCTTCCTAGGCCACTGACCCATACCGGACCATGGCCTGCGAGACGGCAACCCTTGTTTTAGAAAAATGTTCAATGTTAAATTTACTGCCTCTCTGGATGTACCATGTCACCTTCTTTCACAAACTTTCTTCTAAACTCCTGTGAGGAGTTTTATATTGGGGAAAATAAGAATAAATAAGTGAAAACATTCCAGTGTCTTTAGTTTCTGCGGCATGTGCTTCAATATGGGGAATGGGCCTCACTAATGTGTGGAAATGTGTAACGCCAAACAAGTTTGTTTTTATTTGGGCAAGGTAGGTCTTCTATGAATTTAATTATAGCGAAAACACCAGTGTTTTCAGCTTAAGCAAGAATGATTTTCACTGCTTGTGGCACAGCCGAGCAGGTTTGTGTCACTTTCCTTCCCTAATGTAGTTGAATGGTCACAGTAGACTGCGTATCCAAATTTGTACGCTCTATATTTCCGAGATTTTAACTGCGTCTGAAACTTTCCCTTTCAGTGGTTGTTAAGGCATTTGCAGACAGGAAGAACATGTTACTACAGCGTGCCAAGAACTTCGCATTACATTTGCTCAAAACTCTGAATTTCGGAGTTTGAAGGTGAACCGGCTCCTCATTCTGTAGATTAGCAGAGAGACCTGAGACATAAGCGATTCACAGCTCAGCAATGAGGCAGTGGCACAGGACCCGAGGCGGAGGCCCTCGGGGTTCAGTTACCTGCGCTGCAGTTCTCCGGAGCTGTGGTCTCCACACATTCGCTCACCTGGAAAAAGCATCAGTTGTGCTAATCATTTCCTGATGCATGTAGAGAGGCACGCAGGTGCTTACAGGTGCATTGTTCCAGCAAAGAACAAGCGCTATGTTTAAATATATTCATTGGAGTAAACAGTTGCCAATTCGTTGCTTCTTCTTCTTGTTTTAATTCTGATACAAATTTATTTCCTTTACTTGAAGGTTTTTTTTTTCCTACTTAATACCAACTGTTCGGCACTGTGGCACAATAATCCAGACTCGTTTCCCAGAACTGAAAACCACCAAGGCCTCTCTTTGATTTATGATTGACTTCCCAGGACTAGTTCAATAATTGGTGACCAGCAGGTCTTTATTTTTCGGGGGATTTTTAAAAGTTTATCTTATTAGCTGAATACTTTTGTATGTTTGTTCATCTATATCTCAGGGAAGCTTAGATGAAACAAACCTATAGACAACTAAGTAGCTAGGGACTATCATATAGTGAGAATAAAGTTCAAGGAAAGAGATAAAATACTTTTTATTACATGTGACTTGGTTCTACTTCCCTTAAGGTCGGGAATGTATTTGAAGGTCAGTATTCCAGCCAGGACCAGTGTCACAGGCCTGTAACCCCAACGCTGGGAGGCAGAGGATCACAAGTTTGAGCCCAGCCTGGGGGATTTAGTGACTTGGTGATATCCTGTCCCAAAAATTAAAAAGTGAGAACAAACTGGCTGTGTAGGTCACTGTGAAGGCCGTTGGCTCATTCTCAGTACTGGGGGAAAAATAGAAAATAAAAGGTGTGTAGAACCTGTCTTGGAACTCGGGTGAGTCCGGTTGGTTTTGATGCCTGCTGAGATTTTATCTACAGGGCTAATTAAGAATCCTTCAGATACATTTTTACATTGTTACCATTGTATTTATTTTAAAGTGGGACAACAGGTTCTCATAGTTAAATAACCTGCCTCTATCTGATTAGTAGGCTGGTTGACTGGTCGGGGGTGAGATTCTGGTCATGGGCTCCTGGTTTCTAAAGACTCATGTTTTTAATCCAGAACTTGTATTAAGCTTATAGAACAATTCCTAGGGAATTTTATAACATTATTACCTGGGAAGTTCTATTCTAGCAAGGTCAATGCCTTTAGTATTCATTGCTTACCTTTAAACTTGTATGTACGTTAGAGATTAAACATTTCTAATTTAAAATAGTGATCTGGAAGAGTCTGTGGTTCTAAAATGTGTCCACAAATTCTCCTTTTTATAGTTCCACCTAGAAGGTAATGTAAGTGGAAGTATATATGTGTCTGCTTGTGTGTGTGTGTGTGTGTGTGTGTGTGTGTGTACGTAAACACACATATAGTAGACATACTTGTACATACAAAGATACACATATAAAAACTTCACACTGACCTTCTGTTGTGTTCGTTTACCAATTTAAAATAACTTGATGTTTGGGAGAAAAGAGAGTTAAAGTTTCATTTATACCTTTTCTTAGATTACAGAGTAGATCCAAAAATAACACCATAAAAAGAACAAAGATGGATTATTTGGGGGAATTTTACAGAAACCTCAAGCATTTTGGAGAGGTAATGTGTGAGGAAAAAGACAGCGATATTTCAAGAAGAAAAATAAAACTTATGTGCTGAAGAACAATATAAACACAGACAGTGAAATATTTACTGGCTTTCTTCACCTTGAAGGCAAGTGGGTATGTGGGATCAGCTTTGCTCTGCAGAGTCGTGCCAGTTTACACTGTTTAGTTCACCAACAATAACGTATGCTGCAAAAATGGCTGGTCCGGGAGGGCCGGGAAGAACCACTGGAGAAAAGACGTAGAACTTTCTGTTGACTACACATTCAATAAATAACTCAAAAGCTATACACAGGCGATCTCTTTAGGAAGGTGAGAATTGGAGATTGTTTTTAATGAAAGTTTTTGCGAGTCTTTGTAGCCTCAGGGCTCTGTGGCCAGGAGTTGGAAGGACATTCTTTCTTGACATAATGCCAGAGAAATACTTTCAGTGGAGGCAAAATCTATTTACAATAAACTCTTCACAAATACCACAGGCCTGCATTTTCCACCCACTGCCGACCACATGGAGTGCCTGGGTGGCGTGTAACAGTGCCACGGGCACAGCGCAGCCCTGTGTGTCCAGCGTGCTCCTCCACGTCACAGGATCCTGGACGAGTTTGGCAGGTGCACACGCAGGGACACACGGGAACCGCGCGCCTGCACTGGCTCTCACCAACCCACAGAGTGACAGCTGTTGCTTTCGCCTGCAGCCGGTCCTCTAAGCATAGGGTGACTGCAGAAAGGGTAGCCATCTCTGCTCTGCCAGTCGGTTTGGCGTAAGGGATTATTCTTGGAAGCCGTGTCTTCCTCTTTTACCCTAAACAATGCAACTGGTCTGCTATTTCTGACGGAAAGACATTTGTAGCTCCCGTTGCTTTGTGGTATCACACAACGACTCAGACATTTGGTCAGGATCGTGCTGGACATCGTGAGGGCGGTTTTATAAAGAGGTGTCTTTTGCACGAGGGCCCGTACAATGACATTCCGGCTGTTCGGAAGAACTCTGCCAAGGGAGTCATTGTCGCCCAGCCTGGGATCGCCATCTTCAGTAACCTCCTGCAGTCCCTCTTACCGCCCATGCGCAGTGGTGTGTGGAGCGCCTGAGCTAAATCCTATGATAAGCGCCATGGGGATACTTTTCCTGGGGAGATGTGAACACTAGCACCTGTGCACCCCACACAGGGCCCAGCAGACAGGCCAAAGTGATAGACTGACATCTGACTTGATGAACCAATGGGTTTATTGGGGTTACCTGCAGGAGTGTGGGTGAGAAGCACAGGCTAAGGCTGTTTACAGCACTGCTCCTGGGAAGCTGCCAACTGTTTTTTCCTTCCTTCCTTCCTTCCTTCCTTCCTTCCTTCCTTCCTTCCTTCTTTCTTTCTTTCTTTCTTTCTTTCTTTCTTTCTCTTTCTTTTTCTTTCTTTCTTCTTTCTGACAGGGTCTTGCTTGGTAGCCCAGGCCGGTCCTTACTCTCTCTTGCCTTCTGTGAGAGGGTCCCTCTGTCTGCTCACTCATCTTTCTCACTCTGGCCTCTCTCTTTCCCGGTGACCTCCTAACCTCTGAGGTTAAATACCCCCCAGGTGCAGCGTTTCTGTACAGTCGGGGGGGGGGTGTACCACATGCTGGAAGGCGTGTGTCCTGAGGTCAGAGGGCATGTGAGGTGAGGGAGCACCCGTGGCCCTCCCCCAGGTGTGCTGGGGCTAGCAGCTGCCCCTGCAGATCAGGTAAGCGTGGAGCTCCGGGCCTTGAGGGCTCCACCTCACCCCATCTACTGAGTGCACCTGTGAGCTTTCCTGCCTCCCTCCAAAAGCATGGGAGGATTTGCCCTACCACAGTTACCAAGGAAAAAGTTCAAATAAAATTTTCGGTAAAACCAGAGTGAGAAAAGCTATACTTTCTGATTGTCACTATTAAGCTTAATCCTCAGAAGAAATAAAGTTTGGGTGATCTTTGATCATTAGATGTCAGCAGAACTGAAGTTTTATAACCCTCAGTGGGACACTGGGGTCCTGGGCACAGGACTGGATAATGCATTAGGATAAATAAAGTTAAAGGTCTCCTGTTATTTCCTGCTCAGCGAGCTGTATTTGATGCAATGACCCTCTGTACTTCTAAGTCCAGGATGTACAGGTAGAGCCATGCATGTCTAGGTACGTCCCAGGATGTGCAGATAGAGTCGTGTGTGCCTAGGCACGTTCCAGGATGTGTAGGTAGAATCATGTTTCTGTGCATTTTGTCCTCAACTTTACCACAAAAACAGTTCCACATTACTGATCTTCAGCGACTGTTTAAAGGAAATATTTTTTTCTCAAAATACAAGTATAATTTTTACCCGAAAGAGATCCTTCGCCGTTCCTCATTTACATTCTCTTTCTTCATGTTTATGTCCACGGTTTCCATGAAGAAGTAGGCATCAGGAGAGGGTTCTGCATGCGTCCCTGGGCTCCCTCCCGCCCCTCCCGGCCCTCTTTCACAAAGCCCATCCCTAGACTTTTGCCCTCCAGCCACATCCACATACCAGGATTTTTATGTCTCTGGGCTTCAGGATGCACTCCCACTCTTTAGTGTTAGTTCTTGGCTCTCTCCTTGTTAGAAATTTTGATTGTCTTTAGCCAGTACATACTCATAGAAAGTCGGGTTACGTGAAACATGTCCTGCTGATTGGCACGGCGCCCGTCCCTACTGGGCCCACGACCAGCCGCGTGCTGCCGGGAAGCTCGTTGAATGTCAGCCCTGTACGTAACACTCTCTGACATTTCTGTTTACATATCTGTCTCTCCCATTGCACTTGTTATCTTGAAGCTCCCTGATGTTTAAGCCTCCTCTCTCTGTTAATCAGGTTTTCAGAGCACAGGCACCTAAATTGCTTTTTTTGATCCCAATGCCTGTTCTGCTCCTGTCACTCTATCCTTTACCTTACATTTATAGTTTCACTATCGTACACCTCTGCTGATCTATGCCACTCTTTCACCCTATGGACTAATATCAGATCATCTCTATTTAAGTAGCTTAGTGCTGAGCATTTCTAAATTAGTTCAAGTTAAAAAGATAATACTGTACGATAGCTGCATCACCTGGTAAATTAGCTATCCCTACAAAAGTTGTTGCATCGAAATTCTAGAAATAAAATACATATAACCTTCTATATCTCTAAAGAAAAAGGCAAAAGTATAACTCTGAAACATTCATTACTATTTTAAGCATTATTGCATTAACTCATTGATCAACATTTTTAGGATAAACTATCAACCTAGCTAACTTACATGTTTAGATGACAAGACATCTCCAAAAAAGGCATCTTAGTTTTCAGATACCCAATGGGAATTGTAACTTGGCATGTTTATGGTGATTATATGTTTGGATCTTGAGCCTTTAAATTCAGTTATCAGAAAGATAGTAAGGAGAGGAATCTGCGATAACTAGGCCCTGACAGCTTGCTTTTCTGTATTTATCTTTTATTAGTTGGTTTTGGTCATATTTCCTTGGGCTCAGTATTAAAGTTTCTCAGAAAAATAGAAGCAATAACAATGTGGAAGTCATGAAGTTAGGACTTTCATCTACAAGCCAGAGAAAGCAGAAGTTGGCGGTGCAGTCAGTCTAAGATCAAAGGTCTGAGAATGAGAGACTCAGGGAAGCTTGTGGCACAACTCCCAGTCTGATAAGGAAGGTCTGAGAACTACAGGGCTTGGGGTCGGGGGGATGTGTGTGGAGGGGTGGGGTGTGGGGTGGGATTTCTGGTATAGTAGTGAAGTTGGGAAGCCTGAGAACCAGGAGCTCTATTGCCTGATTACAGGAGATGTATGTACCAACTCAAAAGGGAAAAAAATATTTTCCTCCTTGTGTCTTTTTTTTTTTTTTTTTTCTATTTAGGCTTTCAGTGGATAGAGGATGCTCTCTGCCTTAGTCGCTTTCTTCTTGCTGAGGCATAATACCTAACACCTACAACTTAGAGAGGAAAGGTTTATTGTAGCTCACAGCTCCAGTAGGTCATGGTCCATTCATGGGTGGCTGGCAATGATGGAAGCACTTGGCAAAAGCCAGAGAAAAATCATTCACCATATGGCAAGACAGGGTGCAGAGAGAGGGGAAAGGCATAGCTTACACATCTTCTAAGATACGTCTCCACAATCCATCCCTTCTGACTAGACCTCACCTGTTAACAGCACAGGAAGTCAGCATAGCGACTCCCATCACTGAATCACCTTCCAAACTCGAGGCTTTTTGGGGACATTCCAGATCTGCATTATAACACCCTCTCATTTTGATGAGGACAGATTGCTTACTTACCCAGTCTACTGATTTAAATGATAATCTCTTCCAGAAGCACCTTCATGGGCACACCCAGAAGTACACCTTTACCAGCTCTGTGGTTATCTTTGTTCCAATCAAGTTGACACAGAAAAATTGACCCTAACAGGCTCTTTAAATGGCTGACCTCCAGTGTGACTTGCTGGATATGAAAGCACTAGTTCTATACAAGTCTTAAGAATTAATAATGAGGACATAAATATGAGAAACTGCCAAGCTAGGATGGAGCACAGAGGGCAAGGCTGGCAGGACTACACAAGGTAGTAGCTCTTTTTGAGAAAGAATGTTTCTTCATCACTGGGTCATGCAAGGAGCCAGTGTCATCTCTTATCATATATGACCTACATAGCTGCAACCTTAGAGTTCTTTGGTGGACACTCTATGGGTCTCTATTGTCCATTGTGAATGATACTGAACATTAGCACATCCCCCCCCCCCATCAATGTTTTTTTCCTTCAGACAGTGAACATTATGTCTGCCAAAAAATTCAATTATAGGCCATCAAGGATCCTTCAGTCCACTCTTCCCACGCAGGGGACCATGTTATTTTTTCATGCTTCACATCGGAGTTTTAAACTGAAGAAGCTATTTTGTTTTTGTGAGTTCTAATGCACCTCACAGAGCTTCCAGTTAGGTCTGCTTCATTTGGTTTTATTCTTGATACAAAAACCCCACCCTTAAATATGACCCTTAAAAAATGCCTTAACCTTTGCAAAACATGTCTGGAAGCAGAGGAAATTAAGGCTTCTGCAGGATTCCCTTGGGTGTCAACAGAAGCCCCAGCTATGAAAAGCCTGACAGAGCTCCCTGGTTACCATGGTGAGAGAAGGCCTTCTTGTTTACAGAACATTAATGGGATACACATGCCCCTCAAAATTCTAAATTAATTGTTCAGTGCACATTTCTTTCCTCCTACACAGAGGGAATTACGAGTTGAACCATTGCATAAACTTTGCCTGAGGGCTGGTGGGCTGAGCCTTTAAGATGAACTGGGATTCCCTTCCCACTTATCTGAATTCTGTGTGTACAGTAAATGTGCTGTGCGTCGTGATTCTCCCCCTAGTCAATGTTTACAAGCACTTGTGAAATAATATGAATCCTGTGGTGTGACTTTCAATACAAAAACCATAGAATTAATGTCACCCAACCATGAAAGCCTTGCATGTGATGAATAGGGCACTTAGAGTTGATGTACCTTGCACCTTCATTTCAAAGCGATGCTTCTGTACCATAAAACACATTTACTATGCAAAACCAGTTTTCACACCCTGATTTTTCATGGCTATTTGGGATAGTCTATGAACAGTAAACAATTCCGATCTTTCTTTCTTTTTTTCTCAGCTCCTAATAATTATTTTACATTCTCTCTATACATTGTACTCTGACATTTTTGAAAAAGTGGTCCTTCTTTGATTCACTTTTGTGTAGGCACATGAAAAGTCCCAGTCATGTCCAGTCCTTTTTTCGTATCAATTGTTAAGTAAGAGTAACAAGAGGGCATTTATAATTAAGGCAGCACTGAAGTGTGCAGAACTAATTGTGCTAATATTTTATTGTTGTCATCCTCTGTATTTTTTCTATTTTTCCACAGAACTACATATACATATTTATGAAGCAAAAAGATTAAATTTACATGGAATTTACAGGTATTTGTTGTAACATCTGGGTTCAAAAGAGGAAGAGTACTTACCACATGATAATCTACTAAATTAATGAGAAAAAAAGCTAGAATTCTTATCTCCTGGGAGTGCCTGCCAGGGATTTGGTTGACATAATTATAGGAAAAGTTCGACTTTAATAGCAGTATTGGCTAGTAATTAGAGGAAATTTACCTGAAAAGCTTTTTCTTAAGTCATGGTTCTTAACAACTAGTGACCTATTTTTATGTCAGGGATACATTTCTACTACAGTTAGAAAACCTTATAGTTTCAAACAAAAACTTAAATCAACCATACCACTAGAGAACTGAATCAGAAAGGAGAGAGAGAGAGAGAGAGAGAGAGAGAGAGAGAGAGAGAGAGAGAGAGAGGAAGATGAAGAGATAAAGAGAAAAACTTTTTGAGTGCTGAAACAACTAGTTATTCTTGATTATTTTTCTTACTTTTTCTATAATAATGGAACCTCTGAATCTCAGAAACATCAACAAGAATGGCATTTTCGATATTATCTAGCAGAAAGGTGTAGCCATATGCTAATCTCACGGAATCTGAGCTGAAGAGCTGAAGCCTATACTCCATCCTCCTTTTTTTTTCTTACTGGACAGATAACAGATGTGGGGACCAAGTCATCTTGGTCCTTGGGGTAAGGCAATCACCCAAGAATGTCAGGACAATGAGATTAAAGTGCACACCTGTATCCAGGAGATCTTGGAGCTACCCTGCAAACCTTGGAGAATATTAGATGTGTGGGAAAATATTCAATCATATGTAAGAGATTTGGGTTCTCCTTTTTTTTTTTTTTTTTGCCAAACATATGCCTCAAATAACACAGGTAACAAGAAATTCAAGCGAAGCAGAAAAAAATAGCAGAAATGCCATGCTCTGGAGAATTAGAGTTAGACCACAGTGGTTGATATTAACGGAAAGAATGAACCTGCTGAATGTAAATTTGCTGTCATTTTTAGTTGTGTTTCCACAATAGCAGAAGCAGAAGTTAGGATAGAGTTCGTGCTTGGGTAATGTTTGTTCAAGCGAAAGTTAATTGGAACCAGGTGAATCGAGAAGAACTCTGCATCTCAATAAAGTGGAAATCCCCAGAGGTCAAAGGCTACCGCCTTTCTACTAGAACTTCTGTGCAAACACTGTTCTCTGGTATGTCAAGAAAAAGATCTCGGGCTGGAGGAATGGCACAGCTTGCCTGCCCGGTAAGCGCTTAGGCAAGTGCTACATTCCTGACTTCAATTCCTCATCACCAATTAAGCCGGGCATGGCGGTGCACACCTGTAATCTCAGCACTCAGGAAGATGAGGCAGGAGGATTGCCCTGAGTCCAAGGCCAGCCGGGGCTCCACAGTGAGTTCAGGACCAGCCCGGGCTGCAGAGTGAGACTCTGTTTCAAAAAAAAAAAAAATCTCTAAAGATTTATGGGAATGATGGGAATGCTCTGTTTCAGGACAGTTTAAGTTCAAAAATCGAACATTGTAACAATACCAGTCACACAAGTAACAACAACAAGGCAACATAGATTAACCGAACAAATCAGGAAGAGTAGAGAGTACATTTATTTCCTTGGAGAAATGGAGTTAAAAGCTTTTCTTCTAGAATAGAAAGCACAGGATGACTGTTAATCTTTATAATCTGTTCAAAAGAAAGTAGTCTTTGGAGACTAATATTTCAAACTAAGGGAAACAGGCTGCCAGAGGGAAGGGCAGAGGGAATTCCTCAACATGATATTCAATTTGGAACAAAATTTATGTAAAACGTCTTAAGATGGGCATGCTCTTTGAGTTACACTGGATGAATTTCAGTTGGAGAAGAAGCTATTAATTATAATCAATCAATACTATAATGTGTTATCTCCAAACATATCAAATAAATAATTTAATTTGATAAATATTTATTGAACAGTTGGCTAAGATTTATGAAAGATGCAAAGTAAGGCACAGATAGTCTGTGTTTCTAAGGCAGTCACTGATGAAAAGCCTTTTTGTACATGCAAGCATTTCTCCTCGAGGAACCAGAGTGAAGCTAGAAAAGAAGTTGATTATTAAATTGCAGTATGAAATTAAGGCTTCTTCTAAGAGAAGAAATATTTAATGACATTTGGTATTGTTTGGTTAAGTATGAGCTAAAGGAGTCATTGATACCTTGTCACGACTGAGAAGCAACTTTGCTATCTGACTTTCTCGTTTGGCTGAGACACAGGTTAAGTCACCTTCTCCTAGGCCAGAAGTCTTTGCTGGTGTAAGCGCTTCTACAAAGGCAGCACTTGTGATTTTTACATGTTATAGAGATTCAGGTGAACCCAAGGTCTTATTTCCTCTTCTTTTCTCCTCTCTCTTCTTTATCCTTTTCTTTTCTCCTTTTTTTGTTTCTTTATTTTCATACTTCTCTTTCTGACTATAAAACTTGCAGGAATAAATGTAAGGTTTGCTTCATGTGTACAATTCTGACCCAAGATAGGTAGAGTAGTCACGTCTTACTCACTCACAGGAAGGGCTGACCCAGCTTCATAGCCTGAGCTTATTTTTAGGAGCAAAGAAAGTGAATTTTTGCTCTAAATTCTCTGAAGGGAAGCAGTGTAGGTAATAGGCCGTATGGCTACATAAGTACATCAAAATTTAGTTGGTCACCGAAAGAAAGAAACTAAAATTTTTCTGGTTTCCTTTTCTTGTAGAAGATGAGACGAACAAAAATGAATCAAAGATCACATTTTAATGTCTTTGTCTGGTTTGAAAGTCATCACACTAAAAAGAAAGGGCAACATAAAAATTGAATATATGGATGTACAGATGCTGTTAAGAAATGGGATTCTATTTACTTGTTTTCAGTAGGTCTGTGGTGTAAGACAGAGACTCTTAACATGTTTTTTTCCATGTGATATTACCTGATAAGACAGTTTTGTGAGGAAGCAAATGTCAGATCGACCTTGCCTACTATATCCGCCTCTTCAAACTTTCAAAAGGAAACATAGAAGTATAAAACATTTCTGACTAAATGACCTATTTTACTTTGTTTCAAAAATACCATTTACCGTATAAACTAAGAACTTTAAAAAATATATCCACTACAAAAATTTCTAGACACTGGTTAAGGAATGAAAAGTCACAACTGCTATGAAGAAAACTTGAAATGGAAATTTAAACAGAAGGAAACAGGCTGAAACTATATAAAAATCTGACACCATGCAGTATAGAAGGTACAATTTATAATCATTATTAGGTGTCAGTAAGTGTCAATGAGGAATTAAGAGTCACTCACTTCTTGGAAATTGTCAGATGTTGCTACATCAATGCATAGGATATGCATAATCAGCCATAGGGATGTAAACGTGATATTAAGCGGAATATTAACATGCAACTTATGTGTACACACAGAAGCACGTTGGGACAGTCTAACCACAGCCACTTCAGAATGTGACCTTTTCTTGGAAATGAAACTTTTACAGATTTAATAAAATTCAAATGAAGTTATTAGATTAAGACCTTAATCTAATATATATATATATATATGTATACACATACATATTAGTTTTATATATATTCATATATGATACACATACATATATACACACAAACACACACATATGATACGAAAAACGGGTTTATAGGTTTCCAAACTTTCAGCTAACCTGGACCACAGTGAATAAAGAAGATTTGTCCTGGGCTGTATGCAAAAACATAATATAGCAAATGTATATAAGTAATAAAACTTTTAAAAACTTTCTATTATGACATTAAAAAACAGGGCAACATAATTGTAAAAGTAATGAAGTATTTAGCTTTTTAAAAAAAACCCATGTATCACTGTCTAGTTTGATGAAAGTAGTTGCAACTTTTATTGAGTTTTCAAAATCTTTCTCAGAAATTTCTTCATTTTACTCTGTGTCTTTCATCCTTGAAAAGAGATGCTCACAAATGTACTTTGTCCAGAAAGTAATGACGTGAGTAAGGTGTGGTTATGAGGTAAAGGATATTTTTTGCCTGAGAAGACAGGTCTTTTGGAACTCTAGTAAAAATATATAATTCAGCCAAGCGCAGTAGCACATGCCTGAATCCTGGTATTCTGGGAGGTTGAGAGAGAAGGATGGCAAGTTTAAGTCCAGCATGGACAATTTAGCGACTTGATGAGACCCCGTCTCAAGAGATAAAAACAAACAAACAATCAAACAAATAAATAAAAAGCAAGCCTAGGATAAAGTTCAGCATAAAGGCTTCAGCCTGTGAAATATATACATGTATGTCTGTATTATATTTAGATATATATGTTCAAAATTTTCTTTGAGATTGATGCCTGATTACAACTCAATAAATTTGAAAAAATTAATAAGCAACTATTTATTTTCTAATATATGCAGTCTTAAATGAGTAATTATAACAATATAACACTCAAAAATTCTTGACATATTTTGTATTTCTACATTACTGTAGCTAAAAAGTATCTAACTTGCTATTTTACAAAATGACACATCTCAAGTTTAATAAACCAGAAGCCATCCACGTCTGCTTGATAACAATAGATACCCATCTTCACAGGCACACGCGGGTGGAAGTCTAAAAAGCCATCACCGGAAATCGCTGGGTGTACTTGCCAAGTCCCATAAGCACATGTCATATCGGAAACTGGAGGGCTTTGATCGGACTGGCTGCATGTGGTGGGCACAGGAGGCAGAGTTACACTCCACCACGCACTCTCCTACACAGCATTCTGTCCTTACCTATTCGGTCTAGGCTGGAGCTTATGCAACCAAGTCATGAGAGGTGGTGTTGAAAGTGATGTAATAATATATAAAAAGTTTATGATCTTGTGGGCTGCACTATTGCTCTGTGGAGCCTCACATGGCCCCCGGGCCCCCATGGTACTCTCCTCCTCTAGATACTAGTGTCAGCAGAGACCTCCCAGTGAGCCCCAGACTAATAAGGAAAACAACTGTCTTTTACTAATCTTAACAACTTTTCTTCTTAGAAAACTTCTTACAATTATAATGTGTATTCTAGGTAATTAATGTACTCTGTTGCATTCTATTCTGTTGTTATCTACAAAGTTTGCATTCCGCAACTGTGCAATCAAGATCAACTCACAAACAATTGCAAAAAAATCCCTGGAAGTTTTAAGAAAGTTTGTGAATTTGTGTTAGGCTGCATTCAAAGCCATGCTGTGGCCATGGGGCCACGGGTGGACAAGCCTAGGTGAAGCAAACTGGCCCAGCGACCGGACCGATGCATCTCCAAGCTGAGGAAGCAAAGTTCGTGACATGCCAGGGAGCTAGGGAGGCAGAAAGCGACTCTTTCCTGGGGCTGTCAGGGAAAGTGTGGCCTGACTAGCACCTTGACTTTGGACTTCTGACCCCCAACACTGTGAGAAAATAGGTTGATATTGTTTTAAACTGCTCAATTTTTGGTATTTTGTAGTAATAGCCCTAGGAAACTAATAGAGCATATAGGATGGGCACACTATCACAATGTGCTGTCCTCTTGTTTTATAACTGGCTTATTATCTTGCAGTGTGCCGGCTCTCACCCAACACCAGTGCTCTGTGGTTGACGACGATCACTCCTGCTACCGCTACCCAACACCCCTGTGGTCTCCTTTGATACTTTCAGAAGTTATCAGCATCTCGTGAGTGCCAGTCCACACCTGTTGGCTCCTGGTGTCCTCCTTTAATAGATGTTGCTCTTGGCATATCTGATTTCATTAACAAGCACACATGCTTCATACAATCATCTTGTATCAGTTTGCTAGCATAATATATTTAGTGTCTTTAAAAAGCACTCATAGGCTGAAAGATCATTCCAAATCAATGATCTTAAATTAAAAGGGATGAGTACAGATAATTTCATTTGGGCTCCAAGGTTAACTTTAGTTTGAGCCCCACCTCAAATGCTATTCCATTGCATTTTCAGCTTTGTGCTTCACCTTTTATGGAGCTACTACTGACTCAAGTCGAAGTGTCCATTTCCTCCTGCCCTTCAGCAGGTTGCCTACCTATGGACAGGTAAGCCCACTGTACACTAGTCACTGTCACTACCACAGTAAGTGTCAGCCTTTTCCTCACACTGCACACACATCTTATCATGTCATTACACCACATTTGAGATCACAGTAGGCACTATTTTTTTTCCAACACTGACTGGTACCATAACCACAATCTTTTCACTGAGCTATGTCTGTCTGTCTGTCTATCTATCTATCTATCTATCTATCTATCTAGGTATTTATTTCTGGGAATTGACTCCCTTTCCAGGCTTGCATGTCCCCAGCTGCATCCACAGTCCATTTCTTTGTTTTTTGATTTTGAGACAGGAGCTCTCTTCCCAGTCTCTATGTCGCCTAGGCTGGCTTGAATTTGCAGTCTTCCTGCCTTAGGCTCCCATAGTCCTGGGATTACAAATGTCCACTAATGGAACCAACTTCTGTTTTTATTTTGAGACAGATTCTAAGTTGCTCAGGGCGGGCTTGAGTTTGTGAGCCTCCTGCCTCAGTTTCCCTTTGTTATAATTTGGGTGTGAAATGTCCCCCAAAGCCTCAAGAATGCGAATGTTACAGATTACGTATGGGTTTCATTTGCTGAGGAAAGATGGGGAAGTGAAGAGGGTGGATTCCCGAGGACCATGATGAGTGCCTGGAGCACTAACCTGGAGGGTTCCACTCTCATCTGGCCTCTCCCTTGCCCTGCTTTTTCCTTTGACAATGGTCTGACAGCTGCTCTTCACCTGCCCCTCCCCCGTTGTTGGCTGCCTGTGAATGAACTAATACCTGAAAATGTGAGCTAACATTTAAAGCTTTTTTCTCCTTAAGCTGTGGTTGTTGGATACTGTGTCCCAGCGTCAAAAGTGACTAAGACACCCTAAGTTCTGGATCATAGACACGCACCAACTACTCCTGGCTTAACCTTTTACGTATTTTCAAAATATTGAACTAACAAAGGTCATTTTGTTAGGGCTACTTAAAGAATTTGGCACAACTCTGTCCTAGACTATTGGGACATTTAATGGAACAGGAATGAGGACAATTATAATAAGAAGACAAACAGAAGTCAATAATCGAGCTCCTTGTACACAACAGTTGGCAACAGTCACATCAGATTTTAGACATTTTTAATCAGTGTGCAATTGTTTTAGCAGCATTTTAAAACTCATTCTTGTTCTATTTCCTTTTGGCAAATGATTGTAGAATATTTTTATTTACAGAAAACAATTTTGACAATAATATGGGTATACTATTGACCAGAAAGCTTCCTTCTCTCGGTTACTGACAGCCTTCTGTCTTGTTGACATTAATTGAGCACAGTAGAATGGAAAACATGAGAGGAATGGGGGTAGGTTTACTCTGCTGGAAGAGTTTACCAACGAATTTACCATTTAGATGCGATAATTCACACATATTTGTAATAATACAAAAGAGAAAATAAAATATGTGTTCTTCACAATTTAGGCAGTAAATAACTCTAAGCAGGAATGATTGTTGTATGTGTCATATGTAGGTGATATTTTTTCGGCTGGATACTAGGAAAAAAACCACAATTTTTGTGCAAATAGGGATAAAGTACCAAATTTACAGTAACTTACTGTTAACCTCAATCATATCTGTCATTAATTTCTAAGTCACAAAAGTTAATATTTATAATAAATAACATTTATTGTATTCATGTGATGACTCCCATGAAATGTCCAGAAATATCTAGATTTATAAAATACTCTAACAAAATAAATAATCAACATAAGATCAAACAAGCATACCAATAGAACAGGATAGAAAAAGTACTTTCTTGGGCACACGTGGTCAAGGTTGAATTTTAACACAGCTGCTAATAATAAAATGATTCTAATAACATAATCATTTCTTTTGACAGTTTAGTAACTGATACACATGGCAGAGAGAAATATCAATCCTTACCTCACACTGTGGATAAGATTTAGCTTGAAATAGACAATAGAATTAAAATAAGAGCTATAACTGTCAAATACCTGTAAAATCAGGACACAAAATGTTTACAGCACTGGCTTAGGAGATTCCTCAGAAAGTGTTCTCACAGTACTTACCACAAAAGAAACGTGCTCAACTGGCATGGTGGGGACAGAAAAGCCACCCTCTCGAGTCGCCTGTTAGTTTATCCTCAGAATCTCTGAATTTGTTATCATATAGGGCAAAAATGAACTCTGCATATGCAATCACGTTAAGAATTTTGAGGGGCCAGTGGACTATCACAGTGGCTAGAGCACTTGCCTAGTAAGCACACCACCCTGAGTTCGATGCCTCAGTGCCACATAAACCCGACATAATCCCAGTATTCTGCAGGTTGAGGCAGGAAGGTTGCCGCAAGTTTGAGGTCAGCCTGGGTCCAAAGTGAGTTCAGAACTATCTTGGATTTAGAAGAAGACCCTGTTTCTCAAAAAAGAATTTTAAGTTGAGGACATTTTTTTATTATTGTATTTTTAATCACAGGATTTTTTTTTTTTAAAGCAGATGCCATGTTGCTGGGTTGGAAGGTCGGTACAAGGGTCTATGTGCCATGAAATGTGGGCATCTCTAAAAAGTGGAAAAGGGAAGAAGATCATGGTGCCTCCCCCAGAGTATCAGGATAAGCGGGGAGCGACCCTGCCAATACCTTAGCTCAGGGAGACCTCGTCAAATGTATAGTCACATACTTGGTCGTTAGGGACACGAAGGTAAACAACCACAATGCACAATTCAAATGCTACTTCCTCACTAGCTTAAAAAAATCAAGTTGTTGATAAGATTTTGGAGCAAATGGAACTTTTATCTCTCATTGTTTGGATCTTTCAACATCCGGGCATCCGTGAACTGCTGAGTTGGTAAACAAGTAGCGATGAGTGTGATTTCTCACGTCAGCTGATGGTCATCTCAGATCTCGAGAGACACTGCAAAAAGCAAAGCCTGTCACACCTAAATCTGCATCAGTGGAAATTGACAAATTACTTTCAATATGCCTTTTCAGCTTTTCTGATGGCTTAAACCAATTCCTCAATCCTAAAGTTCATATTCGAATTGATGATGTTATGATACTGTAATGCACAAAAAGATACTAATGAGAGATTGCTAGCAAGTGTCATGCTGTCACGTCTACGAACAAAGAACACACAGCATCAGAATTTGCAAAGCGACGAGCTACTTCAAACTTTCCGCCCTTATGTTGACTCTCTGACCGCGGTGCCTCCTCCCTTCCTCTCAGGAGAAGGCCTGAGTTAGAGGAAAGTGTGGAAATGTCATGCGTGTGCCACATAAGTACCGACTGAATCACATCTCCACTTTTTCTTTCCCTTGTGCCTTTTGTTTTTAATTCAAATTGGGCTCTTTCTCCTGTGTGAATCCATCGCCTCTCCCTGCTCGTCGTCCCGGCTCATCCAGTCCTACAGAGACCTTGTTTGCCGTGGTTATCCCTTCATCTCCTTCCTTCATTAGCTTTCTGTCAACTTGCTGTTTCCAAACAGAGCTCAAACGCGCTCAGATCTTTCCTTCTTTAACGCGTGCCCTAGAGCTGCCGGCGCTGCTATGTCAGGAACCGCGCTATACGTTAGGACTATCTGGGAACACTCTTCAAAATACCTCTCATTTAGCTCTGCTATTAAGAATTGATATTCAGTAGGAATTATGTAAGTCTTAGTAATCTGCCTTTTATTGATGTACTCGGCGAGTCTAAATGCCACTGATACATTAAATCGGTTGTCACTCTTTGCTTTTTCAACTCCTGTTCATTCCTCGGTATCCTGTTCAAACTTGGGCCTTTTTTAGCCATTTTCTTAAGATAATAAAGAGGATTTAAGCCATATACTTTATTTTTTCCCACTATTTTTATTAATATACAAATGTAATACATAGTATTTACAATGAATTTGGGTGTTTCGTACATCTATTTATCATATCGACTTTACAGTCCCTTCCCATCTTCAACCGTCCCACCCCTTCACTGTCTCTTCCCCCAACTCCGGCTATCACTTCATGTGGTTCCAAAGAATGTCTGTGTTCTGGGTTTTCCTAATCAGAGAAACCATACAGTGTTTAACATATTAATCTTCTGCACCTAAGTCATTTCACTCAAGTCACCACTCTACCCCAGCTTCCTATTCCTCTAATGGGTTCACAGTAGTCAAATCTTGATATCTCCACATATTTTATTATTTGGTACATTTAAGAATACACTAAAACTTGAAAATATTAAGAAGAAACAGATATTTAGAGGACTGAATATGCAAGGAAACACATCAACTTAAAATGTCTATTAAAATTTTGTCATCTAATCAGTTTATAAATAGCACCTTTAAAAAGCACTAGAAACTTTCAGTGGTAGCTTTTATCACATGGAGATTTTTAATTTAGTTCATTATATGTAAAATTCACGCTGTGGTGAAAATTTACGTACACCAAACACGACTATAAGCTATGGACAGTAAATAACAGTAATGAACGGTGTTGCTGGTCCTTGATGGAAAGAGCTCCTCTTACTTTAGAGATTTTTGGCTGAAATCTTTTCAAACTAGGATTCCTTTTATTTTTGAAGACTTTCTGTTTTTAGAGATGAATAGTGCTTTTTAAAAAAAATGGTTTCAATAGCTGAACAAGCATGATGTGTTTCCTTGAAATTCTGACTTAATGTAATGTCAGTGTATGTCATTCTATGTTCTTTTTATACAATAGTGTTGTGGTTAGGATCTGGAGTGTCCCCCAATACTCTCATGTATTTTAATGGAACCATGTGATGTTGGTGGATTGGGGCCTGGTCTGGAGCAGTGGATTGCAATTAAGTTAGGATTAATGGTGTGTAGTGGCAACACCTGGATTCAGGAGGGACTAATTAGTGGGCGGAGACCTGAAAGGATATATAAGCTGCACCTGCCTTCCTGGAGGGCGGGGCTTAGTCTCAACAAGCCTCAGTTTGTCTTCCTGTTTGTCCGGGGAAGCTGCTTCCACCTCTCTCTCTGCCACGTACTTCGATTGCTGCTGCTGGCCGCTCCTGAATGGACTGTGACCTTCGAAACTGTGAGTTAAAGTAAATCTTTCTTTTCTTAAGTTTGTGGGTGTCGGGTTTTGAGTCACGGCAACGAAAAAGGAACTAAGGCAAACAGGGTGCCTAGTTGGATTAATTTACAAAGAGAGGAAGCTTTTTTTGGCTCACAGTTCTGGAGGCTGAGAAGATTTTCTCGCCGCATCCTACCAGGCCGTGGGCCCTCATATGGTGAGACAGAGTAAATGTGTCGGTGTGGGTCTCTTCCCAGATTTGGTGATCTGCCTAGGGCGGTGATGGTGATCAGCTCTGTGTCTGTGTTGTATGTCATATCTCAGTTCTTGGATCCTCCCCAACAATATTTGTGAGGAAGTCTGCAGAAATGACCTCAAAGTCAGAAAGCTTCAGGCTTATGAACACGTCCATTGAAGGACAAGCATAGAACATTTTTAAGCACTAACTTTTACCAAAGAAGTCAGAACACTCGGGACAGTTCTAAGTGGGCAGCTCGGTGAAAGACAGAGTGCTTGGAGGGCTGGGGTTGACAGCTGATAAGAACATGAAAAGGTAGCGGTGGATGAGATCCAAGCAGGCACAGCCAGGTGACAATGGCCACGGGACTGCCTGGGTGGTGTTATTGTTGTAGTTGTTTTCTGTTTTCCCAGAATTTGAAGGAGAGGCTGAGCATATTAGTTAATGGGCATCTTCCACAAAGAGGAACTTCACCTTTAGAGAGAGAGGATGATGTTGAACTTAAAAACTTATGTGGTTTTAGACAGAATGGACATGATGATTGGCTCCTGATAAGATGGGGTCAAAATTCACAACACAAATGTATGTAAATGAAGCTCAATAGTGTTATAGGGTCTCATGAGATCAACACGAGCTTTGAGTTCTCTAGGAATGCACGCAAGGATGCTAGACCTGCAACTGTGTGCTTGCAAGGGGATCACGACCCCTCATTCGAAAATTATGAGACCACAAACTCAGTAATCTTCAACCACATTCTGTTGCAGGGCTTCCTCTCTGGGCTCAGCTGCCATTTTGCTAGCTCCAGCTCCTGTCTGCGTACACTCCTTTATGAGGTCTTCCTCACCTAGTGCCCCCGTGAGGACCTTGCCTTCACATTCTCACCTAATCTTTTCTTTTTCTTTTTCGGTGGTGCTGAGTACTGGGCTCAGGTCCTCACGATACTAAGTATGTACTGTATTACTGAACTTGTCCTCAGCCCCTCTATCTAATATTAACCTCCAAAGATCTCAAGTTCAAATCACACCAACATGGAAATTTGAGGAGTGAGTCTCCAGCACATTAAATGCCTCCAGGAAGGCAGGTGCAGCTTATATATCCTTTCAGGTCTCCGCCCACTAATTAGTCCCTCCTGAATCCAGGTGTTGCCACTACACACCATTAATCCTCCTGCCAGGGTGTATTTGCCTAGACACAGATTGAAGAGCAACGAAGTCAGCTGACCATGAACTAACACCTCAAAAACCAAGAATCAAATGCATCTTTTCTCTTTAAGGTTGACTTATGTCACAGTGATGGAAAGCTGACTAACAAAACCTGTTCAGCAACTGTCTGACGAATTCTGGGACTCAGAAATGAAACCACAGGGTCCTTATGCACCTTTCTTCGATCAATAATGTGGTTGTCGTCATAAAAGTTTAGTCTTAGTATTCAGCGACATGAAATTTAACCAACTCAAAAGCTCCAGCATTTCTAGCGTTATTGTTTCATATGGTGATAGTGAAGTCTATATTCCTTTCTATTCTTGTTTATAAATGAAACTACTCTAATTGCACATATTGGGTTTAATCTTTAATTTAGTAATCTTATCATTCATCAAGCATAAAAATGAACACATAGTGCTTTCTGTAAGCCACATACTTTTATATGAGAAATGTGTATATTCTACAAGTAGTAGCTATTCAAACTTCACTATTATCATAGGAGAGAGACAGAATGTTATTGTTTTGCAAATGGGGAGATTGAGCCACACATAAGACTGAACTCCCTCAAAGCCCCCCAGCGAGTCTGGATTGTTTGGCTCAGGAATGAGCTCCCAGCTGTCACGATGCATACTCATTTGTATGCTTTTAAATACATTTTGCACATGTCAGGTGTCACAAGGCACCTACACTGGCACACTTAACCAACCAAACTTTTCACATAACTTGTGTAATAACTTTTCAGTGATGAAGTAACAGATAAAGAGATAGGAAATCCATATGTCAAAGCTTGGGTCTCCAGTGTGAAGTTATTTAAACCTGGGCTAATTTGGAGATAATAAAGATAAGAGTAGATTGTGAGGGCGGGACCTTCATGATGGTGTCAGCAGCTCTGGGAAGAGTCTGTAGTGTCTCCTCAGCCCTGCCCCGTGTGAGTTTACAGTGAGAAAGCAGCCATCAATGAGCTAGAAAACCATCCTCATAAGGAGTCAACTCTACTGGGTCTTTGATCTCAGAACTTTAGCTTTTGTATCTGTAAGAGAATATTTGTTTTCATAACAAGCCACCAGCCTGTGGTATTTTGGTTATAGCAGCTTGAGATAATGAAAAATGAAGAATGTCAGTGTTGTCACAGCAATCTGACCTCATCTGGCTTTAAAATTACTTGAAAGTTCTTGTTCACGAAATGCCTAATAACTATGCTCATATGTCTAATACACAATAGTTATTTATCTTTCATTATGTATAATATGTACTCAGTTACATACATACTATATATTTATGCATTGGAATATGTGTTAACATTTTGAGTTTCATAAAGTTATTAAATTTAAGAATAATTTATCAGGGTAGAATAATTTAAGTATTTAAAAATATTGCTACTGCTTTTTTCTGTGTGTTTAATAATGACTTTTCATAAAGTTGTACAATCAAAAAATATTTTTTCCCCTTAACACAGGTGTGGTTTGCTTGTGTTTGCTGGTGTGATGGCTTGTGTAAGCAGGTCTGCAAAATTCACATTCCTCAAAGAATTCATACTTATGGTAATACAGAACTATACTTCCTTCAAGCTCTTCTAAGACTTAACTAGAATTAGAGAAATATGTTTGCCTTGAAATTTAGACAGGGAGACCGAACATTATTTCTACCTATTTACACAGGCAGATTGAACGTTTTTCAAAGGAGATATTTAGATTTCCCATATTGACGTATCATGTATCACCAAGTACTGGGAACACTATTTCCTAAATCATTTCATTAATACCCATTAAATAATCCAAATGTCATAAAATCTGATGACATTAGAAGCACTTTTTGGTTAAAGGAAATCATTTTCTACAAATGTTTGAAAGTGTTACTCTGTCAAAGTGATTGGTACCTGGAATGCAATTTCGAGTCACAAAGTGGTGGGAATGAGACCGTTTCCTTTTGCACTGGACCCTAGGCCATTGGGCTGTCCTCTGGTATTCTGTGGATTTCTTCCTCTGGGTCACAAGTGTGTGTCCCCCACATGCACAGAGGTAGCTTTGGTTTTTTCACATTTTTTATCTTTTGTATCCAGTTCTCCACATACTCATGAAAATCTGCCTGTAAGCCTCAAAACATTTAGATATGCTTTGAATTAAGGATCCAAACATAGAAATAATCTATTCTCAGAAGTTCTTAATACACTGCACCAGAAGGATCCTATTGTGTTCTGGACAACATGCTGGTTTTGTTTTGCAAATGTTTTGAACACCAAAGAAAAAAAAATGTTAACTTCTTAAATAAAAGTGGTCATCAACCCCTGTTCTTATTTGAACGTACTTTGTCTTAATTCAACAGACCTTACAATGATGGATTTAGAATATTTTTGATTTAATGATGTTTTGATGCAGAATATTCAGGACACAAATGCTCCACCTTTAGAGTAAACCACGTGAAGTGTTAGCGTTCTCTGTCTTAGTAAGATGCATTATTTTTATCATTCAGAGAAGACAGAAATTATGTATAGTTTCATGTAAAGCTGTCAACCTTTATTAGAAATATGAAATCTGTCTTTGTTTATGGATGACCACGATGAATGTGGGACAACGAACTGTACACCAGCTTCCTCCTGGCGCTTCTGCCTTAGTCACCACCTGTACTGGTGACCTGTGTGACCCTCACGACATAGGCTGCATCATTTCCAAAACACGGCATTTCTACGCGACTCTTTTCAAGGATTTCTTGTCTCCTTCCTTCCTTCCTTCCTTCCTTCTTCCTTCTTTCCCTCTGTTTGTGGTACTTGGTATTGAACCAGGGCCTTTGCAGAGAATTATAGCCAGCCTCTTTTTGTTGTTTACTGGATGCAGGGTTTTACTAAGTCACTAAGCTGCCCAAGCTGGGCTGTAACTTGTGATTCTCCCCAGGAGTGCTAGGATTATAGACCCGCAACACACAAGACCTGGTTTCAAGCCATTTTTTTTCTTAGCAGAGTTACTTTCTTCCTTTTGATTTGAGCTTCTTAGAAATTCGGGTGTTTTTTTGTTGGTTCATAATAGTCCAGGAACAGTCTGCCTACTATAATATCTTGTAAGGTATGTCTTCTCCGGGCGATATCTGTTATTTCCTTCTTGTAGATGTACAATTCTGTGAAGCTTTGCTATTTTGGGTGTGCTTCAGGCAAAAAGTGTGGCACTGACTTGAGGTACTAGTTAACACTCTTTTCCCCATTTTATTGGTATGTATAAGCACAAAATTTAAGGTTGACAGTGAAGTTGAGCATTTTGTGCATCTACGTATCTTGTCAAGGTGACAAGGACTTTCCCACTCTCTTTTATCATTTAGTTCTTTTCAGTTGGCTTCTGCCATAGTTTGAAGGCATAGACTAAAAAACTCATGTTGAATTTAATCTCATTGTGAGATTTTTAACACAATAGGAATTTATTCCTACTGTAGTATTGGTTATTCGGAACTTTGGGTGGCAATTAGGTTTACATTAAATTGTAAAGCCTGAGCCATGATTCAATGGGATCATGTCTGACACGCCATGAGCAGCTCATCTCCTGCATATCCACTTACAGTATGCTTCTAACATTTCTGTTGCTCATGTATGGACTTTCTGAAACTGTAAGCTAAAATAAATATTTTTCTCTCTTAAATTGTGCATATCAAGTATTCTGTCCTAGCAATGAAAGTGACTAAGGCAGCTTTATTCAAGAGTTAAATTTTGTGAGGCTAAAATATTTGCCAGATAGACGAGAACTCTAAGACAGTCATGCTTTGTGATAGCAGCTCCACCCTGCCACCTTGGCAGAAAGAACATCGGTCCTGTGGAAATGTTACACCTTATTGGCCAGAGTGGTCAGGACTGCAAGGCACACACTGCCCTTGTCACGTGGTTCCCTGTGTGGTGACTCAAAGGGCCTGTGCCCTGGGTCAGGATTCAGCTCTGAACATTCCCAACCATATAAGCTAGATGTGGGGTTTTCTTGCAGGGAGTCTGGCTTCTTGATGCCATCTTTCAGATTAATGACATCAATAAAATACCAAACCCATGGCTGGAGGAATGACTCAGCAGTTAAAGCACTTGCCTGGCAATCCTTAGGCAAGCACTAAGTACCCAAGTTCAATTCCCAAGCACCCCATAAGCCAGGTGTGGTGGCGCACAGCTGCAATCCCAGCACAATGGAGGCTGAGGGCTGAGACAGGAGGACTGCTGTGAGTCCAAGGCCAGTCTGGGCTCCATAGTGAGGTCAGAATCAGCCTGGGCTGCAGAGTGAGATCCTGTCTCAAATAACAAACCAAACAAAGAAAACAACAAAAAAGAAAACAACAACAACAACAAAACCCATCAAACCAAGAAATGGAGGTCCTGATCAGTGAGCACAAAAAACTTCCTTCACAGAGACTTGTTAAGAGAACAAAAGCCAAGCCGGGTGGCTGAGGCCTGCGCTCCTGGCTCCTTGGCTCCCAAGCCCAAGCTCAGCCGGATTTAATAATTTAGTGAGGCCCTGTTTCAAAAACAAAAATTAAAAATGGACTGGGGATGCAGTCCAGTGTGATGGGCTTGGTCTGATCCCTAGAACCAGAAAAAAGAACAAATCTCTAAGCCATTTATGGCACCCCACGGTTACAAAGCTTTACGTTGTTATGCATTTGGGAATCAGTGCCTCCATTTACACGGCAAATATGAGTTTTTCCTTGACATAGCTGCGCATGATTTTGTGGTGAAATTTAATGAGAAGCACTAATTGGCTAGTCCTGAGATTTTGAGATCAGCACACTAGGTTAATCTCGTGACACCTGATGTTCAAAACTCAGTTCACTGCATGACTTGGTTGGTTGTTGAATGATCAAATTACCAGATTTACAAGACGGTCTAACTTCCCAAAAGATGATCTTTACACAGTTTGAACAGAATTGTTACCAATGTTCAAATAATGATTTAACGACTTTAATAAGAATGCTCAATTTACCAGATATGACATATACTTCTGTGTATTCTTGGCAAGCTAGTAAATTTGTAAATTCAGCAAATTAGTGCTATTGCTGTGAAAACTCTTCCAACACCAGCAGGTTTGTGAATTGAAACTCCAGGAGGATAGAGAACACGTGCACCTCGTTTTGCGTCGTTTTGTGACTGCTCGGCTGTGTGCCTAGAATATAATTAATTGAATAAATCTTCATTGAATAAATTAATAAATGTGTATATGAGATAGTGGATGGCTGGTGTGCAGGGACAAGTTATAAAGTGAGTATGGATTTTGCCAGTTTTCAAGTTTGTGAAAGTTCTGGTTAGCATTCTAATTTTAATGTATGACTTATAAGATTATATTAAGCATATTTAAATAGATGACAGATGGATTCTTGAAAGGACATAAAAAATGAAACCATAGCTTTCTAAGTTTAAGTAAATTTAATTGTAATAGATTATTTTAATAGTTGTTTCAGTTTGGTATTAGTGCTCATCTAGAAAACCAGTTTTAACTATTCCAAAATTAAAGAAAAATCACAAACTTTAGTAGAAACATTTTATTTATTTACCTAGGAGGAATAATGGTTTAATCATTTGGTGGTTGGAAGTCAGGTAGACATAATACATTTTAATAATATATTTTACAGTCTATCTCATTTGTATGTGAGGGATTGAATTGTTGCCCAGGCTTCTAAAAATCACTATATTCAAACAATATGATTGTAATTGATGACCCAATTAGGTTCATTACCAAGACAAATTGTAGCTTCTGCTGTGGTGCTTTATTTTAGGTAATAGAACATTATTTTCACCTAAAGAAAGTGGTTGAGCGAAGCAATGCCCAGTTGACTTATTTTATGAAAAATCTAATTGAACTAGCCAACAAACATGAGAATGTCATTTCTGATTTTTCAACCTCCAGTGAAGTCAAATGTACTTGATCAAATCACTTAGCTCAGACAATGAGATGGCTTATTATGCTACTGAGAATAGAAGAATGGCTGTCTTCCTGTTCTTAGCTACAGGTCCCACAATTTCATCCAGATGTTCTCCCGTTGTCGTCTCCATGTACTCTCTTGATTTTGATGCATCATGGACAATTACATATTTCTCTGAGGATAAAGATGAACCAAAATGCAAGAAAGTAATATGTTCAGAGTATAACTAAAGGCTATAATGATGAAAAGTAGAAGCTACAAGCATCAAAACCACCAAAAATGCAGATGCATGTTCTCTATCACATGCTCTGTAATTCTAACACATGTTCATCTTTTCTGGTAGTCTTCATCAATTTTAAAATGTTGCCCTTGGTTTATATTTTTCATTGAGAAATCTCACTTTGAAGATGAGTAGCAGTGTCTAAAAATATCCATTAAAAAGATGAATAACTGTAATGACTTTAGCTTTGTATTTTTGCACATCTTTACAGTTTGCTCACTGAGAATAACGAAAGTATATTTAATCAATCATCATAAAATTATTTTATAAAATGCACAATATAATAACAATATATTATATAATTAATACATAATAATAATTATACATAAAAATATATTAGTACATATTTGTGTATATATTATGCATAACATAAACATTAGTGATTATGTGGAATTATAAATATATATAGGTATATCTAAATATATGTACCTAAAGTGTAATTGAGTGCTTCTGTTTTATTGACAGTTTTATGAAGTCTATATTTCATCTTCATAAAGTGAATTATGAATCTTAGGGAGAGTTTCATGAGTTGGTGGATGAGGACACTAATTTCAAGTGTTGTTTGACTACTTCTGATTTGTATGAAACAGATTGCAGATGAATTCTCTGAAGTATTCTCTGCATTTCCTCTCCTGTTATAAATGGAGAGTACTTTTTTGAGGCACGGATCGCTTTGTGTTGCACCCTGAAGGCTGAAAGGCTTTTCTGTGGATCTCAATTCACAGTCTAGACCTTCCTGGGGAATTCTACTTTGGAAGAATTTTTTTTTCTTTTTTTTTTCCGTAAATTCTCCACAGAAATTCTGTTGGCTTCTGTGCGTTTGCTTCTTTTAATCTTGATGTCACACTTGACTAGGTTCTCGGTGAAATCTTTATATGCTGATTTTATGAGGTTGTTTTTTCACTTATTCAAAAGTATTTGAAGTTCACTGACTGCCAGCTTAAAGGAAGCAACTGATTGACTAGGTTGAGAGAAAACAGACAAAATCCTTCCATTCTCATTCCCGGTAAACACTGTAAGATCAGCTTTGGTGAAATACATTTATGTACGTCCCACTTTAGCGTCTCGGGAAAGCTGATCTACTTTCTAAGGCCAACTTGTCCATTAACCTTGAAGGCATCTTCGCGGACTACCGGCCTTCCAGTGTCAAGTTGTTGCAGGTGGTATAATGGAAACGGACCACGCTCTTGAAATCAAACGTCAAGTTCATGTTCTCTGCTCACTTCCTCAGTAACCTTGAGAAAGTTAATGATCTTGCAAAATAGGGACTGCATTTCCTCTTAGAGTTTCCGAAGCATTAGTGCGGGCTTAGTAAGTGTCGCTAATACTACTGCTGTTCTACTACAGCTATAATTATTATTACTACCTTCGCCATCGTCATTGTTAACTGTCCTACTGTTTTTGCCAGACTTCAATGCCACACTTGACTTTGCTTTTGTAAGTCTATCACAGTGCGTCTCAACCCCAACTATGAATAGGAATTCCCTGCAGAAAATCTGCAAAAACTCCAGTAACTGGGTCCCACCCTTAGAATAGTTCAAGCAGAGGGAGGAAACGTGGAGCCTAGCGGCTAGAGTGAGTGCTTGCCTAGTGTGCATACAGGCCTCGATTCCTCAGAACCACATAAAAATCATCCACACATGGTGGTGCAGGCTTCTGATTCCAGCACTCAGGAGGCTGAGGCAGGAAGATTGCTGTGAATTCGAGGCCAACTGGGACACATCGCAAGTTTAGAACCAGAGCAAGACCTTGTTTCAAAAAAAAAAAAAAAAATAGTTAAAGCAGATGCTAGGTGTGGGACTCGGGCCCTGGGTTCCAAGTACACATCTTCCACAGAGAACTGACTCACAGGAAACAGCCACACAAGCCCCAAACTTTTAGCCTTCACAGCCTTTCTCTTGTCCTTCCTTTTGCATCAAATTGAAGTTGTTACCTAATTCTGAAGTCCTGGAGTTCAGGTTCACTGCTTGTACTAAATCTGCTGTTCTATTTTATATATGTTCAAAATCCCATAAAAATTTAGATTTGTTCTTGACCTAGCCGGCGCCCAATTTGCTCCTCTTCTGCCTGGGAGCTCACGGGCTTATACACTAAACCCCTCCTGCCAGAGCCTGAGTTCTCCACTCTGGCTCTTGCTCTGTGTCTGTTCTGCCTGCTCCCTGCCCCTCCCCTCTCCTGCATGGCTCGAGTGAAGGACCGTGCTGTCATGGTGTCCAGTCCCCACGTGGGATGCCTGTCCCCTGCCCACCTTCCCACCATCCCAGATGCAGCAGCTTTATGAGGTGCCTCATCGCCCCGCAGGTGTCACCGTTCTCACAGGTGCTACTTGCTCCTCAGACACCATCACACCTGTCCTGCTGCCGACGCAGGAACGATGGCAATAATGAGGGCAGTCGCCACGGGAGAGCTCTCCTGATAGGTGTTGCGGGTCGCCTTACCGACAACACATGTCCCTTCATTTAATTTTCACATAAAACTAGGAAATAGGTGAGACAGGTCATGATAAGGAGCTCTCAGCTTGTTATCACCGAGAAAAGGCCCTAAAATAAAACCTCTAGCTTTGCTTGCTCGTAGTTGACTGAAGCACTCACAGTCATGGTCACGAGCATTTCAGAGATCATACGAGCTGGCCAAAACATTCTCAGCTTCTCGCCAGCTCTTCTGTAAGCAATTCCCACGTTCTGGATTTTCTTTCCTTCCAGCTCTTTGTTGACATTCCCTGCCCTGAGTTAGCCACTCCCCTCCACGTCACCACATCTGATGAGCACGCTTCCCTGCTCTCTGCTGGAGAAGTGAATGCTGCCTAATCTCCTCTTTCCTGGCCTGAGTCCTCTACTGGCTCACAAGTCCCCGCCCACCTGGCCTTGCTCCTTCAGGTGTCTTTCACTCACAGACTTTGCTTCCTGGTGGCGCTCCTTAAATGCTGACGTCCCCTAGAATTACTGTCGCTTTCTTCTCGCTTGATCTTAGCCATAGGGTGAAAAGGGATGTGTGGTTCTTCTTTAACTCTATACCTCACTCCTGCGAAGTCTCGTCTTCTGATGACCTGTGAGTCACGATTTCACTGCACATTAATTTTCCTACTCCAGATTCATCTCCGTATGGCACTGCTGACTAAAGGAACTATGCAAGCACTTGTAACTTGAACTTTCCACGTTCCCAATCCTGCTCTCTTTCTGCCTGGTGAGCAGTCTTTCTATGGGCCCTGTCAGCAATAACAATTTTCTATTTTTTTAATTTATGAGAATAGATTATCAGGTTCTGTCCATTCCACTGTCTGTCCATCCCCAATGCCCCAATGTGGTGGAGACACATCTAACCTTATTGCGATGATTTCTGTCTCACTTTCCTACTACTCCATTCTGTGCCCACAGTGCCCCAGTAAGTATCCATCCACACGTCTATGCATTTAACTCTCCCCTATGTTTTCATTTTACCATTTCTGATTACATTATTTATCTTTGCGATAGTTCACATGTTGATTTCTCGTTCTTAGAGTTTCAAATCTCCCTGAGAATACTTCTAAAATATAAATTATCACAAGTTAAAAATTACATACCTTCTGTTTTACAGTAGTGTCCTCCCTAAACTCTGAGTCCTTGGAAGCAGAGCACTTATTGATTATTTCTGGATCACTACTATATCCTGCAATGTCCTGCCAGACTTAATGTTCAATAAAAACCATGCGCATGATTAAATGATTTTCAACTGACCACGATACCACAAGGAAAATAACAAATTAAACTGAATTCTATTATACCTACTGAGTGGTAAGTGGCAAGACTTACAGACGTTTTCCCAGCATAGGAATCAGTGTTTTTATAAATACTTTATTATAAATGCGTATTCTGCATTATGAAAACTTTAATTCTTTTTTCTTTTGCCTTTAAATTTCTTTTAATTTTGAGTTGGGCTTTGAGTACACCCGATGTGGTCATATTATTCACATGGGGGGTTGAATAACAATGAGTGTCTCTAATTCCTTAATAACCTCCCTGTAGCCTCAGGATTGTTTTGAAGCCTGGCTGTGTGCCAGTAGCCATAGTCACTGAATCAAGCTTGAAAGGCCCTGTAGGGGTCACGTATTTCAACACTATTATTTTACATAGGAGGAAACTGGGCCCCACTGAATGAGTTTTTCTGACACAGCAAGTTACCATAAACTTGATGAACTACAACCACAGAGATTTATTCTCTCAAATTTCTGGGGGCCAAGATATTGACAGAGACACAATTCTGCTGACGGTGCTGTGTATGAGACAATCTTCCCCGCCGCTTTCAGCTTTTCATAGCTTTTGGCTTTAGGGGCCTTCACGCTGCGTCACTCCAGCCTTTGCCTTTGTTTGTACGTGGCTTTTTTTTCTGGTGTCTCTCTGTGCTTTCTCTACTTGTTGTTAAAGTGACAAATGACATTGGACCTAGCACCCATCTTAAGTCCAGGATGAGCTCATCATGAGATATTGAAGGTCTATTTATGAAGATCTTTTACCTAAGTAATGTCATAATCTGAAGTTCTAAACAGAATGATCTCTTAGGTGGGCCACCAAGCGACCAACTGTCACCACTTCTCCAGAGATCCAGGATGAACCGTGGGGGAGTTGCGAAGGACTCCTTCCTGTCCTTGCATCGACACAGCTTTAGGCAGGTGGCACATCCCCCTGCAGGAGGTACTCTGGCAGACAGGAGAGGATCGGTTGATTTCACAAGGGTGAGACCTTGCTGTGACTCATGTACCTTTACTATTACATCTGCTCTGAAATGTCATGCTGTGGTCTGTACGCTTGTGTCCCCGTCTTCCTCTAAAACACATAGTGACATCTATTATGCATACAATGATTTCGTAAGGTGGGATCTTTAAGAGTCAGTGGGCTTATGAGGACCGGATCCTCATGAATGGGATTCAGTCTCTTACAAGCTGCTTCCTCTGCCACCACGTGAGCTCGGAAAGGAGACACCATATACGAGAACACGGTGCTCACCGGACACTGCACTCATCAACATCTGGGTCTTAGGCCTCTCAGCCTCCAGAACCATGAGGAATAAATTTCTGTTGTTTATGAGGTACCCAGTTTATGGCATTTGGCTATAGCAGCCAGAACAGACTAAGGCATGTATTCAATTGGAAAAACAGACATGTCTAATGAAAAGAGTTGGGATTTTTCTCTTGAGCAATGTTCTTAAATACTTGCTAAACTGTATGTCCCAGATATCTTTGTAGATATAGTTCCATCCAGGAAAGAATCAAGAGATGGTCTATTCTGTTTCATTTTTTTTCCGTATTAGTTATATAGACTATTTCTGTGTCTAAAAACAACGTTGGATTTTAGAAAATACATTTTTTTTCCTTCGAGAATCATTTTCTCTACTTCATAGACACAAATCAGAAGACATCCACAGGCATAGGGTGGCAATGGAAGTAACACTCATGCCTTGGCTCCTACACAGAAGCACAGCAAAGATGAGAGGACACGATTGTGGGGAAGTGAAGGTGCCCACACCACCTTCCTCTCCATCATCTGAGTCACCAGACGTTGTTCAGAGACTTCAGAGAAAAAGTTGAGCAAACCCGTGTCTGATCGAGGATTTGCAATCCGATCCGTGAGCAGCTAAAGCACACCTTCTTTCTCCTATCTCCTTTATACCGATCCTTCTTGGCTTAATAACACAGCAATAGAGGCAGAAGCACAGCAGATACATACCTGGTGACGTCAGAAATCCACCAGAATTGCCAGTAATTACCGTGTTAGTTTGATCTTGAATTTGTGCCTGTAGATTTGTGAGGTCAGAGATTCCGGTCCAGAAAGGCAACAGAAACATACCTGGCAGGAGCTAAAACAATCTCTGGAAACCACTCTTGACTGAGTATTAACTAACACTCCGGAGAGAAAGGACAAGAAGTTAACCATGCTGTGCATTTATTTGTACTAAACGCTAATCTGTGTGCTTCCCTGCTTAATTGAATGGCCGTTAAACAAGTTATAACTTTTCTGCAGTTCTGTAAGTATAATTTCTTCTAAATAGAGTTACTTTTGCCTTTGTGAGTACTTAAAATCATAAGAATTTGCTGTTAAGATTGGGGAGTCGATCTGGAGAAGGTGAATAAAACAGCTGCAAATAGCCTGGGAGAGAGTGAGGTTGAAGATTTCCGGAAGCAACTGCACTAATACGGATCTCATTTGGATCCCAGCCTATGTTGGTTTAGAATAATTGGGAACAGCGGTCCCCCAACCCCTGTTTATCTCATTAATCAAAATTACATACAGCTTTAAATGTACAGCATGTATATGGTTGGAACAAACCTAAATACTGCATACATCTTAGTCTACTTCTGATTCTTTATGTATTTATCACAATTCCAGTGCTAAAAGAAGAAATATGGAAAAGAACAGAAATAAAAATTATGTAGGATTTTTTTCAAAAGCAAGAACATGTTACTACTGCTTAAAAAAAATCCAAACCCCATGATAGAACACATTGAAGACTTTACACTCAGCAATTTCCTTTAATGAGTTTGATCCTTTTAGCAAGGCTGTCATTGGTCATCTATTGCATTAATGTCAGAGTGAGTGGGAAGACGGTGTGCTCACTTATTTTACAGCGTGTCGTGGGGAGAGCGAGTGTACTGAGCAGTTATGTGCATCATCCTGTGCTTGGTGGGGCACGGGTCCTGCTTATTCCCTCTGGGCCAGCTGCCTCCCATTCTCACACCTGGTGCCCATTACTCCTTCCTTCCAAATCTTACCTTTGGCTTTAGAATTGATGCTTAACCACTGGCTTGATATTCAGATCAAAACACCTCTGCCTTTTGCCCTCCTGTAGCTTTTTAACTTTGATTTTAGGATCTTTTTTTCCTTCCTCCCTTCCTCCCTCCCTCCCTCCCACCCATCCTCCCTTCCTTCCTTCCTTCCTCCCTCATCATTCTTACCTCAGTCAATACACATTAGCTAAGAATTGACTGTGGCACCTGTTTGGCTATCGCTAGAGTCGCAAGACAGCCCACTCTTCTCAGGGAGATTGTAATCATTGGACATTGAATGTGCACCAATTAGGATGACAAGTGCCTTGGAAGTGCAGTACAATGGGAGCTCACCTTGCTTGACTTTTTAGGGTCGTAATCCCTGGAGAAATGACATTCAAGAAATCTAAAAGATAGATAGGTTGTAGCAAAGTAAAGAGTAAAGGAAGAGTACTTTCTTTGAAAGATTGCATGTCAATATCTTGATGTAAGAGAGTTTGCTTAAAGAAAAGAAAGACCAGCCTATTTAAAGACCAGAGACAAGAGGATAACGGTCAGGAAGGGCTAACAAATCATTAACATAATCTCCATATACACTTGGATAGACAGAAAGTCTTGGACACTAGATTTCAATTTGATTCTACTTTCTTTTAAACCATTTTGAAGTTGTTTTTCAGTGGGCATATCTTCGTGTTTCTGTTGCATGTTTGTTTCTCCTCTTCTGGCTCTATGTGGCCAGCCATTCTATATCTGAATAAACCCAACTTCAGGATAAGTAACACATTCACCATCAATTCCTTTCCCATCACTCTGAGCTAATTGCTCTAGCATGGTGCCTCATTTTAGGTAAATATTCAAGCTGCTGCGTGAACTGGTCTGTAGGAATACAGTATTTTTCTTAGAATTGAATGTTTTTGAGGGGAAAGATCAGTTTTCCCTATGGAGAGAGATTGAGCACTGGAAGATCATGTAACCCTGAAAACTTCTTTCCTTAGATCTCACCTCGGTCTTGTAGCATCTGTCTAGCTGAGAACATAATTCTCTCTTTGTAACTTTTCAAACACTGTGACAACTCTGTCCCCTCACATCTAGTGTGTAAAACATATGGGTCTCATACTTCATCATATCTCAAAATATCTTCATTTAGAAGTCCCTGTTAGTGAATTCAGTGAGGAATTGAATGTAAGCCAGGCTCTGGAAAAATCTTGATTATGAACTCTGATGTTTGAAAAGATGGGGTGTTTAAGCAAGTAGGAAATACATGTGTAAAATGTTGAACTAAAATAATGCAAGTGGTAATTAAAAGAGAATTGTTCCGAGTGCATGAATAAATCCCTACGCTCCTTGTGACAGATATACCCTTCTCGGAATGGTCGCATCCTCTCCTTTATATTCGCATGACTGAGCGGTAGCTTCCTGTGCAGGTAAGAATGGGATATGATCAAACTTTAGCCTTTAGAGTTCGTGAGCACATGTGATCTTTTGAAGCCTGGCTTTTCTCCTAATTATGCTCCTCTATGAGCTGACCCTCTCTGGTATACTGGAGTGGAGTCAGCCACCACCTTCAGGTCACCTTGAGAGCTACAGGCTAAAGAGGGCCTTTTCTTTGTTTGTTTTTGTCTCCAAGTTTGCTGAATCACCTGCTGACCTTAATGACCTTGAGTACTGTTCTCTGAATAAAAAAAATCAACTTTTGGGTTTAAGTCATTACGCATTGTTATAACAAAGAGCTTACTTGTTTCTACAGCACTAAAACTAAACATTTGAAAAGTTAAGAGTGTATATTTGCCTGGATATCCTGAAGTATACTTTTTAGAAAATGAGAATTTTAAAAGCATCCTAGATAATGGAGTAGGAGTTCAGTATGTTCAGGTAGAAAAAAGATTAAGTCTGTACAATCAGTGCCAAGATAAAGCAAAAATCAAGGAAAGATTTTTGTGCTTGTGCGTGGAAGGGCAACCACCATAGCAACGTGAGCAAAGTAGGAAGATTTTAAGAATGGTTCAGTCAAGGATGGATGAAAAGATTGGCTTGGGCTGTGGAGAGCTCATCGTGGCTAGATAACATTTTTGTTTTTATACTATTGACAATATCTGTACTTGAAAAAATGAGCACTGTTCTGATACAATGACATGGTATTCTAGGAACAATAACCTTACAAGTAGTTTGAGGCCAAGCTGCATCCTTCTGGAAGTCCAAGCAAAGATGTTTCTGACATTTTTCTATAAACTAGTGAGAACAAAGGTGTCAGGCTGAACTATACACTATGCCACTAAACAAGGTATAAGGAGAAGACTTGTCTTTCAGTGAGTCAGATATAAATCTTGAGTATTTTCTTGTATTTTGCAAATAAAAATTAAAAAGCAAATGCAATCAATTTGAATTGCCTCTCATCAGGATGAAAATTTATCTGATTATTCTTGTGAAACGAGGAAAATTTAGTCTATAGAATTAAGGTTGCATAATGTGAATCTCCAATGTTTCTTATAGTCACAGTGCCTTCAGGTCTATAGACAAGGAAGATATTATAACAGCAATTCTATAATTATAGTTGTGTCTAAGGGTTTACAAATTAGGTCACAGGGAGCAATGTCAGCTTACAGCGTGGACCATAGTGACAGGGACAGACAGGGTGGTGTTCAGGGGAGCTTTCCTGATCTGTGGGAATTACCATCAGTGACAGGCAATGCAGTGACATTGATTCTCCCTAAGCATCCTCAATTACTTTGCATGCTCATGGGGTCGAAAAGGGCAGGAGGTGGAGAATACCAGAGAGCTAGACACCCATATAGAGGCAGGTGATGCACTATGAAGAAAGCATGAAACCACAGATAAATCAGGAGGAAATGAGCAATTCAATAGCTACTCAGTTCATTGAGCTTTCTTCTGTGTGGGGAAGGAGAGTTTAATGGGAAGGAGGAATGAAGTGGGACCAGAAATCATACAGTGAAGTTTCATGTATACCTATTTAAGCCCATTAGAGCTCCCTTATTTGGGAAACTGCTCAGCGATGTGCTTTGAGCTGCTTAAATGCTCCTATCAGGCTGCCATTAAATTCACTCGCAAAGAAGAGAAAGAAAACTTGCAGCAGACTAATGCATTTTACCTTAATTTCATTCTAAGTCTCCTCCTCTCTGGTTAGCTTAAGTATTCATTTCCTCACTTTAGTACTCAACATTACTCATTCTTGATTCTTCTTAAAATAGGTTGTTTTCAGTACAATCAACTGGAAACAACTTAAACAGAGAGAGTTTGTACATGAGCCCAACTCTGATTTCCAAGGACTTTCAAAGTGATTAATGTTGGCCAGTTAAATATTGCATCAGTCAGTCACAGAAAGCAAAGGCACTCAAAGAGCAAATAAACATAGCACCCTCCTTTGAGGACAAGGATGAGGATGGCTGCGTCGCAGCGGCCCCTGCACAGCCTCCAGCATCTCAGCTGTATGCCATGGGATTTGTGCTGGCAGATTTCCTCAGTATGACTCATGGGTTACATAGGTCAGGGCTGTGTTTCATGTAAAAAGTAACCAAAAGCTTTAGGATGGTGATTTATCACAGTGATTACTTAATCATTAACTACTTCTTGAATACCTATATTTTGATAGGTATGGGGATAGGTTGGGTGTAAATTGCAGTGGAATTATTATTGTCATATTTATTACTGTTTAATAATAACAAGAGGCAGGTAGAATAGAGCTCTGCACAATAACTATGTGGCAGGCAGGTTAAAAGACCCTGTACGAAAGAGGGGAGGTGCTTTGGAGGCAGTAGAAAACAAAAAATATGTCAGCGAAAGTATGGACATACAGCTGTGAGACAGAAAGTTTCTCTTGACCATTAATCGAAATAGTAACCACAAACTGTTAATCCAGAAATCACAACAGTGTCTATCACTGTTGACCTCAGGAAGAGAAATTTTAAAAGATTGATTGGAATGGAAGTCAGATGCAGTGAGACATTAAGAATCAAAGTGGAGGTAGAGTCACTGGTGCTCCTGGGAGGTGGCTGAGGTCCAGGGAAGCCTGTTTTACAATTATACGGACTTTGGAGTATTTAAATATAACTGAGGAGAGGTCACCTTGACGACACATTTGGGTTGCGTAGGAAACGAGAAGACTGATGACAAGAGTTCCGGCTGCCTTGGCGGTGGGGTCCCTATGCCGCACATTCTCTCACACAGAGAACTTGAAAGCTGTCAAAGAGATGATGGCAAAGTGTAGTGGGATAAAGGTATGTTTTAAGGTAGAAGTGATAACGAATTTCTGATATCTCCATTTTGAAGACGTACGAGTGAAATATTTGGGGAAAAATGTGAGCAAGGATCATACCCTTGGGAGATTTCCCTGCAGGGGGCACTGTAGGCCGATTCTGGAGCTCTGATAAGTGTGCTCATTGCTACCAACCACAGCATTTCACTAAGTTTAGAGACCTCTGGCACTGGCGGAACTTGGTCATTGCTTAGGAAGTTTGACACCTTATCAAAATATAAGCGGTATGGAGGCTGTAACTCTTCTGAAAATCACTGTCCACTTTCAAACGTCTTTGGTCTTGACATTTCTGCTTACTATCTTCTGTTGTACCTATATACCAACTAACAACTATCATTTGGAATTTTCAGAGTAACAAGAGGTATTACAAAAACAGCATTTGCTTTGAAGCAAAGGAGAAAATGGAATTTTTTTCTCTATCAAGTTTTACATAATATTCACTTTGGCAACAAGAATATATTAGTTAATGATGGAGATAAAGTCTGAAGTGTGTTTTGAGGAAAATTTGCCATTGTATGAACGTCATGGCATGTCCTTAAACCAACCTGCATGACAGCATACGCCACACCTAGGAAGCATAGTGCAGCTGTCTTTCCTAGTTGCACTCCACAGCGCGTTACTCTACTGAGTACTGCCGGCAGCTATCTAAACGAGTCTAAATGCTGCAAAGAAATCTGGCGTTAGCTCGGCCCTTAAGTGGATAAAGATCCTTTTTCTATATCCAGATAGAGGGAGCTCATTCACATGGACAATTCACTGTGGCATGTTATTTTCTTACAAAATCAGTTTAAGTGGAATTTCCAAATAAAATTATGAGCTGGCATTACAGGAGCGCACGTGGACTCACCATTCATTTTTGTACTGTGTGATGAATAATGGTTCTGACTTGCTTAAGACATCCAAAACTTCTGGCAAATTCAGCGTTATAGTAGCACCTCTCTCCTTCCCTCCATCCGTCCTTTACTTCCTTCTCTCTAACGAACAGTAAATTTAATAACGTGTATACCTTATGCATACATGGGAGATACCCAGAAAAACAAGTAAACCTCATAGAAGCATCTTTGAATTTAGACTTAAATAATATTATACTCCCAAACAATGAAAGGGTATGAGAAAGTCTGGGAGAGATACCTCACAAAGCCAAGATGAACTAAGATAAGACAATTATCTAACCTCTTCTTTCTTCTTTCTTGTTAAATGTTTTAATTTAATTTATTTTACTATCTATCTATCTGAATTCCAAGTTCTATAACATATTAAGGGCAGGCAGCTTGGGAATCAACTCTCATCCATGCTTCCCACTCCACTTTTCAGATATTCACCCCTTTCCTAGGACTCCTTTGCCGCTCTCTCTGCCCTGTCACCTGTGTTGGGGCGTTTTTATAGCATTATTCATTGTGGATTTCATAAGAGAGATCGGTAGCTATCTATATTAAGTCTTTTTTTTGTTTTTGGTTCATTTCACTGAGCATTATTGACTCAAAGCAGCCCCATTTTCACTCAATTGTTTCATATCTGTCTTTATGGCTGCATGCTATTCCACTGTCCATAGGTACCACATTTCATTTAATCATTCTTCTGTTGATGGATTTGGCTGTTATGAATTGCGCTGCTATAAACATGGATATACACGTGTCCTTTGGTGTGTTTACTTTATTTCTTTTGGCAATATGACCAGGAAAGCAGAAGCTGGATCACATGGGATTTCTGTTCTCAACTTTCTGAAGAATATCCAGATTACTTTCCATAGTGGTGGAAACAGATTGCATTCCCACCAGCAGCGGAGAAGTGTTCCTTTCTTTCCCACATCCTCCCCTACAATTTTTGGGGGGATGTGGATGTTGGCCATTCTCAATGGGGTGAGATGAAACCTCAGACTTGTTTTTATTTGCATTTCTCCGATGGCCCATAATGGAGAACACTTTTTCATGTGTCTGTTGGCCACTTGTACTTCTGAGAAGCTTTTTCATTTCAGCTGCCCACTCCTGGATAGGGTAGTTTATTTTAGTAGGTTTTATTTTTATGAGTTCTTTGTATGTTCTAGATATTAAGCCTTTGTCTGAAGCATTACTGGCGAAGATCTTTTCCCACTCTGCAGGTGGTCTCTTCACCTGTTGATTGCTTCTTTTGCTGTGCAAAAGCTTTTTAGTTTAATGTCTTCCCATGTGTTGAGTCTTGTTGAGATTTCTTGAAGAGACAGTGATCAGTTCAGAAACTCCTTTCCTGTTCCTATGTCTTCTAAAGTTTTATCTATTTCTTCTTCCAGTAGATTTGCTGTTTCTGTTTTGATATCCAGTTCTTTGATCCATTTTGATCTGATTTTAGTGTGTGGCGACAGATATGGGTCTAATTTCATTCTCCTGCATGTGGAGATCCACTTTTCCCACCAGCACTGTTTGTTGAAGGTGGTGTCTTTTTTTCCAGTGGATTGTTTTGGTCCCTTTGCCAAAGATCTTGTGACTGAGGGTATTTAGGTTTGTTTCAGTATCCTTGATTTTGTTCCACTGATCCTTCTTTTTTATAACAGTATCATATAGATTTAATCACTGTTGCTTTGTGGTAGCTTTTGAAGTCTGGGATTGTGAATTTTTTAGGCTTTGCCCTTGTTACCTAAATTGCTATAGAGATTCTCAGTTTTTTTTTTTTTTTTTCTGGTTCCATATACATTTTAAAGTTGTTTGTTCTAGTTCTGTAAAGAATGTAATTGGTATTTTGATAGGAACTGCATTAAATCCATATAGTATCTTTGGAAGTATAGTCATTGTGACAATATTAGTTCTTCCTATCCAGCAACGTGAGATGTCATTCCATTTTTCCAAAGTCCTTTCAATCTCTCTTTTCAGAATTTTGAAATTTTCTTTGTATAAGTCATTCCCTTCTTTGGTGAGGTTTGTTCCTAACTATTTTATTCATTTATTTATTTGTGTTGCTGTTGTAAAAGGGATTGTGTTCTTGACTTCTTTCTCATTGGATTTGTTTTCGTTGTACAGGAATGCTGTTGACTTGCGAGTGTTGATTTGTAGCCTCCTGTTTGCTGGGTTTGTTTATTAGCTCTAAGAGTCTTTGGGTAGAATTTTTTTGGTCGTCTCTGTGTCATGTCATATGCAAATAGGGGCATCTTTACTTGTTCCCTTCCAATTTGCATTCATTTTATTCCTTTTTCTTGCCTGATGGCTCTTGCCAAAATTTCAAGCACTATGTTGAACAGTAAGGGTGACAGTGGGTGTCCTTGTGTTGTTTTGGAATTTAGTGTGAATGATTTCAGTCCTCCTCCATTTGGGATAATATTGGCAGTGGGTTGGTGTAAATAGTTTAGATCATGCTGTGGTAGAGTCCCTCTGTTCCTATTTAATTCATTCTTTATCATAAATGGGTGGGGGATTTTGCATCTATTGATATAACCATACGATTTCTATCTTTGCAGCTGTTAATGTGGTTTATTACATTTATTGATCTGTGTATGTGGAACCATCCCTGCATGTCTTGAATAAAGCCTACTTGGTCATGATGCATAATCTTCTTTATAATTTGCTGCATGTTGTTGGCAAAAATTTTATTGAGTACTTTTGTATCAGTGTTCAGTAGAAATGCTGTCCTATAATTTTCCTTTCTGTTGGATCTTTGGTTTTGGAATTAAAGTTATGTTTTCTTCAAGAAATGATTTTGGCAATTTTCCTTCTCTTTCAATTTCTTTTAAAAAATGGTGAGCATTGGCATTTAATCTTTCCTGATTTTTGTAATAGAATTCTGCTGGGAATTCATTAAGTACTGGGTTCTACTTAGCTAGAAGCGTTTTTATTACTTCTTCAATTTTGTAGGTAGATATTGGACTATCCAGATGTTTAATTTCTTCTTCTTTCAATTTTGGAAGTTGCTGTGTGTTTATGAACTCATCCATTTCTTTTAGATTTTTGAATTTATCGAAGTAGAGATTTTCAAAATAACCTCTTATAATCCTCTGGATTTCCATGGTAACTGTTGTAATTTTCCATTTTTCATTTCTAATTGTATTGATGTAGGTTTTCTCTTTTTTTGGGTGAGTGTGAGTTTAGCAAGGGGTTTATCAATCTTATTTATCTTTCTAAAAACCCAGATTTGTGTTTCATTTATTTTTGTATTTTTCCTTGGTTTCTATTTCATTAATTTCTGTTATTATTTCAATAATTTCATTTCTTCTATTAGCTTCTATATTGGCCTGTTCTTGTTTTTTGAGGGCCCTGAGTTGCATAGTTAGATTTTCTATCAAGGTTTGCCCAGATCTTTTCATGTGTGCATTTATGAAAATGAAATTCCCTCTTTACACTGCCTTCATTGTGTCTCAGAGGTTGTATTGTGCTGTATTACCATTGCTATTTGTCTCTATGAACTTTTTTATTTCTACCTTGATTTCTTCTGCCACCCAAGGTTTATCTAGAAGAGTGCCAGTCAGTCTCCAGTTGAGTGGTATCTTTTATTCATATTGTAATTGATTTCTAGTTTTCTTTCACTGTGATCTGACAGAATACATGGGATTGTATCAGTTTTCTTATATCTCTTTATACCTTTTCTTTCAACAGCACAGACTTTTACTTTGGCTGTGATCGTTGTGGTGCTGTGAGGGATAGGATTCTGTGTCTCTTCTCTGGCGGGCCATTGAGTATTTCTCCATATTTGACATGGACCATTGTAACATGTTGGTTGGTCTTGCCACTTTCAATGAAGCAGATCTGTTGAGAGCTTGATCACTTTGTTCTTGTTCTTCACGGTTTTGGCTATGGCAGAACAGGACATGCCTGGCTGGTGAGCAATAACATTACTGGATGTCTATTTTCACAGTTGTTAATCAACTTTAATTTTGTTTCCAGGCCAGTTACTCAGTACAGCCTCTTCCTTGGAACATTACCAGTGTATTTTGTATATTTGAGGCCATTATGAATCACAGAGCATGGCATCATATTAAGCACAAGGGAAGATGATGCAATCGAATGATGTAGTTTCTGTCTTTGAGATGTACGAGGCAGCTAATGGCATGCTGTTCCACAGCAAACTTTTTATAAGTTTAAACACCCTCTAAAATAGTGAAAGGACAATACACACTAATAGATACACTGATGACACACTCACTAACCATCATTACCCTGTGTCATGCATGCTATGTAACTGTGTGTGCTGTACATGTATGCCACTGCTTGCAGAGGAGGTCTGTTTATGCCAGCATCACCACAAACATGGGAGAAAGGCATCATGCTCCATCATTGCAATGGCTAAAATGTCAATAGGTGACAAAAATCTGAGCTCCATTACAATCTTACAGGACCCACACTGACTGAACTGACTGTGTGGCTCATGATGATAGTGAAAGCCAACATCGGAGTGCACAAGCAGCAAGTAAATGATCCCTGTGGTTATGAATAACATGGACAGGAAAATGAAATTTGATTAACTTGATAAGTCTCAGTGATCATTATAAAATTTACCGTATGTAATAACCAATTTAGATTTTATGTGGGAAATTTTATAAAATGTTAATTATGATCAAATCTTTAGTCTGTGCTGCATTTATGAACCCCCCAACTGCATTTTCCCTTTGGATATAATGAAGAAAATTTATTTTTCTGCATGAGGTCCTTCCTCTGTCTTTTTGGCAGTGTTCAGCCTTCTATTTCATCTTTTTTACTTCCTTCCACTTGGGACATAATTTTTGAAAATTTCTTGTACATTGGTGCTGCTATATTCTGTTAGGAAACTGACACAATACCTATAAATGTCAGGTGCTTAAGGTTCAAAAGGTTATTGGTGGCACAGCTACAGCCTGCTGACTCTCAATAAGTTTCTGTCACTGACTCATACTAAAACTTTATCATAAAATATCTGCAATCATTAAAATACTAGACCTTTGCAGGGGAGGTACGTAGTGAAGCTCTTGGGGAGCCTTTCCATCACGGGAAGCACTAAGGGCGTTCCGTTTCCTTGGTGCTGTTCCTAAAAGCAGACTGATCATAAAGCAACTTTCTTGTCTTTTAAAGATGGATGAATGTTTCAATAAAAGTTGAAGTGAAGTGTAGCTGAAAATGACAATATTTCAAACTTTTATATAGTTTGGCACATGTTCTTTTTTTCCTGGGGCACAATGCACAGAAGAAGAATATTAGAGGTAGAACAGAATGTAATATTCCTTACAACCGAGTTTATTAGCATCTCTCCGGGGGTCAGAAGACCCACACAAGACAGCTCTTTTGTGTTACAGGCTAATTTTCCTACCTGCTTTTGGTATCGAGATAGGAATATGTTTTGTGTCTTTCTGGAGAAAAATTGCTGATCAGAACACTCAGAATGCACGGTTTTCAGAATTTAAAAAATATACTAAAAACTAAATGATTATTTTAACATTCAGCTGCTCTATAGATTTATAAAAATATCAATATCTCCTCTATCATAGTTATTCTATTATGAAGAACAATTTTGCTCCTTTTAAATAAATGCCACGATGATAATATTATGCAAGTTTTGTCCTGATGCTGATGGATTCCCCTGGCTGCAGACCGCGCTGCCCCACACAGACAACGTGGGCAGAACAGGAGCTGTGGCTTGCTGGTCAACCTGCTGCTGGGACCAGGTTTCCATGCTTGTAGTGGCTCTGGTTTCAGTGAGTTCTGGGAGGAGATCAGGGTCCACGTCTCCCAGTCCTTCCTGACTCTGTGCTCAGCTAAAACTAGGGTAGATTCCAGCAAATATAGGCTACTGAGAAGGTATGAAACAAAGAGCAGAACAGAGGCGAACGCTAATGCACAGTGTGCGCTTGTTTCCTTACTATTCACTATTCTGGCATCATCCCAACTATGACCAACGTGCCTCTCTGTGTGCGGATTTCTCCAGCCAGCACCATTTAGTCCCTTGGCACTCTCTGGGATGTACGTAGAAAGATACATGGGTAGATATTTTTGGAAGCCAGTCTCATTTCCAAGTGGGCTGTTGAATGTGTCTGTCTCTTTAATTATCTTTAAATGTTTTTAGGTTGTAAGTCCAAGTTGAAATTTACAACACCAAGGTGAGATAGACAAAAGGAAATGACCTTCTAAGTCGAAAATCCAGGATTAAAATGAAGCTAACATTATTGTGAATTCAGAGCGTAGACGTTTTGCCAACAACCAATATGTAGGTTTATTCTGGGAAGTGAAGGTTATAATTTTAAAAAATATTATATTTGAGCTCCAAGCTCAGAAATTTGAAAAATAGCTATTAGAATTGATAAGTCACTGCAGATTGTGACTACATCTATTAGCACCTTAGGATCCTGTTGCCTCTCCTGACCGACTTCTCGGAAGCTATGTTCCCGGCCTTTTTCTTCAATTTTCTGGCGACGTTTTGGTAGCTGCCCTTCCAATACCTTCCTCTGAATTTGTCATGGCTCAGTGTCCTGGTTCCCCCATAACTGAGCAGGGATCTGAGAGGTGTCCTAGAACATCACGTCTTCTCTCAGCAACACGTCATCCTCGGCCTTCTTGTTCATTTTGTACATCAGCAAATATTGATGACTTGACTTTATAACAATTTTTTTATTCTACCACTGTTCACCATGCCCACAGCTACCCCATTTTCTTAAATCACCATTGTCGAATGAAGCTGCGCCTCAGTTGGCCTTCCTGATTCCACTCCTGGGCCTTCTCAAATCCCAAGTCAGACTGTGGCTCATAACAAGAGTATCCCTTTCATGGGCAAACCACATTATGACCTTAAAATAAGTACCTATTTGAGAACCTTCAAGAAATTCCCACCTGTATTTCTTACTTAGAGACTAAGTCATCTTCACAAATAAAAGGTCACTTTGATAGTAATACCCATGACAATTGTTTAGTTATTGTTGCTTCTCCGTGCTGAGCACAATGCCTAGCCCGTGGCAGGGGCTCAGAAAGTTCTTGGTGGATGCCAAACGCACAGTTGAGTGAGTGAGTGACTCGCCCTGGAGTCCAGTGGAGGAGAGACTTTGCATGAAGACTCTGGACTCATTTTCCTTACTGAGAGACGTCTTCCAGGTGATAAAGAGGAATTCTGTTTTAAAATCCAGATAAGAATGACTTAATATGAATCATTTATTGGTAGAAATTTATTAACTTTCTTGTTGGCAAATGCTTCTATCTTGCAAATTGCTGTTGAATACTAATTATAGGAGGGCCGTGGGAGAATCCTGAGTAAAGTTGGTTTCCATTGTCAAGACAGAAGTTGTAGATCATTCTGACTTGAGACTTAAGGTGAACGAAAAGAAGAATCTCTTTCCCCACCCCTGAGTTGGCCAGAGTAGCTGCCCCATTCCAAATGTCAAAGGAGCAGGTAAAATGCCCAGAGCTGAAGGACACACTAAAAACAGGTAGATCACAAAGAACGTTGTAGTGACAGTCTTCAAAGATCCGGTGTGGGGGCCACTATAGGTGGAAAAAGGAGGAACAGGGAACCGTATAGTGACTTGCTAAGATGTTTCTGACTGAGCTAGTCATCTGTATTAATCAGGATGTTTAATGACTGCATGACCCAAAAGTTGGTTTGTGAGAGACAAAGATTAAAATTAGGAAACATATATAGGCTGGTCCAAGAATTAAAAAGAAGAAAAAGAAATAAAAGAAACCCTTTTCTCTTAAGTGAAACTAGTTTTCAATGTTGTGATCTCATAATATTCAGTAACACTTCTGAATAAATGTCAGACCATATATTTCATCCATGCTTCTAACACTCAATCGTTCCTAAAAGACTAACTGCTGTTATAATTTATAGTCTACTATTAATAATTCACTTGGCTTATGCTACCATGTTTATTAGGCTAAACAGCTATTACATGACAGACATAGTTTTTACAATAATTACTTACTAAGTAAGGTATTTAGCAAATAGGCAGTTGGTCTTGATATTTAAAATATGGCACTTGCACAGAAGAATTTTGTTAACAACAGAAATCCTGACCAATTTCTACGTGCTTGGTAGTCTTCATATCCATCAGAATCACTGATCATTTCATTTTGTAAAATAGTTAATATAAATTGAATATTTTCACCCCTAGGCCTAAAATACTGATAAAATAGCCATACTGAGAGCTTATTTTCTACTTCTAAAGATAAGTATAATCATGAGGAGAATAACTCTGATTAAAATTTATGCATGTAAATATTTATATCAACAGACACATGGCTACTGATTTTGGTACCCCTCAGTCATGTTGGCATTCACCTGTCTTTGTTTTGTGCTACTGTAACGGCATCTTGCAGACATGGTCATTTATGATTAACTGAGATTTAATTGGCTGTGGTTCTGCAAGCTGGGAAGCGTACAGTCCAGAGGTGAGCATCTGGCAAGGCCTCCTGTCTCTGTTATTCCAGTGCAGAATCCAGAGCTAGCTTGCTCGTTCCTTAAGTCATTCAACTACATGATATATATATATATATATATATATATATATATATATATATATATATATATATATATATATGGAGAGAGAGAGAGAGAGAGAGAGAGAGAGAGAGAGAGAGTATATGTGCAGTGGTGAATTGGGGATTGAAATCAGGGTCTTCATACTGGGCTACATTCCAGCCCTTTTTTAATTTAAAAATGGCTTCGAGACCGTGACTTGCTATATCACTAAGTGGCCCAGGATGGACTCATACTGCTTCATCCTCCCTCTTCTGAGTAGATAATTAAGTCCGAAACCCAACCGCTTCTCCTGCTGCACTTTCCCACTCTCGGCGCCGCCCACTTGGGCATTTACTTGGAAAACAGCTAGTGAACCACTAGGAACAGCCTTCCCCTCTTTATTTAATTATTTAAAACGAATTCATTACTAAAAACTAATTAAATAACTAAACAACTATTATTTAAATCATTATTTAAGCTGGTCAGTCCTCAACATACTTACCCCGAGTCACCGCAACAAAAGTAGTTCCACTCTTTTGGCTTTCTATGATGACCAATGACCCACAATCTCTCATGCAGCTCCAGTGGGACGACAAGTACTTCTTCTCTAGGATTGGCAAGGAGAACACATTGCCTTGGTGGCAGTAGCTTCCTCATCTAGTGAACTTGCTGTTTTGGTTTAGATCTAAACTCTCTACCGAAGGCCTGTGTTTGGAGGCGGGGCATGGTCCAAACAGATGGGTCACTGGGCGCATGTGATCTCATCTCTGGCTCCTCGCTTCTCCCTGATGAGCAGCTGCTCTCCTTAGTGTCTTCCACCAGGGTTTCGCTGCCCTGCAGCCGGCTAACTGTGGACTAAATCCTTCAAAACTCATGAACCAAAGCAAAGCTCCCCAGTTGTAGATTATCGGTGTTGAAAAATTTGTCCCAGCAATAGAAAGGTGCCTCATGCACTTACCACTCTTAAATGATAATGACAAATCTTTTAAAACGCTATGACTTAGTAGAGTTTGTCTTAAAGGCAGTCTTTACATTTTTATTGACATTTTTATACAAAAATTTCCCCCGATGTATGCAGATGTTGGTGGTTTAAAATCGAAATGAGTATGCGTGGAATCCATGCGTGTTGTGCCTGCTGCAGTAGGAGCTGGATCAAGATGCTACTCTGTAGTTCACAGTACTGGTATTAAAAAATAACAGAGTTTACTTTGAAGGAAAAATGACAATTGAAATAAAAATCAAGATGCTGGAAGCTCCCCAGGATTCACTCTCTGCCATTTTCTCTTTATAATAACTGTTATATCACATCCAGAGTCATTCCAACACCACTGAGAATTCTGTGCTCACCTGAAATGCTATGTGTATGTGAAGGAGCACAAATTTTTATTTCTAGTGGAACTACGATTTTGAGTATTATCTTCTGGTTGACTTTAAGGTTTCACTTTTAATATGACAGTAAAATTCCTTGATAGGTCCATCTTGGATTAACAGGAAAGAATTATGAAGACAAAAATCCTCACAGTCACATAAAGGCCTTATATTTCCTTGAATAAAGATTTTTTTCTTTAACAGGGTTGGCATAACATTGACATTTCCATTTTTTATTTTAAAAAGTTGGAATAAGAGCATTTTTATCTACTTCTGAGTACTCTTTATGAAGGTAGCTATATTTGAGTTTGGTGTTTTTTCTCATATAAGCAACTCTTAAAATGAAACTATAAAAATGTGTATGGTACTATGCTATTATGGTATAGATCTGAAATTTCTCCTGAAATCATTGTGGATTTGGAAAGTGACTGTATTATGGATGGGGTTAATTGGCTCAGGTGGATGAGTGCTTTGATGGTTTCACGCACTGTTAGGAGGGGCGGTCAGAGGAATGGGCCACTAGGAGCATAACGTGGGAGGGGATGTGTCTTGCACGTCCTCTTCCTCTTCTACTTAGCCGCCTGGCCACGTCCTGCTTTCCGACCTGTCTCTGTCAGGACCTTTGTTCAGTGTCAGTTTGCCGAGAATGGACTGAGACCTCTGAACTGTGAGCTTTCCCTCCCTTACGCTGTGTGTCAGGTAATGTGCCCTGGTGACCAGAAAGTGCCTAAGAGGTGTGTTCCCAGATGTATTTTTATGCTGAGTACTTTCCAAAGGGATTGTGTCATTGAAAGTGTTCTCAGAATTCAAATGCAGTTCTTATGAAGAAAACTGCACCCGCAGTGGCAGTATGGTCTGAGACCCTTGAGGATACTGGAAAATGCAAATAGTAGTGAACCCTATATATATGCACTATACCACTTGTATATACACTCCTATGATAAAGTTTGATTCATAAATTGATACAGTCATAGGTTAATAGAATAATTAACCATAATTTGAGCAACTTCAGCATACGCTGCGTCTCCCTTTCCCCGTGAATTCACAGCCTGTCCCCTTTCCATTTACAGGAGAGCAGGACTACTCTTGGTCATCAAGGCCATTAATAAATAAAATACTTTTTACTTGAACATGAGTACTGTGATGCCGCTGCTCTAAAGAGTCTCATAACTGACGTGGCCACATAGCCACCAGCTCGTCAAGGGACGGTATAGTACGCAATGTGGATACGTTGGACACAAGGTTGCTTTAGGTCTAGGGTTGGAGAACGGATGGGAGAATGCAAGCCTGCATGCGTATAAATAAGCACAACCTGACTGGAGGAGTAGCACAGCGGTTAAAGTGCTTCCTTAGCAAGCACAAGGCCCTGGGTTCGATTCCTCAGCACCACATAAAGCTGAGTGTGGTGCTGCTTGCCTGTAATCCCAGCACTAGGGAGGTCGAGGCAGGAGGATAAGGAGGACTGCTGTGAGTCCAAGGCCAGTGTGGACTACACAGTGAATTCAGGACCAGCCTATTCTACAGAGTGAGAGCTTGTCTCCAAAAATAAAAAGAGAAAGATATAAATAATTAAAATTTAGAACTGGTGAATTGATCATATCTGCATTTTTCCATTTAAAGTTTAGATCATAGTTAATCACAGGAACTGAAACTTTGGAAAAATAAAACACTTAATAAAGTTATGGAAGGGTAATATTTCATCATATCAGGTGTCTGAACGTTCTTTAGTTTTCTTTGCCTATTTTTGGACGAGGTACATGAATTTACAACAGGGCATTTTCATATGATGGTACTCAAGATGCCCTGGCAAATGAAGGTAGCCAGTGAAGTCAGATTAATGAGGCCTTGTCTAAGATCAGGTTGCTAGGGTTGTAAGCCTGGTTCTAGATCTAATCAGTTGTGTGACCTTGAGCAATTTTCTCAGCTGTCTGTGAATTCACTCAATTAATAGGTATTAAAACATGATACATGTTTGCTACATTTATTATTTTCCTGGGATGGTGCATTGTCTCCTGGAAAATTTACTGCAATCTCAATAGATGAAAATCATTATGAAATAAATATTATGGTTTGGAACTGAAATGTCTTCCAAAAGATTCCTGTTTGGGAGGTGATTCAGTCATAAGGATAATCCCTTGTCTTTTTGTTGTTAAGAGGTGGGGCCAGGACAGAAGGGACGAATCACTGGGGCTTGACCTGGAAGGGGTGGATCATTGAGACATGACCTGGAAGTGGATATGTTAGCTCTGCCCACCCTTATTTCCTCTGCTTCCTGTCCACCATGGGATGAGCAGCTTCTCTCCTGCAAGGCCTCTGCCAAGTCCTTCCCCCCTCGCTGGCCACTCTTAAAAGGACAAAGAATGTCGAAATGGTGAGCTAAAATAAACTTTTCTTCCTTTAAGTGGTAGGTTTTGGGTATTTCTGTCCTAGCAATGAGAAAGCAACTAAGACACAAAATTAATCTAATACTATTTTATTGTTTTATTTATGAAATTGGAAGCTTATTAAATTTCTGTCATTTGTTTTCTCTGTGGTATTTCATTACTTGTCCTTACCATATAAGATTAGGAATTTTTATTTTTAAAGAAAAAAAGTCACAGTGTGATTACATTGGAGTAAAATTATATGTCATCCTAAAAGCAAAAATAGTTAAATTTTATCTAAAATAAACCAGTACAAAGTATAAAAATACAAATCAATGGAAACATTCATTTTACAGATGAGCTCATTCAGTTCCTACACCAGGCAAACACACTGAGCAATGATATGGCGCGTGTTTTATGGAGGTGGAGACTGAGGCACAGAGGGAACACAAGTTTTCAAGTCACACACAAAACACCTGATGGAGGCAGTTTCAAAACTCGATCATCTCAGCTTAGGTTTAACCCATCTAGAGACTAAACTTGAAGCATAATTCAATTAAACATTAAGTGATGACATGTTCTCAAAATTCCCATTATGGCCTCAGATATATGGGAAGGAAAATGTTTTAAAGTTCTTTAAGTTTTAGAATATGATATACCTAGATTACTCTGACTTATTAAGTTAATAAGATAATACACATTTTCATGAGATGTACAGTAGACAATCTCCTTAAAGGGTGTTAGTCTAAGGCATAATAACACTAAAATATCTGATTATTGTATCACTTTTTAAGTTGAAGTATTAAATCCAGGTGTGCTGGTCTGCTACTTGGGTGGACTGTCCAGATTCTCAGTTAAATTACAAAGAGGAGAAATACCAAAATCCTTTCAGTGGTGTGGAAGAAGTGATACTTTTGGTGGGTCAGGACTAGTGTATTTCTACTCTGAGAAATAGTAGGCATCAAGGTCACTAAACATTTGAAAGAGGAATCAAAATGGATCTTCACTTGAACTAGAACAAAAAATTCCTTTCGTGTTCTCTAAGAGCTCTGTAGGGCAGATCTTATGATTTAGATATAAGAAAATTAGCCTTATCAAACAGTAGCAGTTTTTTTTTCTCCTGAATTTTTTCTTCCCTATGTTTTTGTGAGGATTGATAGTAATAAGTATGTTATTTAAACTCATTCAGGAGGAAACAGGTTTCGTATGAAATAATGCTAAGGTAACTTTTTTGGAAAATATATCATTACTTTGATTATACTCCAGATTTCCTGATGAGAGCACAATTATTTGAGTTTTTATATTCAATGTTAAAAGGAATGAAAATTATTACTTTGAGCCTTTCATTAGACTCTCAATTTCCTGACAGTGTCACTATTCTTGGGAGAATACCGTGTATGAGAAGAACAGCATGATTTTAAAGATTTATCAAGGCCTTTGTTCTGAAGACAGTTAAATCTTTTTTTGTCAAGCACATACTTTATGGCATAGTTAAAAAAAAACTGCTGGAAAACACTGACTAATGCAAAGGTTGGAATGCAAATTACACTGAAAACCATACCTGGTGAGGCTTGGTTTTGCAACTATTCTTTCATAACATTTTTTATTTCCATTTATCAGGTGCCATTCCCGACTAGTTTCCATCTAACAGTCATTTCTCTACAGCTGTGACAGAACACAGTGTCACACTCAACTGATGGTCCTCAGATCCCCACGGACCATGCACAGGGAAGGAAGACATTTATTTCTGTGTCAGGGGTAATGAGCATCTCTCTCTCCACCTTCAGTTTCCACTGGGTTCTTTGTTTGCCCATTAATCCCAAACAATTCTTTGCACGCGACATCATCTCTCTTCCACGGGGCTCCTTATTTCCTTGCCCATCCTCGCCACCCCGGATATCTATGGAAATTCAAAATGAGCATGAAAATAGGATTTCAACTTGGTGACATAGAGAAATAGCGGTGAAGGCAAGTGATGAGCCCAATTCTGATGTATTATTTAGAAACCTCGCGTCTCCGCCACGAAGCTGCTCCCCTGACTCCGACCAGGTGTGACAACAGGAATTGCAGTGAGGGGCGGCTGAGGGAAAAATCATGTAAAGTGCTTTTTTCTCATGCGCCTTTGTGTACTTGCTCAAGGGTCAAGAAGGAAAGAAAAAAGAGCCTCTCACCAGAATGACTTACAATCATTACACTGCTGTAGATAATTGTACCTTGTTGGTAGTCAGCCATTAATTATTTGTCTGTTTGTCAGGAATCGTTCGTTGTTACACACTTGTTGTTCCTGCGCCCTCTCTGTGTGAATGGGAGCTGTATTTTATTTCATTAATAATGCTCTTCCGTACTCTAAGACAAGAGAATTAGAAACAAAGATGTATGTTTAGACAGCAGGCAGGTCTGGCGTTCACGGCTTAAGGTAACAAAGAATGTGAACAGATATTGTAATACAAGAAGCCATTTTTGTCTGCACAACACTGAAAAGGATTAACTCATTTGAGCTGCAGTGATTTCATGGACTTTTGCAATGTAATTAGAACCTTTTCAAGAACAATTCCATTGTTCTTGTATAAGCATATCATTTACATAAAGCCTGTGAAATGTGTAGTTTTAGTCAAACAATAGAAACCGGGTATCTGAAGGTGAAACTGCTTCCAATTTCATTATCTTCATTACCTGTTTCTCATTATCTTTGACTTGTGCATAAAAAATTATTTGGTGACTCATTACCTCAAAAATTTGCTCTTGGGATATTAGAGGTCAGTCTAACGTGGGTGTTAGCATTAAAGCGATAAGCACCCCATTCTATTAATGCCTCATCTAGGGGCTGCAGAGCTGATGTGGGCCGTTAGAGCCATCCCCAAGGCGTGAGGCTGCTAGCGGTGGGCAGCCAGGACCACTTTGCTTCAAGGCATGGCGTTAGAGATGATTGTCAGAGTGGAGACTCACCAGGTACTGGAAGAGAGTTTATATTTAATGCCAGATGATGAAATTAGGTGACGAAAGTGGAGATATTAAAGAAGACAGCACTTTGGGAATGATGAAAGAGCAGCCTGGATGAGATTGGAGTCTTGGTAAAGGTCATCCTGATGGACTGATGAAGAGCAATCAAGACAGGAATAGCCACGAGAGTGTGTAAGGTGCAGTGGTGCTGGAACTGGTGCTGAGGTGAAGAACTAAGGAGGAACCATCCTGCACAGGTGCTGGGATAGGAAGCAGCGTTTCGAATATTTTAAACAATTCTCTAAGTAGAAAGTTACCATGCATCAGAATGGGAGCTAAGAATGATTTATAATTGTATGAATTCTTTCATTTTCTCAGTGACACAAAGATTTTACGTCACAGTGAAATGGAAAAGGAAAACGTAGGGCTTGGAACACTCTAATCTTTTTAGGAAATAATCAATGAAAGAGAAAACACTTCTATCCATGTCTGTTCTAGTGAGGTTTCCAACCAGTAAGCAAAGCTGGAAATCCTCATACAAGAAACTATAAAATTAGGGCCAGAGGTGGTGATGCACACCTGTGATTCTAGCTCCTTGAAGCTCGAAGAGGGGTGTTATTTATTTATTTAGACACAAAGTCTTTTTCTGTGGCTCAGGTTGGTCCTGAGTTCACTATAAAGCCCAGACGGGACGTGAACTCACATCCATTATTTTGCCTCAGATTCTAGTGCTGAGATTATATGTTAATCTCAGATTACAGATTACTAACACACCTGACTTCTGTGGTGCTGGGAAATCGAACCTAGGGCCTTGTGTTTCCTAACCAAACCCTCTAACTGCTCAGCTGGGCCCCAACCTCATTAGCAACCTCATTTCTGATGGAAAGCACTTTTTACAAAAGGGGTGGGGATGTAGCTAACGTGTTTGCCTAGCACGTGTGAAATCCTGAGTTCAACCCAGAGTACATGCCAGAAGCCCTGCAACAGGAAGGGATGGAAGCGTAGTGTCAAGACACGTAGCTGAGCAGCGTGGTTTGTTACACCCTTGTCTCGGGAGGTCTGGACAACGTGATGGAGGACGCACAAGGCATACGTGTGCTGGTGGTGACGTCTGATGACCAATGATATTAAACACTAAGACCTGCGATTTTAAGCTAGAAAGCATTAGAAAATTTATTAGGGAAAATGAACCAGGTGCCTTTACACTTACAGATTAAAAACAGGTCGAATCCTACAACTTGTTCCTTGGTCAAAGTATATCTCTTTCCAGACTCACTTTTTTTTCCTGGAAGCCTAAAATTACTATAATAATCAATGTGGTGATGCCGGACTATGTGCATATGTTAGGGGTTCCAAGTTCACCAGTGATAAATAGTTTTGACCAATTTCTGAATTATAGACTCTTTACTAATTATGATTATATGGATATATAATTATGGATATATTTACTGACATCTTGAAAAACAAGGTTTTGAGAAACATTACATCTTGTAGGGCAATATGAATTAGTATATTTGCATATGTCTTAGGAAGTTTAAAGTTTAATTTTATTAACTTTATGTTGGGTTGAGCCACAACCTTGTCATATATTTTAGGCAAGGCCTTTTTATGATAATGTTTGTCTTATTTGGTTATTACATACTCTGTCCAACTGGGATTCATGATTCTTTTATAAATTCATTTTCTATGAAGAAGGCACCTGATTCACCATGATCCCGCTTAAGAAATTTTCAACATTATGATGGTGCAAAGGCAGTATGCACTGAGAAGAAACCATGCTTCAGAGTTTGAATTGTTATGCTTTTCCAGCTAGCAGGATGCATTACCACACCTTCTGAGGTCAGCAACAGACAGCAGCTGAAGCCGTTATTGGCCACATCATTAAGAGGAGAAACAACTGACACCCCATAGTGCACTGCGTCGCTAAGCTATGATGTTCAGTAGGTTAGGTGTATACAAAAACTTGCCACTTTAGATATTTCCAACGTGCAATGGGTATTTCAGGACATAACCCTCTCTCAAGGTAAGGAGAGTCTGCATCCATTTATTGAATGCCTGCCAAGAGCCATCATTTCAAGTCAGGTTAAAACACAGAGGAGCAGAGGAGACAAGACACCAAGCCCTCATTGGGGTGTGTGTTCTAGTAGGAGCGGGGAACAATCAGGAAATAAATGAACATATTGTATAAAGTCAGGTAATATTCAGTATGAGGAGAAAAAAGTCGGAGCTAGCAAGTGATGTGGTCAGGAGTGGAGCTGGTTGCTACTATGTTCTGGGCCGACAACATGACATTTAAAAAAGGACTTGAATAAAAGAAAGAAATAAATCCAGCTAAGATCTGAGAAATAAATTTTCTTATGAGATCACTGTTCATGTGCTTTATCGTATAATATCTTCCTTGTGCCCTGCCTCTTATATCCTTTAATATATTCCCATGCGTGTATTTTTGAGATTATATTAATCACTTCAGGGATTTGCATAGATCAGCTTGTTAGCTTATATTATGGAGATAAATTCCTTAGATGATTGAAGCTTGAAGATTTGTCTCTACTCTTAATAGGGTATGTTAATTTTTATTACAACATTAGTGATTTTATTTCTGGGGGAATGGCTCCCAAAGAAAGGTAGGTGTAGTGGACACCAGAGTAGGAGAATGTGTGGATGGTGGAAATTCATATTCTCACATTATGAAGCTTTTATTGTCAAATCTGAGTTTGCCACAAAGGCAGATAGAGACTGTGTGCAGATGAGGGATTGATTAAAAGGGCTGTCAATCAGTATCAGACAGACACATGCCTCAACTCCCTGACAGACACATCATCACTCTTTAAGTCAATGACCACTCTCTTGAGAAATACTGTCCTCTTGGAAACACTAGCATTATGTTGCAATTGTGTAAATTCTTTAAAAGAAAGTTTATTCTTAGAATCCAATGTAGCCCGGGTCAGTGCTGAACAATTTGGATCAATCTTACACTTTTAGACATTCATAAAGTAACCCATGCATTCAGAAAGAGATTGGCAAGGGCCTACCATTCTTGGGAGATTTTTGTAGAGACTTTGGTTGGAACTTGGTAGAACTTTGGAGAAATTAGTTCAACATGTACTCAAATGGAAGATAAATCCAGAAAAGGAAATAGGCCATATTCCATACATGCAAAATGCACAGGTGCTGAAGGCAGTGACCAACCAGAGCACGACGCAGCTCTTTCCTTTTGATAGCCTGGGAAGTGCACGTTCTTTCACACAAGTGGTGACGTAGGAATATCGGGTGCCATGCTGATGTCAAGGTGGAGGAATTTTTAAACCTCCATTATCATCAAATTTTGAAAAATGCACTTCTGTTAGCAACTGTAATTCTGTCCCTTTGCATATAATCACTAAAATTAAAAGTGAACTTCTTAAGAAAATGGAGTTCCAGCATGCACGTTGAACTTAGTACCTCCGATACTTAAGGCAGTCACTTAATCAAATGGATTACTCCTTCTGGTAACAGCCTATGGAAATTCACAGGTGTTAAATTAGCTTCTGAAGGGTTCTCCCATTGTTTCTTACTGGAAAATGGGCCATATGGAGACTTGCACGTGGAAAATAAACATGTCAAGTATCAGAGATACTGAGTGTAGTGTAAGCATTAGTCTTTGGTTTTGGAGCACGCACAATTCTGTGCCGATTGAACTTTCTGATATTTCATTTCAAAATAATAATGCAGAAGTTTCAAACATTCATTTTTAGCTTTAACTTTACCCACAAGTAGGGGAACGATTCTAATGCTTCTAATATGATAGTATGACGAGTCTGTCTTCTGAGAGTGACGATCGCTGCCTTTGCGATTTCAGGGTCTAACTTATTTGGAAGACAGGAATGAGAAAGTGGCTAGCATGTGATGATATGGAGTCACGTGGGTGAGAAGGTGACCAGTGTGTGCCAATACCGAGTCACGTGGGTGTGATTCTGAACAGCTAGGAATGGGGAGGAAATGCAGGGGCAAACTGGAAGGGACTTTTCTTGGTTGCATATGGATTTTAGAAAAAAAATTTACCTGGATTTGCTTCATCCTTTTACCCTTGACAATATAGAATGAAGTCTAGTTTCACAGTGTTCACATGGCAGGGTTGAGGCAGGCAGTATTCGTGCTCATACATTGTTCACAAACACCAAATATTCTGGGTTACTTGGAGACAACTGACTCGAGAAAGGCTTTCAAGTCTGTTATTAGTCCAGAAAGCCAAGATGTTGAGCCTAAAATCACAGTGTAGATTCATTTTGTCAGTGGACCAGTGGAAAACAAAGTAGGCTGGTTTAAGCATCATTGTTTCAAAGACTTATTTCAACATCTACCAGTATTGTCTTGTTGGGAAAGCTGCGAAGAGCAGTGTGCTTTTATTATACAAGGTAGCACTCATTCAAGAACACTGTCTTTCCTGAGATATATAGGCAGAGAATATAACGAATAAATGAATGAGGTCATGAGCTAAGTCAAATGTGTAGCAGAAATTTCAGGAGTGTAAAAGTGTCAATTGGATAAAAAACTTGTTTTATATATTTGATTGGTTATCTAAACATTTAAAATCCATCTTGTGAAAAAATGTAGCTATTGCTATAAAATTTAAATTGTTTGAATCTTTGAAATTATTCACTTTATCTTGGTTTGTTCTGCTAATTGGGCCTCTTCATCCTTGGCATTTACTATTGTCATCATTCTCTCCGGTCACATCTGCATCTAAAGGCTTTTTATTTAAGAAAGCTTATTTTGTTTTTTTTAATTCACAAATAATAACTGTATGTGTGTGTATATTAAAATGTGATATTTTAATACCTATCTACATTACCCATCACTTCAAATATATATCATCTCTTTGTAGTAGGGACTTTACAATTGCCTCTTTTAGATATTTTGACTGCTTTTATTTTAAAAAAATACTGCCCATGGTCTGCCTTAGGAGAAACAAATCCATCAGCAGCAGTTTTCAAACAGGCGGGAAACGTTTGTATGTGATGGGGCCTGCTTCCCCTTGTCTCTCCTTTGTAACAGCCTGAGGTTTCCCCAGGAAAGAGAGTGCCGATAACAAGGGAGCCACGGGTTGAATTCAAATTTAAGACTTTGGTCTTTCTAAAGTCTTGTTCAGTTTATTAAGTGTCTAGCCCCCTGCTGTATCAGATATAGATGAAGAAATCACGGTTTTCCTGGGGGTTGGAAACCTAGGTTAAACAGACATCAGACGGAAACTCTCAAATGGATTTTCAGCGACTGCATTGACAATCTCAGAAATTTTAACTTCAGCAAATACTGAGTTCTTTTCAATTAATGTCAAAACACCAGCTAGCACGCAGCTCTGCTCTAGTAATGTGGAACATTTCTTAGTTTTCAGCATGGCTCTGTTGGAGGGGAGGTTTAATTGTAGTCAGTCTCTTTGAGGAACTGTTGAATAATTTCAGAAATACTTTTACCATTTTTACTTGCCTGAGGTTATTCTGATAGGAAACCCTCTGTTCCTGGTTTGTAATGTCTTGACACTGTGTTCAAAGTTGCCTCAGTAAGTGGTTTGGAAAATCTTTCCTCAGCAAAATGTAGGGTTTCCTTCCTGCAGTGGTCGCGGTGGGGTGCTGGAGGCATAATTTACACCTGTGTTCTTGGTGAGGAAAACATTTAGAAGTTGCTTCCTTCTGATTGTATCTGATGCGCTCACATGATTTTAAAAAGATACGGTCCTATCTATAGTCAGTTCTTAGAGGAAAAAGTTGGAAAAGTTACCTCTTTTGTTGTCTTAATTCACTTGCTGTGTTTCAAAACTATATGGTCTCAAGTTTCTGGACTCTGGGCACTTGACTGCAATACAGTGGCAATTGGTGGTGCCTTAGTAATTGGGAGGAAGGAGATTGGGAGAAACGATAATGCCCACAGAGACAGTAGAGTCAGCTGATTCAAGGTAACTTGTGGTATACACCCCAAAGAAGAAGACTGAAGGCTTGCGGATCATTGAGGAGCAGGTAGAGCGTCATTAGCAAGCAGGCAGAAGCTAATCGTGAAAGCTCCAGGACGTCATAGCATCCATTCCTCCTTCTGTGGAGGAGCAGACACATATGAACTGAAGACTAAAGATTTTACTGTTTAATTATCAAAGCTTAAAACATATGGAACTATGTCTAATATGGAACTCTGTAATAGGAGAGTGGAGTCGTCTGGATGGACGCTTTTGCTTTTGGAGATGTTGGTTACTTAGACACTGTGGGCGTTTTGCCACCGCACAAGGGCCGGGGGAGAGGAAAGGTGAGTGCCCGGCTGGACCCCCTCATCCCAAGTACCAGACCCAGCCGGGAGTCTGTCGAAGCAGGAACTCACTTTATTTAGGAAGTACAGAAGCTTATATTGGGTAGAGGGAGAACGTGGCAAGGAGGGGAGAGCAGGCCATCTGACGTGTGCCTACGTATGCGGGCGTTAAGCCAATCAGTGAGCTGTCCATGCTGGCAGGTGCCAGGTGCTTGCAGCAATAGTATTGGGATCACGTGCACAGTCCACGAGGGCGAAAACGGCTTTGCCCAATCATCTTCCTTGGTAAACACCCCAGGTGGCTGCCCCCGGGACTTCCCGGGGGCACCATCTTACATATCACCCCACAAGACAGCACAACCTTAGAGCTTGGAGAAGTGTCCTACCCTCTCTATTGAGACCCGGTAGAATACTCTACAAAAACTTCTCTTGAATATCAGTAAGTGTTTACCTAAAGAAGTATCTCCACTTCTTCTCATGGGTGTTTGTATCAACCATGCTTCTAGTTTTTGTGTGACATAAGGCTAACAGACCTTGAGAAGGACCAGAGAGGAGCATATGCACTGCAGGTGTCCGTGATTCAGTGGCAGTAAGGAACTCAACGTCATTAAGCACTCAAGGGTTGTTGCTACAGATCAGTCAAAGCCTTGATGATGTTAAAGCTGTGGCTGGAATAATGGAAACCAGGCAGTGGAACCAATCAGACTTATTTGAGAAAAGCATGCTGGTATTAAATGTGGTCCAGAAGAAATATCACTGAAACTTTGAGTAAAAGAGTTTCTGGTGCACAGTCTAGTGATGGCATGACTTGGTCTCTACTCTCTGATTCCTATTCTATGGATTTTCAAGGCTCTAAGGCAATTTTCACAGCCTTGTAACCAAGGATGACTCAGATGTAGAGGCTTATATGGAAGAGGTCAGCTTCTTAAATATCTGAATAAATCTCGCTATATTCTTGCTGAAACTGCACCATATCTGCACATCTAGAAAGGGCTTGCTATACCTACAGTGTGCCTTGTAATTCTCCTGCACTGTCCCAAAGACAAGTTGATATGGCTACCACTTTGCAGGAAATTTAAGGACCGTTAAAATATCCTACTTTTCTGTCCCATTGATATCTCAGTTCTGATATGATTCTGTCCTTCATCTCTGAGACCATAGCTTACTTACAGGGATGGATCTATGCTCTGAATTTTTAAGTATTCCTTTTCTCACAGACTCACTTTGTCTATTTACATTTATTTGGAAAAAAATTAACTGTGCATGTGGACAATCATGATCAAAGTGTACAGAATCAACCTTGTACAGATTGCAAATGCTCAGCTGCATCCAGATTTGGACATTAGAGACATCCCGTTTTCCAAGGGTTCTGTTCTTATATAACATATGAATGAAGCTTGGCTTGTTCTCCAGACTGGAAGGCGTCCACGATTGATTTCTTCCACCTGCTGACAATCGTGGTGCACAGAAACACAAAGTATCTAAGAATAAATTCCAATTTTATCAGACCCAAGTGTACTTTTTTGGCTGCTACATCAAATAAAAATTAAGAATTTTTTTTCTCTGCAAAGATTGCAAACTATTCGTGACTTCTCTGATCAATTACCAAGAATAATGTAAAGGGTTTCTTGTTCCCACAGGGTACTGTAGACAGTGGAATCTTGCATTTTCTGGGCTGGTTCCCCACACCCACAGCTAATGAGAGCTGACACCCCTGAGCCCTTACATTGTGCTCAATCACTACTGAACATCTTTTACAACCAAGAATACTCTCCAATGATAATAAATATTTGTATTTGTACATGGAAAAAAATTGTGGATTCTAACTTAACAAGAAATGGGCATCGGAGACTTACTGCCTGTTATATTCCCACATTGATTTTCTGACAAAAACCTGCCATTGTTTGAACACAGTGGCAGCAGTTCAAGGTCAACTGAGGCCCCTGCTGATTGACTCTTAGGAGTTCCACTTAACCCTGTGGTCTCTCATATCATTCAGACCTTCCATTGAATTGAAAACAGCTGCCAATTTTCTGTTCTAGACTGACTTTCTTTGAAATCCCTTGTTCTTGATATTTTTGCCTTGATTGTAGTGAAGGTCCCATGGGTGTGAATGCATTCTATCATCAAATTATATTCATTAAACATGTGCATATTTTTCTATATAAATTATGCTTCACAAATGCTGTGAAAAAGAAGAATGCCTTTACTCATTACCTGTACCCATTTTTATCCATTTCTGGAAAAATCTCAAACTTGCTATTCTTCATCCTCTTTTGCAGGAGAGAGATGCTCACAATGACTGAGCATATCTGTGAGAATTTTCTTTGCTTTGTCCTAGCCTCTTTTGACCAACTACGTTATGAATTATTCGTGGGTGGGTCCTGTTTGAAGACTGCACAAGTCTGTAAAGCTGGATACACAATCAGAACTTCATAAGACTTATTAAATCTGTCTCTCCCCAAGATACTAAATTACGTGGCTTGAAGGCTTAAATATTCATACGAGTCATGGTTATTAAGACACTGCAACCTTGGTTTATACAAGTTGCCAAAATTGTGCCCTTTACTAAGCCTTGCTCATTGTCTAGAGGCAAGAGAGTAAATGTCTATAAAGAAACACTTTGTAGCAGCACAAGACTTAGGTATATTTGGAAGAATCTTTCTTAGTTGCAGCTGGTATACTCCAGTTAAACTAGGCAACCACAGAGAAGCCATTTCACGAAGCACAGATCATAAGAACATCCTGATGTACAGAAAGTCTGAAATTCATGGACAAACTAAATCCTAAATATTGGCATCAGGTCTTGAGTCAGTTCCAGAATTAAAAACTTGAATCTGAAATAATACAGTGGAGAAATGATTAGATAGTTTGCTTTACCAAGGTGGCCTCTAGCACTATCTAGAGGTTTGTGTGGGTTTGTGTTGAAATGCTAGAGAAATAGACTTTATCTCTCAAAAAACAAATCTAAAAGTAAAACAAAAACAAAACAAAACAAAACAAAAACTAACTTTAATCATACATAGAATGAGTAGCATTTTTTAGAAGGTCCTAAAGACATGCTCATGGGAAAGCTTTAATGAGATTAAGAAATATGACCAGCTGTCCACCCATACGTAGGTAAACAGAAAAGTTGGAACATGGACATCAGTCCAAATCTTCAGAGCATTTAGAACATCTAGAGCCAAGCCTGATAGTGCCGATCTGTAATCAAAACACTCTGGGAGGCTGAAGCAGGAGGATTGTGAGTTCAGGTCCAACATGAGTAACTTAGTGAGTTAGTACAAACCTGTTTCAAAATAAAAAATAAAGTGAACTGGGGGGTGTAGTTTAGTGTGAAGGCCCTAGGCTTGACCTCATTACCAATGAGAGAGAGAGAGAGAGAGAGAGAGACAGAGAGAGAGACAGAGAGAGAGAGAGAGAGAGAGAGAGAGAGAGAGAGAGAGAGAGAGAGAGAGAATCTAAAGCAGAATTCATCAGTTGGTCAGTTTTTGTGATTGGTGTGTGTGTGTGTGTGTGTGTGTTACTACCTCAGTGTCTGCCTGGAAAGCTTTCTTCTCCACCTTCAGGCTCTCTTTCTCCTGAGCTCCTACGCAGTCTTCAGATGTCTGACTCCTAACATAAGCTCACATTCCATGAAAAGCCCTCCAGACCCTTATTCTATGTTGCTTACCTTATAACACATATACTAATCAGTACTGTGTTTCAATACAATTATCGTTGGCTTTGTTTCTTAATAAACTGATGTTTCATGTGAGCGGGGACTGACTCTGGTTAGTTCTCATTTTTCCCCCAAGTCACTAACAGCAACGTTTGGCGTAGTAGCCTTATTTAAAGCATTTGTTCCAGGGTTAAAAGCATGAATGGAACGTGAATTATTCCATTCATAAGAGTAGGCAGGAAAGATGCTGTCCGTACAATCAGGTTTCAGCCACCTGGAGTGACTTTTCCGCTGTGTTTCTGCAGCAGGGGAACCTAGTTTTGTTTGACCTCTAAACCTACCGGCCATTTAATTTCTCCTTCATGTTGAAACATTTTTGTTGTTGTTGTTTTTTAGCTGTTGATTCATGTAATCAGACAACCATCAGGTCTTGTTCATCTGAGAACTCAGACTATTATGTGGTGAAAAAGGAGGAGAAGAAAGAGAAAGAAAATGAAAAACAAGGAAAAAGAAAGGAAAGGGCTATTCTCATAACTAGAAATAGTTATCGTAGAATGAAATATATTGACTCATTGTATTGTTTTTGGATGTATCTTGGCTTCATTCACTTAGGCATCTAGATTCACCACAAGCTGCAGCTGGGCCAGAAAAAAATTGATTGCCTGATTAGACAGCACCTTAATTAGTATGTGATATATTTTTTCATGCTCTTTTAGAAGGAAAATTGTGAGCTGTCATAACATGGTTCTAAATGGAAAGATAATGTCAAAACTTCCTATAAAGCACTGTAGGATATTTCCATTCTCTTAGCAAGAAGAGTACAAATTTAATTTTGGATCAACGTGCCTTCCGCACGGAGTGCAGAGAGGTGGATATCGGAAGTCCTGCGGTGCTACTTATTTTTCAATATGACAAGAAACTAGAAACCTAAATATCTAAACTGATCTGATTTGTGTTTGTTTTCCATGGTTTCTAATATGTAGGAATGCTTCACCCAGTTCTATGTGAAGCCAGAAAAGGTTAATGAATTTCTTGACAATATGCAAATCTATTTAAGTCCATTTTGTGGTATCAGGCAACATTCAGACACATATTTGTGACGAATGGGGAACTGATACATTTTTGCCAATGCTACACATATTAATATTGTCTTAATTACTGGATTATGTCATTCTTGGAATTTCAGAATTCTGAAAATAGAACTTTCCCATGGTGGCATGACAAGCTAATTCTTTAGATGATAGAACGGGTATCAAGACACAGAATCTTCTTTCATTCCACTTTATTAAAACCTCATTCAACCTGTATGAATTCTAATCATAACTTTGCTATCATCCATTGTTTTCCTATGGATAACTTTTAATTAATAGAAGCTATGTTCACTGCCTTTAATATTTTCTATCCTAGATTACCGACAAAGATGCCATAAGTCCACTTTCATATTAGTCAATATGAAATAATCTGTCACAGAACCAAGACATGGAGGGTATTGAAAAACAAGAGTTGAAAAGCCACTCAACCACAATTAGCTATAAAATTAACACTAAATTAGTGACACCTCTTGTTTCCTTCAATGGACTGAAATAAGGGATATAAATACAGTGAGAGAGTAATTTTTGTTTTTGTTTAGTGAGTGAAAATTTGATATGGATGTGATAATAATGGCTTTATTCATGGTTTTTCTCATGACTTGAAATACTTAAGAATTATGTGTCTGAACAACACTGTAGTGTGGAAATATTTTTACAGTCAAATTTTCAACTTGGAAAGAAATATCATCACTTAGCTATTTGCTATGTTTATGGAAGACAGGATGGTCCCCAAAAGATGTCCACAGACTAATACCCAGAATCTATGAATATATTACATTATAAAGCAAAATGGAATTTGCAGGTTGAATTATGCTTATTAATCTTAAAATAGGGAAATAATTTTGGATTATTTGCTTGGGCCCTCTATAGTCGCTGTCTTTAAACGCAGAGAGCTTTCTCTATGCAGAGGCAGAAAACAGATGTGGCAGAAAGAAAAGTAGAAGAGGTTTGGAAGATGTAGCGGTATTGGCAAGACTGACCCACTTCTGCTGCTCTGAGGAGAGCTGGGCATCGTGAGGAGCAGGAGCGCATGGGTGCTAGGGAGTTGCAGCAGACTCCTGGTCAACAGCTGGCCAAGACATGAGGACTTTGGCCCCATGGAAATGAACGACTGTTAGCACCTGAAGGACTGTGGAAAACAAATCTTGCACAGGGTCTCCAAAGAGAAGGGTGATCTGGCCCACACCTTCATTTTGGTGTCTCTGGGCAGAGACCACATGATGCCACGCTGTACCTGACCTTCTGCTTAACAGAAACTGAATGAAACCACGCATCATGTGAAGCCAGCAGGCTTATGCTAATGTTGGTGGGCAGCCTTGGCAGGTAGTAAATGGCAGTTAGGCAGCAGGAAAAAATCTTGGTGTTCTGTTACGCAGTAGGTGGAAAAGCTAAAAGAATCCTGAATGTTAACCACAAAATGATAAATTTTTCAGTAGCTAGGCTGATCCTGACTTGAACATTACATGTTGCAGATAGGCATCAAAGGAAATACCTCATAAATACAAATAATTTTTACGTGTTAATTAAACCAAAGATTTAAAGGATTAAGCGTCTGAATCCACTAGTGTATGGAAAATATTATGAAGATGATGTATCCTCATCTTTGTCTCTTTTATGAGACGTTTTCTACAAAATGTGTCAATTTTTCTGTAGGAAAAAAAAAAAGATTTGAACTCTATTGAAATTCTTGAAGAAATATATTCCGAGGCAGTTTTCCACTTGGCAAAACGTGTCCTTCCTTCCTTTGTCTTTACTTTCTTGCCTAACCAGGCAGAAAAAAACCCTCCCTGGGAAACCGGAAGCCACAGGTGAGGCCGCCATGTGTCCATTCATTCAGCAGCTGCTGCGGCTTCCTGCCTTCTCACTACTTCAGCAATGGATTTTTGCTCTTGAGCCTTTTGTTTAGTGGGAGCATAAAAAACGACAGGCAGCTGACAGAAAAGGCTTGTTTTTTTTTTTTTTTTTTAAATAGTCCTTTAATTTAAAATGGAGCCACAGAGAACAGAGGGATTCCTCTGCCGGGTTTTCCTTCAGTCTCTGGGACCGAGCAAAGCTACTGTCAAGATCACGTGCTCTTCACCCAAGGATTCCAGCTCCTGTTGCACTGTGGTCATTTCCAGAACGAGTGCATGGTGGTCCAGATGGGTGTTTACTGTCAGCTGTGGTGCTATTTCGTCCAGTGCTGAGGCCTTATTACAACGCAAAGGTTTCTTTCTTTGTCTTTCTTTCTTTCTTTCTTTCTTTCTTTCTTTCTTTCTTTCTTTCTCTTTCTTTCTTTCTTCTGTTTGTGGTATTCTTGCCATAGAGTAGCCTCATCTTCAGAACAGCTCATATGCGCATGCTCTCTCTGAACCCTGCAAGAGGGAGAGAATTCTTAACTATAGAAATCTGCTCCTGCCTTTATACCATAGACAACGAAAACAGCTTCTGAGGTGCACAGTTTACTCTAAAGGGGAAGGAGCTGCAATTATTGTGCAGTCCTCATCATCTTAGAGCTTTACTCCCCTAAGAGGCGTCACTGCGATCGGGCTGACGGGACACAGGAGTCTCAGATGGGCCATCAGCTAGACACAAGGATGTCTGTGGGCTGAGGAAACCTACCAGCTCCAAAGCCCAGCAAAGATGTGCCATTTTTTAATAGAGTAATATTTTAATCTCTAAACATACATATTATGGTAAAGTAGCCTATTTAAAAAAACATTGACACTTTTTTGAAAAATGTGAAGAGAAGATTCATGATATCTGAGAAATAATTTGCAGAACACTGTAAAATTTGACTTTTTAATTTTTACCAAAAAACTTTCCTTAGGAAGTAGAGAAGGCTCCCATAGGCAGTTGTTTGAGTGTGTGTACAATATCTGTGTCTCCACACACATATATCAACCTTAGTTCTCATTTTTCCTCTATATTTTATAAATATGCTGTCTAATTTTTCTCAGGATTCAAAACCCTTGAGAATATGTATTAATCTGAAATATTATTACTGTTTTATGCCTACATTTTACAATTTGAAAAAAAAATCATCAATTTGTTATGACTTGGACAAAGTTCCCCTTAAATTTTATTTATTTTTTGAGACAGGTTCTTGCTCTGTGGTCCAGGCTGGTTTTGAACTTCCTATGTAGCCCAATCATCCTGCCTCAGCCTCCTATGTGCTGAGATTACAGTCAGGAGCTGCCACACAGCTAGTTTTTGGATGGTGCTGAGGAATCAAACCCAGGGCCTTACATATGCTAGGTAATCACTGAATGATGCCCCAGGCCCTCAAAGTTTCTATGTTGCCCTGATAACAATAACTCCCTTTGGTACCTCAGAATGTGGCCTTATTGGGAAATGGTGTATAAAGACTATAGGGACAGGTGTTAAGACAAGGTCATGTTGGAGTTTGATGGGTTCAGTGACCCACTGTGACACAGACAAACACGGAGGACACAGTACCAACACAGAAGTGGTGTCTACATGCTGCATAGAGATGCCTGGGGCTGATCCATCCCTCATGCCTCTCAGAAGAAATTGATCCTAACACCATAATTTTAGAGCTCTGGCCTCCAGAAATGTGAGGATACACATTTCTAGAAGCAACTTGGTTTGCTATGGAAGTCCTAGAAAACTACCATTTTTTCCTTTCACTTATGATATGTATTCTTCTCATGAATTATACCTATTTTTGTAGAAAATGGAATAATCTCCTAAACACCTCCATACCATAATGCTCAGACCTGTGACTACCCTCTGTCTCATGGAGTTAAGATTATGCTCCTTAAAAGAGAGGGATTATTTGTGTTTTGTGTGTCTTTTATATATGCTTGTATGGCAAAAAAGCCAAAAAGTGAGCCCCACCATGTCCAAGCATGAGAAATGTGCTTCCTTTTACCTACCTGCTGAGGAAGAAATCTTGGTAGCGCAGAGAATCATGGGATAACATGTGAACTGAAATGGTAACACTATGTCTTCCCAAAGGAGAATTTAGTCTTCTATAATTGCCATTACTCAAGTTATTATGCAGCAATGCTAATTTTCATTTGAAATTTCAAATCATTTTGAGGATAGGATAATATATTTATGTGGGTTAAAATAAATGAAGACTTTCTCATAGTGTTGGTCTTTGATGTTTCAAAAGTTTCTTTATGAACAGGAAAGCCAGTGCTGTTTCCCTGCAGCCCCGAGCCCGATAGGAAATCGAATCACAGAGAAGTAGAGATCTATGTATTTTTTTTTTTACAAAAGAAAATAGTATGTTTGTTGTTACTTAGTTATTCAGAGTCTTCTCAACATGATTGATTTTTCTTAATACTTGTGTCTTGCTTATTTTCCGTATTGATTTCTAAATGTTTCTAACATGTTGCATTTTTTTGGCCTGATAGTCTAAGCCCAGCAATTACCTTGTTTTCTCTCTCTCTCTCTCTCTCTCTCTCTCTCTCTCTCTCTCTCTCTCTCTCTCTCTCTCACCAAACTACCTTTTCCTTTCGAGTCACTAACATCCACTTAATGGATGACCTTTGCATTTCTCAATGCCTTGATGCTGTTTTCTCTCCCACCACAAACCTGAAACACATCTTTCCCACCTTTCTTTAACTTACTAAAGGACAAAGTTTATGTCAGAAAGATGACTGCACATCCACATTTTCTGTATGATGAAGTGCTGATGGAGATCCCCAGGTGTGTGTAAGGGTACATGTGCGTGTGTGTGTGAGGCTTGATACAGCACTTTACAAGAGTATTACTGACATCTGTGTTGAGTGCTTGTCAGGCTTTTATGGGAAATGACTGGACATAATCCTTTTAAATTTATTGGTTACTGGCTAATCTTAAAAGCTGAAGATTTGCCACCAAGAAGTTGCATTATTTTCCTGAAAACAGTGAATTTCTGGCGGTTTGGCTTTGGCTAAATTAACTGGAAGCATGGATAGGCAAGTGCACCATTTTCTTAGTGTGCAAGATGGAAATTTTCCTGTTGGAGTCTTGTCCTTGAGAGCTGTGGGCACATACATAAGTCTCAGCCCTGAGTTAGGAGGCACCGAAGCAGAGGTCATCTCTCTCTCATGGAGAGCAGGGCATCCATATCTCACAGCCCCCTGAAGTCATTGTGGGGAGCTCCGAAGGTCAGGCCAGGAGACTGCTGCAAAATCCAAAGGGAGCTCTCTTTGTCTTAACAGGTGACAAATTGATACTTTTGAAATTATATAAGGGAGGCTTTGTGGTATGAGAATCCATTACTTAAAGATTATTAAGGCATACTCTCTGAATAGGTGTTTAGATCAGTGGAGAAGAGGGAGATATATTGGCTAGTCAAACTCATTTCTTCTTAGAGCTTAGTTTGTAACTTAAAATTTCCTCTTTATTTTTTAAAAGAAAAATTGAAATTTATATTTTTTCTGGAAAAATATCACTTAACTATTCCTCTTTAGTATTTGAGGAAGAGATTGGAAGGTAGATTTTTTATTTTCCCAGTAATAAGCCAAGGAGGACTAACTTCCTGCTATTGTTGAGGCTTTGTAAAAGCATCACTTAAAATTTTAACATCTCTGTTTACATAACAGAGAAAAAGCATTCCCAACCAAAATAAAATAATACTTGATATAAATTTCCTTAATATGATTAGAGACCCATTCTGTCTTTTCCCCTCAATTGTCGTTTGGGGGTTTGTTCCCATTATTGTCATTTATTCCATTAATGGCCACAGCTGGTCATAAGCTGGTCTATTAGAGAGGACTGTGCCTCTGGATACGACTGGCACTGCAGTTCGTTGTCTCTAGGGGGGAAACAGGGTGGCATAGCTCAGGAACCAGGTCATAGGCATTAAAAATCAATTTGAGTGACTCTCAGAATTTAGAGCAATGTGGTAAAAAGGAGAATATTAGACTATTACATGGGGTAGATGTGAACTCTGGTTGAATGTGTGTGTTTGTGTTTGTGCATGCATGTTGGGTGGGTGTTTATCTGGAGAGGAGCAGTGCGGGGCTTTCTGCACCTTCTCGTTGCCCTGCCTGCCTGGGTGGTCTGCCCCATGGCGGGCAGTGCTCAGCCCGAAGGCCCGTCTCCTGCCCACTGACTGCTGCTGCTCCTTTTCTCTCTTGGGGCAACACCTGCTCTCTCTGTGCAGGCAGAGACCGAGGGCTCTCCAGTTGGTCCTTCCGTAGAAACAGGATGATTTGGTGATGCAACTTCTGACTGCTGAGATTCCAAAGTAAGAGACAAGAGTAAGAAAAACAGGGCATTTTCAGATATATTAATAATAATAATAATTTATGAATATTGGAGAAGGACCAATCTTCAAACTGAAAGAACCTAAGAATTAAAGAAGTAAGATGAACCCGGCAGTCTTTGTTTTGTGCTGCTATAACAAAATGCCACAGGACAGGCAATTTATGGATGACATGGATTCAGTAGGCTCACAGTGCCTGGGGCTAGTAAGTTCAAGACTGAGGGGCGCGTCTGGTGAAGGCCCTGTTCCTTCATCCTGTTATGGGAGGCAGGGGGAGAGAGCACTGGCATGAGAGAGAAATAGGGAGAAGAAAGCTGACCTCATGGGCTTATTAGAAACCATTTCCTGGGAGGACAAACTCACATGCTCAATGACATTAACCCCTCAGTGCGGGCAGAGCCCTGTAGATAAGCACCTCTTCACAGTCCCACTTCCCAGCTATGTTAACCCCAGGATTAAGTTTCTCATGCTGTAACACTGGAGGACACATCCAAATCGCAGCACCAACTTATGTATGTGCTGGAGGTTTTTAGAATAACAAAGAGCAAGAGAAGCTTCTAAAATCTTAGAAAGAAAACAATAAAAATCAATCACTTATCAACAAAAAAGGAAAGGAAGACAAATACAAATTTTATTTTTTTAAGCACCAGAAATCAATGTTTAGGACAATAAGAGAAATGGCTCAGAATTCTGCAGAAGTTATTTGGAATCTAGACTTGTAATATCTAAGCTGTCAGTCAAATGTAAAGGCAGAGAAAACACAATTTTAGACATCTGAGTAAGTAAAAGTTATTCTTCCCCATACCTGGGCTTAGAAAGTCACCCCAATAGTCTTGATGTCGAGGCTGCAGGAAAGTATGGGTTTTTGCCTGGGGTTCCCTAAGTGGTAGCTCGTAACCACACCAGCGTTTGCCTGGGGTTGAAGGTCACCCTGAGGAATGGAGGAATGGAGGAGTGGAGGGAAAGGAGAGAGGACTCTGTTCAGTAGATCTGGTAGGAGGACAGATAAGGCGGAACAAAACTAACCAGGTTTCCGCGTTGCAGACGTAAGGCGGAGGCCTGAACACACAGCGTACTAAGGTATGTCACAAGTCACTGATGCAGGAACACTGAAAAAACGAACAAACAAGAAACCCAAACAAACAACAAAATATTTCTCATTGGAACTGAGAACTATGCCATTCAAATGTCCCACAGTTAGGACATGGAGATATTACGGTTATTGTGTCCCCCCAAAGACTCATGTATCTGGATGCTGTGGATGAAGGGGCTGTCGTAGATTACAGCTCAGTGGCGAGTGCCGGGTGTATAGTGGGTGTGGACCCAAAAGGGGTGGGCAGGTCACCGGGGTTTAACCCAGAAGAGTGGAATTTTGAGGCTTGATCTGGAAGGGCTAAAGCACCGGAACGTGGCGTGGAAGGGTGTCTGATAGTTCTGCCCCTCCTCCGAGAGTTGGCTTCCTCCAGCTAGAATGCCACCATGTGCTTCTGCCGTTACCACCTGCCCATGTGTGGGCTGCAACCTTCTGAAACTGTGATTTGAATAAGCCTTTCCTCCCTTAAGTTGTGGATGTTGATTCTGTCCCAGGGATGAGTAAATAACTAAGAAAGAAGTAGAGAAGTTGATAAAAACCTCACACAGCAAGTGACCCCAGAAGTGAATGTTCATGATTTAAAAGCAAGGTAACTCAGTGTCTTTCCATTTTTCTAAAACAACCAATAAACAAAGCGCATAGGATTTAGTTGCAGATGCAGAAAAAAAAAACTCTATGTTTACTGTGTAATTTTAAAGTTAGTAAATGAAAGCATAAATGTAGTTGTAGTTCACTATAAGAAGATGTTGAACAGAGAAGAATTTGTCTTTGATGAACAGTATTAGGTGAAAAGGAAGGACTGGCTTCTGTCCATGAGCTCATCTCCCATACTTGTTTCATGATTATGTGCATGTATTACTCTAATAAAATACAAAAATATTTCAAAAAATTTTATAGTATAAATAATTTTATAAACATGAAAACAATTTAGCTGTTCTTTCGACTCTATCTTATTTGGTGAGTTAGTGTATTATTATAATATGTGGAAACTACTGAATTATCACCACAAAATATTGAAACAGTATTGGTAAAGTGGAAGCTTCCAATTTTATTCATCACTCTGTTAATAGTCTCTGCTGGGCCCTGTGAGTTCGTTTTCCGTGCCCACACACCACACATATGCAGACAGGGAGCAGCCTGTAGGATTTTGCTTCTTTGTGTGTGTAATTTTAACATTAATGATTGGCTCTAAAAATATTGGTATGAAAGTCCTTTTAACTCAGCAGCATCTGTCAGAAAAATATTTAAGTCAGTGTGCACCAGTTCGCCTCGTGATATGTTTTCTTTTTTGCTTTTTTTTTATGTTTCTCACGTCTAGAAGCAGAATTACTGGAGAATGAAAGATATGTGTTAAAAAATTTAGACTAATATTCTTTCATAGGCATATGAACATGTCTGTTCCAGGAAATTTTCACCTGTGGATATTGAAATATGATGCATGACAATATTATAATCCCAGTACATAGTTACATGAGTATCCTATGAGATCACTTGACTTGCTTCTCATTTTACTGTAGTACTTAAACAATATACAAGGTGAGGCCCCTGGAAGGGAAGTGTCTTGAATACCCAAATGTTTGATGCCTAGGGCAACAAAGTTTTAATTTTCAGTAAAATGAAGGAGTTATAGAAAAATGTAATTATTCCTTGACACAAACAGAAATTCTAAAAATCCCATGTTTGTTCAAGTACTGAGTCAGTTATAAGTGAAAAAGAGATCTCTCCATATTCTGGATAGTAATGAGTTTATTTATTTATTTAGTTATACATCTTTCACATCTACACAGTTTTCGCTTGACTCACTAACTCACTACTGTGTATACTGTTCTCTAACATTTTGAAATTTTAAAAATTTATAGACTGTGTGTAAGACATTATTAGGGCCTCTGATATATTGGATTCATTTCCCCATCTGAAAAAAAAAAAAAAAAAGATGGCTTAGTGTCTCTTTAATTAGGCGTGACTGCCTGGTAGTCTTGGCCAATGACGTGTAATCAGCAGTGGCGTGGTGCTTTCAGGAGGCAGAAAGTAAGCGTCAGCTTGCAATCGATTCTCTTGCCGCACTTCCCGGAAGCACTGGTCACATGCCCCAAGGGGTGCAGCTGCTGCGTGGCAGGAGAACTGCAACCAATAGAAAACAAACAGGAAGAATGCAGGCTGCGACTCAACTACGGGAAGACGTCTTCCATCAGAACCAAATTCACAAGATGTTACTCTGGATGAAGTCCCAGTCTGACTCTACACTGTTCGCTACAGTTATATCTTAAATACAGGAAACCAGAAAGTCCCAAAGAGGAAAGAGATGGAAAAGTATCTTCAGAAAAGCTCGTGAAACACCTTTGGCATGTATATGCCAATATTAGATTAAGCTTATGTTCACGGAAGTGTGTTATTAGAGATAAAGACTGACGTTTTCTCTTCATGAAAGGGTCAAAGAGCTAGGATGACCGCACAGGGGCTCTTCTTCCCTCTTCCTCTTCTCTTCCTCCTCCTCCTCCTCTTGCTCTGCCTTTTCCTCTTCCGCTGCCTCTTTTCTCCTGTTCTCCGTGGTACTGGAGATGGATGCAGAGCCTTCACTCTGAGCTATATCCCAATCTTCCTTTTGTTATTTATATATTGAGACAAGGTCTCACTGTGTAGCCCAGGCTGACCTCAAACTCCTGGCGCTCCTCCTACCTCAGCCTCCTGAGTGCTGAGATTACAGCCACCACCTTTTCTTGTTTATTTAAGATGGACTTTCACTAAGTTTTTGAATTGCACAGGCTTGGCTTGAACTAGCGATCCTCTTTCCTGAATCGCCCAGGTGGCCGGGTTATAGGACTGTGCCCCTGGGTCTAGCTTTCATCCTCTGGTTGTAGTGTTCATGATGTGACCCAGGGTCCTCACTATGCGATGCGAGGGCGCCACTACTGAGCTACAATTGAAATCTCAATAATTATTAATTTAAAAAAAATCTAACTGGAGACATCAAAGGATATAAGGATACAGTAAAGTATACAAAATCTAAACTAACCAAAATAAAAAGAAAACGCACAAACTTACACTTAGAAAGTGGTAAAACAAGCATACGGGGTTTTGCCAAGAGTATAGCATAGCTCAAGAACTTGACAAACAAAATATCTCCATGTTTAAAACACTGCACCCAATAATTAGAATACTTCTTGTAGTTGCTCATGGATTATTTAAATTCATTGACACTATTTCAGATCTAAAAGCAGTGAACAGATTTGAAGCAGTAAGAAGCTTATACAATATGTTTATTGATAAAAAGGCATCGAGGCAAAATGCCATACAGAAAATACTGAGTGTTTTTAAGTTAAATAGTTCATCTTTATATAAGCCAAGGAAAATGCAATGATAACCCGAAAATATTTAGAGTCAAGCAACCAGGAAAATTCAATATATCAGAAATTGTGATGTTTAGCTAAGACTACACTTGGGAAGAAGTTTAATTTTCTTAATTATGTTAGAACAGAAAACACTGAAAATTGATCTCCAGATACATTTCAATAAAATAGAACAAGAACAACAAATGAAATTAAAGTTAGTATGCAGAGCAAATGATTAAATAAGATAAATTTAATGAAAGAGAAAAGTACAACAAATCCAACCAAGCAAGCCAAATTTTGTGTTTTTAAAAACACTAATCAAATTGGTCGGTCCATAGCAAAGCTAATCAAAAAGAGGAAAGGAAGAATGGAAGAAAGCTCAAACGACTAATACTGACACCCTAAAAAGTGCTGTCAGTCTAAATCCCGCAGAAATTAGAAATACTGTAATGAGAAAAATTTTAGAAACATCTATGACAACTTTTTAATTTATATAAAATAAAGAAAATATAAGAAAAATGCAAGTTAAAAAGTCTGACAGTTTCGAGCACCTCTGTATGTCTAAATTATTGAATATGTAGTAATGAAAAGAGTGACTGGAAGTCAGTAAATGACAATAATCACGCCCATCGAGAGGCAAAAGAGCACGCTTTGCCACAAGAATGAGCGTGCCCAGTGTCACAGAGCGGGCGAGACTCCAGTACCACTTCCGGACCTTGAGAGTTCTGAGGTGTGAACAAGCTTCACTAGAGAGCTGGGCGGGAAATCCTGCTACACAGGAGAGTCATGTTTCTATTAAGAGAAGGAGTTAGAGGCAAATGTCAGAGAAGTACCTCTGAATTTTTGGAAATACCTCACATCCAAAAATTTATATGCAGAGTACTAACAAAATTTAATACAAAGTTGTTAAAGGTAGTGACAAAAGGCTGCGTATGAAAACCTGGAGGATGGAGCGAGGGTGTGACGGAGATCAGCGGCAGGAGAACAGGATCCGGCCAACGCGTGGCGGTGAGGGCTAGGCCTGGGCTCTCCCAGGAGAAGAAGCTATAATAACCTTCCTTCTTCCTTTTTATTTAGTTCAAACCAGCAGCCTAATTGGTGGGCCCCCACGGCCAGGGTGGGCATTCGTCCCTCATCTGCTGGCCCACTAGTCATTCGCAAACACCCAGAACTCCGCTCTAGGGTTAGGGTTAGAGTACTTCCTAATTCCTTCAAATCGGCACATTCCCTTCAGTGGTCACAGGAGTTAGTTTGATATATAGTTAATCCATCAGCGATGAGATTTCTTCTTTGCTAACGTTATTGTTGACTTTATTAAAGTCAATGCAATATCGGATTCTCATTACAAATTTTCATTTTTGTAGCAATCAATTAGTACTTCATTTTCATATTTCGAGCTTTTGTTTTGTACATATTCTAAAGTGAATGAACTTAGGAAACATCTCATGTGACTAAAAATTTCTCATACTTCAACCTTTTGAAAATTTACATGAATATTTCATATTACTTCAATATGATATTGGCATATGGGATTTTCAGCTTATTGTGGAAAATATTTTGTCACAAGGTAGGGCTTGGCTTTCTCTTTTTTGTGTTTAATTTTTGTTAGACATGAAGAAAATTTGACATACAATCTAACATTACCATTATGGAGAGACGTGAATATCAGAATTGATAAGCTCAGAAGGCGGGATGCAAGATATTAAATATGGCAGAGCATCTTAAATTACAGTGCACTTTGATAATAATTTCTCCTACAGTAGAAATTGCTTTTTCACTTTTGTCTTCCTGATAATCTTCCTATTTATTTTTTTACTGCCATTTAAAATTTTGTGTTCTATTCTTACCTTTTTCTGGAGATATTTGCAGTGTAGTTCTCAGCTGTTCTGCATTGTCAAGATCAATCTCTTGTGAGTGAAATTTCTTTTCATTTAAAAATTCAGCTGTATTAATGTGATATCATAACGACTCATCACTGAACAACAGTGTTTCAAATAAAATGTTAACTGTACCACGAAAGTATACCATGAGGGTAACAGTTAAATTTTTATTTTTAATCCATCAGTACTTTAAGTCCATTATAACAATGTGACATAATATCATTGGCCTGGAAAATCTACAGAAGTCATCTGACATGAATCAGCCTGGTAATTTTTGGAACAGCTTTGGAGACTAGCTGGATCTCAGTTTACCCAACTTTATACTTAAGGAACTTAAATTCCTTACAGACCCAAATTTCTGATACTGATATTTGTGTTTTCTCTGCTTTTTTTCATTTTGTTTTTCCTATTTCACATTTCCTACTCCTTCTCTCAGCTATTTTCCATGGTCAATATTAATAACTCATCCCCCTTAATGCTCACTTTTTGGTATACATTAGGAATTAACGACCCCGATGCAGTTTGACATCAGTGACTTGATGATCCCTTTGGGAATTTACAGATGCCTCTGAGATCTGTAGACAGGGGTGCCAAATTAGTAACTATAAAAATGTGCATGCATGAATCCTAGAATGAAAATATGGCTTATGTTTTTAAATACTAAAAAAGCTCTTGATTTATTGTGCTTTTGTTGAAGAGGGAGCTTTGAGCAGCCTGGTTTTGTGTGATAGTACTACCTTTGTTGGTCAACGTAACATGACAGTATTTTTTTATGAAGGTCCTTGAAACTCTGAGAGGGAAGCCTTCAGGGGGTCGTCCAAAGACATACAATCCTGTAAATGTCAACAAAATGAAAGGGACACTGTCATTTTCTATTAGTATTTATACATGTACCTGCCGTTGGAGGGGATTTGCTCTTCTAAATGCTTTATTTTTCCTCAAGATAGTTCTCTAAAAATAGAAATACACTTCAAGAATGAGAAACGTGTTTCTAAATGAATTTGTATAATGTTGGTATAAGTACTAGGAATAGAAACCAATACCAGAAAATGTGGATGCTTATGAAAAACAGAAACACATAAAAAAGAGGATCTACACTGTCAGTGCTGACAGGAGATAGCTGTCTGGTTATTATTTTATGTTGAAAGGAAACACTGGAAATATGATTTTTGAGGGAGACTTTATGCAATGTGTAGCTAAAGAATGTAATTTCTAATCTCTTTAGTTCATGAGGTCTAGAGATCTGCTTGAAGAGTTTGATCTGAGTTTCTTGGTCTGTGAGAATTTCTACCTTTCCTGGCTGCAGGATAGCGAACTTACGTTGAACCTTCATTCGTTGTCTGTGAAACTTGGGAGATCTTAGTTGTTTTCAGTAACCTAAGGATAAACAGGACCGTTCTAGTGGAATCATAAATATAAAAGCATAGAAGTAGAGGGGCTGGAGGAATGGCACCGTGGTTAGAGTGCTTGCTTAGCAAGTACAAGGTCCTGAGTTCAGTTTCCTAGCACCACTCTAAGAAGAGTGTGGTGACATATGCTTGTAACCCAGCACTTGAGAGGATGAAGCAGGAGGATTGCTTTGATTCTAAGGGCAGCCTGAGTTGCATAGTGAGTTCGGGACCAGCCTGGGCTACAGGGAGAGATACTGTCTCAAGAAAATGGTATACAAGTAGATCAACGACTATGGAGTATAATAATGTATTATTTTATAAACATTCAAATTATTAGCTTTTAATTTCTATGTTTTAAAGTTTTGTATCTATTATATATATATATATATATATATATTATTTTATACATAGCACATAATTTCCTAGTAATTTAGAAGAAAGTGATAAAATGTAAATTTGAATATAATTAGGATTTGGAAAATATATTAAATGAAATAAGTAGAAATCAGGGGAAAGTTGGATCCTTACTCCCTAGGCAATATGTATCTAACAATTGTTATAATTAAAGCACAAATTTGCTCTGAGTTTCTTCTAGACATAGGAAAAAATTAGATATTCATTAGCACAAATCTTATTGTTCGAGAAGGGATACCGTGTGGTGTGAAAATGGGTTGTAATAGTCTTTTGGTGTAGCTAACAAAAGTCATTTGGGGGTTTCGTAGAAGAGACACTAAGCAACTTAAGTGTAAGATCTTTGAAAATAACCCACAATGAAGACAAACGCAGCCTCTAATTAGGAAGGGGAAAGACGTCATGAGGCTGTTTCTTTCACTGCTTCCCCAAAACCATCCAATTGTATCGTAATGAATTGCTACACAAAGAGAGAAAAGAAATATAATCTAAATAGATATCTTTCTGATGAGCTTGGTAGACATAATGATTTAACCTATGTAGATTATTAGTAAATAACTTTGAACTATATCAAAGCAAGATTTTCATGAGGCAATGCATATTGGCTCCCTACTACGCGCAGAAGGTTAGGGTAGTGCTGGGAGATGATTATGATTTTTTGTGCTTGATGTGTGTGTTTGTGTGTGTGTGTGTGTGTCTGTGTCTGTGTGTTTTCTTTTCAGTGCTGGGGATTGACTGCAGGGCCTTCACACAGAGTTACATACATCCTCAGTCCTTGTTCATCCTTCTAACTTTTTGAGACAGGGTCTTGTCATGTCACTGAGTTGTCCAGGTTAAGCTTCAAACCTGAGATCTTTCCTCCGCCTCCCAGCGTGCTAGGGATATGAGCACAAACTACAATGTCAGGCTTGATCCTTACTCTTGGTGACTTTATTTCCTTTTCTCCAGAGAAATAGAAGCAATCAAAGCATTTTTACCCTGGCATACCCTGGTGGTTCCCAGCACTTTGGAAAGTTGAGGCAGAAAGCTCAAAGTTTTAGTGTAACCTGGGAAATTAGTAAGTCATTTTCTTAGAGAAAAAGAAAATAAATGACTGGTATAGTTTAGATATAGTTTAGATATAGATATAGTTTAGATAGATTCAGTCTCCAATGTGAAAAAAAAACCAAAGTGTTGCTGGTGTCTCAGCTCCCACCTAAAGACCTTCAGTGTACCTCAGCCAGGCCTGCTGTTACTTCTCTGTGTAATCTCCTGCTATCTCCTGCATTATCAGTCTACCTTACTGTGGGTTATTCTTATAGGCATTCAGGCTTGTTTCTGTCTCCCCCTTCAGATGTGGTCGTCGTTGTCGTCGTCGTCGTCGTCGTCGTCGTCGTCGTCTTCTTCTTCTTCTCCTTCTCCTTCTCCTTCTCCTTCTTCTGTCATCCCATTCGTCCACTCCATTTTTCCCATGAATCCTTGGAAGCATTTTTACATCCATTTTTGTTCAACTTTTGTGTAAGCCGATTCGAATTGAGTCTGTCAGCTAACCAAAGCTGTATTTGTCAGGGTTACTAGAGCCCTTTACTCGTCAATGGTCAGTTTCCAGCTTTCACGCTTCCTGACCTAGTATTTGTCATAAAAAATAATGAGAAAAAAGGTTTTCTACACTCTCTGCATTCTCACAATTCTTCTAACGCTAAATATTAGATTCTCTTTCACATTATTTGTCCATTTTTGGAACATCAGCTAAGAATCCTACAAGTGACTTAGTTCTGACGCTGATTCCCCAGGGTTCACCGGTGTTCCAAAAGTGAAGGAGAAACTTGGTCCCAGAGGACGGCTCCCCTCTTCACGCGCCATCACACCTCCTCACACTGGATGTTGTCTGGAGAGTTTATGCCATTTCCTTACATAGACATGGTGGATCAAATTACTGTCTATAGATGATTAAATTAATCCAGAGGGTCTGGAAGAATACTGATTGATTAGAGTGCTTGCATAGCAGGAGCTAAGTCAAGCACTAAGTACCCAAGTTCAATTTCCCAGCACCCCATAACCTGGGCATGGTGGCCCATAGCTGTAATTCCAGCAGTTTTGAGGCTGAGACAGGAGGATCGCTGTGAGTCCAAGGTCAACTTGGCTTCATAGTGAGTTCAAGACTAGCCTGGGCTACAGAGTGAGACCCTGTCTCAAATAAATACATAAATGAATTAATGAAATAATTAATTCAGAGCCCATCTTCCCTCCATGGAAGTCTGAAAACAGAGACCAAATGAAATTTTCAGCCCACTAAAAACCTGTTGCGTGTGCTGATACCCTGCTCTCAGAAACACCATTCACATCAACTCCTATGCAGCGCAGAGGGGGTTGTCACAAGCAACAGGAGGTGATCTCCTCATGTCCTTAGTTTGGGGATGGTTCAGGAACTGGGGACACAAAGCAAATAATTTTTTTAAATGCACTTAATCCTTTTTCTGGAAAGGAAATAGCAAATAGAAGCTCTGGATAGAAATTAGGGATGAAGAAATATATGTGTATTTCTCATATAACAATATCACAGGTAACGGTTCTCGTTTCTGTCCTCCTAGTCATGTGCGTTTTCCCACTGGGATCCCAAACTACCCTTGCCCCAGTTTTCTTCATGCTAGCCTTCACTACATTTTGCCTTAAGGGGATTTTATGAAAACTTCCAAGGACTCCTGAAATGCTCTGGTTCAGTAAATTTTTGGTGAGTCCCAGGAAATGGCACACGTTGACCGCTCCCCAGATAGTCCCAGTGAGCAGCTAGACTTGGGAGGAGGCATACATCTCAGGGGGGAATCAAAGCTGTTGTGCATAGGGGCCAGAAAGGATCAACCCCTCACCTCTCAGCAATTTCGTACGTGTCAGTGCTAAATATCTTGTACCTGGAACTCTCCTCTCTATTCATGCCCCTTATGCTTATTTGGCTGAGAGTCATAAATATATAAGAAAATGAATAAACTATTTGAATAAACCACTTTCTGATTTTTTAACCATGTGTTGCTGTAACCTTCTTGGCTTTGTGAAAATGTAATATTATTTTCAATTATTTTCCATATTGTCACTCATATTTTATAACAATCAGAGAGTAAAATCATTTTAGAAGAACAGAGTAGGTCAACAGCACATGTGTAATGTGATTCAATATTGTGTGTGTGGAGAGTTATCCCTAGGTGTGAGGTCAGGGGATAGTTCGTTGGGTTTGTTTTAGTTGTGTATTTCTCTAAATAATCTCTGTTTTCCTAAAATAAATCCAGGACACGTGTCTTTTAAAACAAAACCTTGCAGCATGTTACTGTGCACATATTTACATGTTTCCTCAAATTGTTCACCCATTCAGTGATTCTTCATGCTAATGGCATTTGCCTAGGTTCTCTGTATATGAGAAAATAACAAAGTAAAAATCAGAAAATTCTATAGATTAAAACATCAGTGAAATGACACAAGTTAGAAGATGCCAAGCTGTGTACATGTGATGTCTTTGAGTCATCAGACCGAAGACGTGGGCATCAAGCAATTCTACGCGAGTCTTTAAAAACCGTCATCACGTTTATAATGAAAACATTTTATTTTTCTCCACACAGACTGAAGTCAAAGCACTATGTAATGAAACTGGAGGATCCTACCTTTCAGAAGTGCAGGCAGACTGCATTTTAATAGCCATCTTGACCTTATGTTAATAGTATATTTTTTCTGCTAGGCTAAACATTTTATTTGATGGCAGGATAATTTAAGGATTAATTGCCTCAGGAATCAAGAGTAGGTAACTTTTTTATGTAATGAAATGGAAGTTTCTTATTAGTGGTTTTTATCAATAGTGGAATCATCATTCATTATAATAATGCAGCTTTGTAATACTAAAGTTGAAAGACAAGAAAGAAAAGGAAATCTTGCTTTCATATTTAAGTAGCACTGCCCTACCCTACACTTGAGACTTTCTTGTTTCTCTGGAATGACCTAGCGACATGGTGTTAAAAGGTGCTATAGGGTGTGGTATGGTGTGGAGCTGGAATGCGCTTGGGTGTTGTGGGATAACTATGGACTCACATGCTGTTAAGAGGTGGAGCCTGGTCACAGAGGTGGAGCCCTGGGTCTTGACACAACAAAATGTGGGTTACTGGGAAAGGACCTGGAAGTCCTGTCCCTCTCCCTTAGTTGGCTGTCCACCTCCCACGCCATACCTAGCTTTTCTCTGACTCGCCCGCTCAGTGTACGCCCCCTACTGCAGGTCAGCACGAATGGACAGTGTGAAACTGTCTGACACTGTGAGATGAACCAGTGTCTGCTCTTAAGGTGTGGGTGTTGGGTACTCTGTCCCAGCAACAAGCAATTCACTCAGACAGGATACTTACAGCTCTCGGAACTTCAAAACTTTGCCAGGCTCCATATGCAAATCATTAACGTAGATCTTGTCATATTTTCATTTTAAGACATCTTCTAACCATGCCCGTGTCTCAGGACTATAATTCCAGCAGTCTGCGAGGTAGGGCAGCAGTATCACAAATTCCAGCTCAGCCTGGGCAGTACGAGGAGACCTCATCCCTCCCCTCCAAAAAGAAAGAAAGAAAGAAAGGAAGGAAAGAAGGAAGGAAGGAAGAAAGAAAGAAAGAAAGAAAGGAAGGAAGGAAGGAAGAAAGAAAGAAAGAAAGAAAGAAAGAAAGGAAGGAAGGAAGGAAGGAAGAAAGAAAGGAAGGAAGGAAGGAAGGAAGGAAGGAAGAAAACAGGGGCTCAGAAAGCTTAGTGCAAGAAGCTTAGTGCAGAAGCCTTGGGCTTGATGATACCCAGTACAATTAATCCATGAATGAATAAATAAATAAATAATACAGCAGTAAAATGTTTGTCTACCAAGTACAAGGTTCTGAGTTATGATTGCCCAGCACCAGGTAAGTTGGGCATAGTGGCCCAGGCCTGTAATCCTGGCACTTGGGAGGCTTAGGCAGAAGGATTGGCTTGAGTTTGACACCCATGCGAGCTACGTGATGAGTTATGAATCAGCATGGACAATAGAGTGACACTGTCTCAAACAAACAAATAGGAAAAAAAACTAAACAAAAAAATAGATATCTTCTAAATATCAGGACATGATCTTAGTAGACTGACAAAAATAAAACCTATATTATGTAAGGAATGCTGAAATATGTAGTTTTCCATAGATAAATAATTTTTTTTACTACAGAATTTATGCATTTGGCTAAACATCTTTAACCTTTATTTTTGTGGCCTTTCTTCATATATGCCGTCCAAGTTACACCGGCACTCCTCAGTCTGGGTGGATTTCCACACCTGTGGGTGGCCTTGCCTGTGCTTCAGGGCGGTTACCTCTAGGTGCTGTTATAAGACACACCAGCAAGCATGTCTCAGTGGCTGCGTTTTGAGCGGAAGTTCTCAGACTGCCCAGTGGGATCACAGGTTGCACGTGCACTTCACACGCTTTGTTAAATAGAGATGATTTGCATCCGTGACCAATTTAGGAAGTAGAAATTTACCTGCTAGTGACACGCCACTTAAAGCGCAAGTACAATGCTGCTGTCTCCTAGTGCTTGAGAAATGAGAGGATGTGTTTGTGTCTGGATAAGGTGGATTTGGAATAGACCCCACAACGTGGCGCTTCTGCTGTTTCCATGGCAACGGCTCAGAGCCTTTGGGTTTCATTTTCACTAATGTCTGCTTTCTGGTGGGCTTGAAGATAATGAAGGTGAAAATAATACAACCGAGACAAGCCTGGTTTTTAAAAAATTCTTTATGATGTAGCCTTGATTCGCACAATCAAGACCCCAACTCAAGGCAAAGCTATTTGAAGGCAGGGGATGTAAATTCACCTTAGTTATGCTTTCCACTTTTTTTTTTTTTTGCTATGTATTTCTCTTTCCTAATCTTAAATTGAGAATTAGGGAATTTTTCCTTCAAAATTATGTACCATCTTTACATCTTTTATTAACAAGTGAAACGTATGATCCAAAGATATTAGGGACTTTTCAAGGTTATGCATTAGATATGGGTCAACATATAGATGTAAATAATGACAAGAAGGAAGTGAGGAGGAAAGGAAGGAAAAAAGAAAGGAAGGAGGAATGGAGGGAGGGAGGAAGGGTGGAGGGCCCTTGCACGTTTCTGAAGGCTTGGATAGGAAGTGTTGCGTGGCTCCCTGTGAACTCCTTTCAGAATTCATCACTGCAAAGATCAGGCAGTGAGCATCTTCCACTGTCAGCTCTTTCTCTCTTCTCTCCTTCTTCCTCTGTTCTTCTTTCTTTCTTTCTTTCTTTCTTTCTCCCTCTTCTCTTCCTCTCTTCTTTTCTCTTTCCCTTCTTCATCTTAAGAGTACAGAATTAAGTAAGCCTCAGTCCTGAGTTAAATTCTACTAAACCTTCATGCTTGCTGGGTAGATTTTTTAAAAGTGATCATTCAATGTCCTTTAATATTTTTCTTTTCTGTAAAATAGTTCAAATAGTGCTTTATCTATGTAGCTGATGAAAGACAAATGAGTCAATGTGTGTCTGACCCTAGTGTCATTAGCATCTAAGTACATTTTGTCTTTACTTGTAGAAGCTGAACAAATGATAGTTATATGTGAACATTATTTTGGAATTGTTATATAGTCTTTTAAAATAGAATATGTGTATGTTATTTAAAAGAGATTATATTTGTATTTCCCAAGCAACTGGAGATCTTTCTGGTCCAAATCATCAATGCACACGTTCCTGGGCTGACCTGGGCATTCAGAAACTCGCCTCAGTGTCTTTCACTGCGTGGTTCCAGGAATGGGTCCTTTGTCACACCTTTTATTGGAGTAAAGACTTAATTTTACTGTGAAATTTTTAAAAAGACACGAATTAAAAGAGAAAGAAACATTCGAATCGTGTTTCATCCTTTCTAAGCTCCCTGTAGGTTTGTACGACAAATGAGGAATGGTGACAGGGGAAGAAGTAAGAAGAGGCGACGTTAACGGGAAATTAGTGCAGGTGTTCCTCAGATGATAATGGGTAACATCTGGCAAGGCCGCCGGAAATGACAAATGTCGTCAGGTGAAAGGGCCTGGAGTGCACCTAACCTACCCAGCGTCATGGCTTAGGAGCACAGCACATTGCAGAGTGTTCACTCTGTGACGGAGCCGCTACCTGAGAGGTCAGCTTGCTGTTGTTGCCCTGCAAGGAAAGAACGTGGCACCACTTACTGCTAGCCCAGAAGAAGACTGAAATTCGAAATCTGGAATGTAGCTTCTTCTGAAGGCATATCACCCCTGCACCACCGTAACGTCCAGAACTGGAAGTCGAGCCATCTTTATTTGGAAGGACTGAGAATATTGAGAGGATCTTCCCCAGCAATCATGGTGGGCACATAACTCTGGTAGAATTTACATTACAAATTAATAACTGCTTTCCTTGTGGTGAGTGTTACAGTGAGCGTTTGTGTTTGGACTGCCTAGCACTCAGACTCAACAGGAAAAGGAGAAACAAGTCTTCCTGCGAGCGTCTGGTAGCCAGAATGTGGACACAGGACTCAAGGGCAGCTAATCAGACACTCCAGGGTTTGGTTCCTTTAAGATAATCAGTGATAGTGTGTTGAAGGAACAAAGGCAGTGCTGGTATTCACACGGAATGACAAAGCCATGTCCTGACCACACAGTCCCCTCAAGGGAAGTGGCCCAGTGCTTTCTCATCCATTATTGATCAGCCTATTCTGACAGGATCCAATTTGTATTTTTTTGGGGGGTGCAGGTCTTTTTACAATGTTCCTCTGTTTTGTTTAAATTACTTTGAGTCACTATTTATTTAAAATTATTTTGATTACGATAAATCAAAAGAAAATGTCTTTAGAAAAGTGACTAAAACGATTATAAAATAAATTGTACACATTACTGGGATGCCATGTAATGCCCAAATACATATGTCCATTGTACAGCACTTAATCAGAGTAAGTTTGCCTATGTCCTCAAACATTTATTTCTTTATAAGAAAAACATTCAAAAATTTTTCTTTTTTTAGTTTTGTGCTTTGTTTTGCAGACAGGGTCTTGCTCTGTAGTTCAAGCTAGTCCTCACTCATTATGTAGCCCAGGCTGGCCTTGAACTCACAGCAGTCCTCCAGCCTCAGTTTCCTGAGTGCTGGGATTACAGGTGTGCGCCACTGTGCCTGGTTCATCTTTCTCCTTTTTCGAAGTACTTGGTGCATAACTGCTATTGATCCACCTTTCCCCCTCCTTCCCTCACCCATATTCTTCCTCAGTCTTTGGTAAATAGAATTCTACTCTTCTAGATAAACTCCCTTTGGATTCCACATCTGAGTGGCGTCCTGCAGTCCTTGCCTTTGGAAGGCAGTCTTATTTCACCTAAAACAAATATCCCCAGCTCTATTCTTAAGTGATAATACTTCACGATTTTTGCCTTACTAGTATTCCATCGTGCATATGAAGCACATATTCTTTATCTGTTCATCATTTGAGTAACACTTAGAGGTTCCCCCCCCCCAACTTTTTAGCTATTGAGAGTGGGACTGCAATGAACACAGGCATACAACTGTCTCTCCTTTTACTGATTTCTCTGCCTGTAGGTCAAGATCCAGCAGCAGGGTTGCTGAATCCCGTGGCATTGACAGTTCTATTTCCAATTTTTTGAAGACCCTCCACACTGTTCTCGACAAGGCCCATGCTAGCTCATCCTCTCATCAGCAGTGTACATGTCTTCTCCTGTCTCCTCTCCTCACCAAAACCCATCAGCTTTGGTCTTTTTGGTGATCTCTGTTTCTACTGGAGTGAGGTGATTCATCAGCGCGCTTTTAATTTGTATTTCCCCAATGATTAGCAATGTTGAACATTTTTATGGGACTGTTGACCACCTTACGTCTTCGTTAGAGAAACCTCTACTTAGATCTATTGCCATTTTAATTAGCTTGCTTTTTCTGTTGAATTTTTACAGTCGTACGTATTTTGAGTATCAACTCTTTGGCAGACGTCTAGCGTGTGAGTATCTCCCCTGGCTCTGTGCGTCATCCCTCCGCTGGGCTGATCACTGCCTTTACTGAACAGCAGCCCTAGGTGTGCATGTGGTCCAGTTAGGAAGTTCTGTTTCGTTCGCCTTCACAGTCTTGTCTGAAACACTTTGCCCAAACCACTGTTCTGAAGAATTTCTCCTGTGTTTTTTTTTTTTTTTTAGCAGTTTTATAGCTTTACACTCCAGTGTTTAATCCACTTGGAGTTGATTTTTGTAAGTGGCGAATGTTAGGAGGAAGCTTGCTGCGTGTGGATTCCCAGTTTTCCCAGCACAGTTGTTGAAAAGTCTGTCCTTTATTCAATGCACCTTTCTGAAGAATAACTGACTGTGGATCTGTCGTGTACTCCCAGACACTCTAGTCTGTCCAGTGATTTATGTGAGTATTTCTTGTCAATTTCATGCTGTTTTAATTGCTTTATAGCACATTGTAGAATCAGGGAGTGTGATGCCTTCTAGTTTCTTCTTTCTCTGCAAGATGTTTTTGGCTGTTTGAGCTTTTCTGCATACATTTAAGGAATGACTATTCTAATATTATGAAGAATATCAATGGTATTTTGATAAAGGTTACACTGAATTTGTAGATTCACTTTGGATACTTTGAAGATTTTTTCTTTGTGTTTGTTTTGTTTTGAGCTGGGGTGTCACTGTGTTGTCCCGGTTGGTCCCAAACCTCTACACTAGAGCCATTCTTCCACCTCAGCCTCTTATGCCACTGTCCTAGTTACTTAGCTACCCGGGATGTACAACTTAAGGGATGAAAGGTTCATTTTAGCTTGGAAGGTCTTGGTCCACTCATGGTGGCCTGCATGTGGACTCACATGGTGGAGGAGTAGCTGGAGGGAAGCTGTTAAACTCTGACAGGAAGAAAGCCAAGTGAACATTTCCAGGTCGAGTCCCAGTAATTCCCCCTTCTGGGTCAAGGCCCTTCCACATGACGCATTCAATGATGTGCTATAGGACCATCATCTACCCCACACCCCGAGCCATCACATACCTGTAACCTCCTGACCGGGCTCCCCCCTTAATAGCCCATGGTTTCATGAGTACTGTACAGCATCCAAACACAGGAGGTCTTTGGGAGATGTTCCAAATCCAATTCATAACAGCCCCGTGCTTGGCCTGAACATTTTAACATTACCTATTCTTGTAGTTCATGAATGTAGTTCATGCATTTCTTTGCATACTCTTCAATTTCTTTCGCCAGTGCTTTATAGTTTGCATGGCAGAACTCTTTCACCTCCACTCTTGAGTTTAAACGTCTCTCATCTGTCATATAACATTTTGGCTACCATGAAGGTGCTTCTGGGAAGTACCTTTTCCATTGGGGACTTTTTCTGTAACCAGGAAGCACTTTCTTGGCATGGACCTGAGACAGAGAGGAAGAAGGAGAAACAGCACATTGTAATACTTCTCCTGGACTTAATCGACTGGGCTGAGGTCCTGATTTTTCAGGAATAAATGTAAAAAATTCAAGCAAGAATTCCCATGGAAACCATTGTGAGATGAAACAAATTAACATTTAAAATGGCCCCAATAACAAAGGGGAGGCAGAGTTTTATAAAAAGGAGGGGGAGAGTTTCGGGACTTTTATCCTCTTTCTACATGAAACTCAGTGTCATTATGAATATCCAAGGGCAAAAATGAGCCTCTTTCTGTTAAAAGAGCTTTCAGGGGAAGAGCCACACAGGTGATTCTATCTGGAAGCAACTGATGACACTCTGGTTGATGGACAAGTGGGAAAAAGTTTGCTGAAACATTTATCACAGAAAAAAAAAAAAGGCTGAGTACATTTTGAATATGTTTGACAGAATTCTATGGTGGCATCAAGACTTTCATTTGTTGAAAGACCCATTTTGTGTAATTGTCTCCCCTCGAGTACCAGCAGAGCTCGTGAACGTAAGGCAATGTTAGATCATCTGCCAAAAAGGATTTTGCCAATGTAATAACAGTTGCAGAAGCAATTAGATGTTGTCTTAATCAAAAGGGACACAATGAAAATAGTTCCCTGATGATGGCGTGCAGGAAATTGAAGACCTCAGTGAAACAGTTAGCTGGAAAGAAATGAATTCTTCCAACAAACCCCAGCAACACTGAAGTGAGCACACTCCAGTCAAACATCCAGAAGAGAACACGTTTCGCTAAAGCCTAGATTTCAGCCTCCTGTGAGTGTGAGCAGAGAGTTCAGGCGATCCATCACAGCACTCAAAAGCTGCAGAGTATGAGATAATAAATATTTATTATTTTAAGTTGCTAAGTCTGTTTCTCAAAAGAGCACGGTATAAAAGCTATGTAGTAAGTAAAATTTACAAAGCCATTGTATCTTGAGCATAGATTTTGTTATGACTTTATTTAAACTTTTTGAGTGGTCAGCTCTGCTATTTCTAGAGAGGCAGCAAACATTTCCAATGGCATGTTCTTTGCCACATTGTTTGCTACATAATTTCTGAATGGAACGTACTGTAAACTCATGCTACAGAACAAGCGCAGGAACAGTGGCTCCTGTTGTTAAAACCTGAGTTGATCGAGGAGAAACTGAGGCACTATCAAGGGGAGGGAGTGCTCATTCCACAATCCCATGCCACAAGGCAGACACCTAAGAAGAAAGAAAGTACCCTCCAGTTAGTGTATTGTAGCAAATCTTTCTTAAAAATCCATGTCTCATCTGTCCTTATAACCATAAGGTCAGTATAGATTATGAAGCCAATATATTCAAGATTTAATAAAAGTGTTTCAAAATGTATTTCTCAAGAGTGGTCGGTGACCTTAAAATTGAACAAAACAAATAAATCACATTCTGCCAGCAAAGAATTGTAAATTGATAATTGATAAATTGTTGAACTTTAAAAGGCTAACAGATTATTATGCTTAATTGTCACATCTTTTAATCAACGATGAGGTGGATGTGTTATGGAAAGCCTAAATGTGGAATTTACCCAATGCAAGGAAATAACACATTGTCCTGCTGTACAGAATCACCTCCAGAACTTAGGAATGTGGCAGGGGTAATGGCGGCTGCTTACTGCGGTTCTATGCTGGGCTTTTATTGAAATGAAAATTTTTGATTTAGAAAGGAAATCTGTTTCATTATTCTCCTCTCCTTTGACTCTTCAGTGCGGTCTGTTCTGAAGCTGGAATGAGTATCAGTGGTATGCTCTGAAAGATGGGAAGGGTTGGTGAGACTTCGGCTGTACGCTGATGGTCTCCACGTTCCCATCTAATTTTCTGTAAAGTCATTCAGCCTGCATGTCACCACCTCTTAATGAGAACTCATAGCTACAAACGCTGCCTTGTCAGACGTGGCAGACCTTCTCCAATAGTGCTTATGACGCCTGAGACAAGGCCTCCTTCTCGAAGTCCTGCCGATCTGACATGGTGAATAAACTCTAATGACAGTGTTGTTGAGAAGACGATTGTAGAGAGGCCATCAGTCTCTTGGGTGTGAATTATAGGAGGCCTGGGAGAGCCTCAGGGGGGCAGAAGGGGTGGAACCTGCAACGGAGCTCACCAAATCGTTCACATTTTTAACTGTAATGAAACAGACTTTTTTAAAAAAGTTGCTCTAGTTAAAAGCAATAAACAGGTTGCTAACTCTTCACTTTTTAACCGTTTTCTTTTTTTCCCCTGTATTTAACCGCCGTTCATTTCCTGCATCTGGCCCAATAGTTCGAAGCGCAGTTCACAAGGGTCTTGTGTCTTCTCCTTTCTCTCTTGCCTGTGGTCGCCGGAAACCTTTTGCTCCAGACACGAGATCGGGGCTTCTGAAAAAATCCGTCTCCTTGGCTCTGTCTCTGTCTCTCCGCCCTTATTTCTCTCCTCTCCCTCCCGCTCTCCTCTCCTGTTCTTCTCTCAATCTCCCTCTCAGGCTCTCCTGGTCTTTCTCCTCCCCTCTCATCTGTCTGTGACTCACCACGTACAGGAAAAGGGTTGGGAGATGCCGTTCCTACGCAAGTTGGCGCAGGAGAGAGCAGCCGCTACGTGCAATATTGGTAATAGGATGGAGGTGGGTGGTGGTGAAGCCATGACACCTAACCTTTGGTCACTGAGTGCCTCCTAAGCTTATTGTAGGATTAATTAATCAGATCCTGATTATAATAACATTGTGGGAAAGGTTCTTTCACCTCCCTTACAAAGAATCCAAGACACAGAGACACTTTCATAATTTGCCAAAATTCATGGGGTCAGTAGGTAGCAAAGCCATGGCTGGAACCCAGATTCTTTCCAAACAATTGTTTTCAAAATTTCATCTCTGCAACTGTTTGTTTAGTCAAGCGGTTAATTTTCTCATTAAAACGTCTCATTTGTGTTGAAGGGGAGGAAGTTTCATGTGTGTGTGTGTGTGTGTGTGTGTGTGTGTGTGTGTGTGTTTGCACACATGTGTTTAAATATCAGCACAGCAGAATCTTCACAGCCACTTGTGTACACACACACACACACACACATGCACACATGCACATGCACACACACACGCACACGCACTATCCTAGGAAATCTGAAACAGATAAATTTGACAACTAGTTGACTAATTCGTGCAAAGACAATTTCTGATTCTTAAGAGTTCCACGGTCATCTGTGATCTCACTCTGGGTGCTGTGATGATTCTAACACACGTCCAGTGAGCCCTTTGGATAACATGAGCCCCGCCACGACGTTCTATAACAGACTGTGCCTTTTGTTGTCTTTCCTCACGTATGAATAAGGCCGTGAGGAGCATTTGCCTGTGCTGCTAACTCATCGACTCACTCGAATTCTTTACTTCAGCCGGAACAGCTGTCCTATCAATGATTCCTTACACAGTTCTCCCACAAAACGTTATTTTTTTTTACATAAAATAATTTAACATGTAGACTTTATCTTCCCTGGTGCTCTTTCTTCCAATGGTTCACAAAAAGTAGCTCTTCCATGTGCTTCATTATTAAAAGAGATTCTGTAATATACCAAAACACCATCATGAGCTTGATACATTTGCAACACCTGTATTTTTATTCAACCGTGTGACAGTTTTCCCACACTGTCTTCTTTTTCTAGCATTATTTTTTTCAATTCTTTCAGTGATGTTTTCCACGTATTGTGTGGCATTTTCTGGTAGAGAAATGCATTTCCTTTTGCCATTATCCTTTCACGTATCAGCTCAGGCATTTTTACTGCAGATGAAACAACAAATGATTCCCAAGTTTGCGAATTTTTGCCTTTCATTTTTGACCATGAAACCTCACAAGAAGCTTCTAAGCACTTACCATTGTCCCCTGTGAGATGTTGTAAGGAACGATATCATCATTGGATGGCAACTTGGAAGGGGGAGTTTTCAAGTTCTTGGTACTCAATTTTAAAATTCATTATTGGTTACAATATACACTTACAGGGTAGAATAATGCAAATAAAGATGGCCTTTTGATAGACTGTTTTCATCTAGTTGACATGAGATTTAATTATTTCATCATTGCTTTTAAATTGAGGAAAAAAAGTTTGAATCAGGATGATATAATTATCACATCAGATAATCTTTGCTACTAAAAGTGCTTATATTATTAATATTATTTTCAAATTTGATTACTTTGAAGGTGTCTTTTAGGATCAACTCCCACTTCTATTGCAGATTACAAATGAGGATGTGGCATTCCTGCACAAACTGGGCCCGTGAAAGCCGCTGTGTACTACAGCTCACAAAATGAGAGCCCACGTGAGCTGCCTATAAAGTCTTGACTATTAAAAAAAAAAAGCTTCCTGAAAATAAATGTGCAAAATTAGGTTGATGAGTATGAGTGATTTGGATGGTTTTCTTCAGCTGTCCATTCTCATCAGTAAAGGACAAATTGGGTTTGTTTATTTATTTATTTATTTATCTATTTTAAGTGACACAGGTGTGAACTTGGAGAACACACAGTGTGGCTGCAAATCTGCCATGTAAAGACACTCCTGGCCTGCGAGGAGACCTGTGGTTGTCCCCCTGCTGCAGGTTGCCGGGCTACACTTGCTAACATTCATTGATTCAGAGCCGAAACTTGAGAGTTATTCTGGGATGAAGCGTTCATTGCATTGCTGTCTTGAGTCAGTGTTTCCCTTGCTGTGCTTTTCCTAAGAACGGGTTTCCTGTTGTCTTGGTCTGCTGTTGGTCAATTCCAGTGTTTTCAGCCTTGTTACGTTTCTTGTGCTTTCTTTATTTTTCATCATATTCTTCTTATTTCTTTTTTATTTTCAATGGGATCTTAAGAGAAGTAAGTAAGTAGACTGAGAAACACCCTGTTGTGGATTGAATATCTATACAGTAGCTTAAACAAGAAAAAGAACCAAGACCAAAGCAAGACCAAAATGTAATCGTTCATGCTGACACAGCATTTCAGAGTTTAGAGAAATCATATATATATAAGAATACATAATATATACATTTAGAAATTAGAAATATAATATCTATAATACATATTCTAATATACAAAATACATTAGAATATATATACTATATATACATATACTATACATACAGTATATACTATATACTGTATATATATATATACTATATACTATATATATATAGTAGCTATTGGAACATTGCAAGCTATCTGAAGTTTAGATTGACAAAACTAAAATAAAACAGCATTTGTATTTGTTTGACCTTGGTTTAGACACAGAAGAGCTGGTATTTAACTCATCTGAAGATTCCAAAGGCTTCTACTTGTAGAAATAAATTTAAACAAACAAACAAACAAAGCCCCTATAGACGAGGCGAATGAAAAATAGATTTAAATGCACTAACATGCAAACTAACATAAGCAGAAGATCTATTTACTGTTTTTTGTTTTTAGTTCCAGAGTTAAATGCCCTTTCTATGTAGTTGTAATTATAGTAGGCATCTATGTAAAAATTTATTTCACTTTTGTTTTGACTAGAAAATGGATACTAAAAATGTTACTGCTACATACATCTTCTTTTCACATTTGCTTTTAGTATTTCCTCAGTAAAAATTTCACGAAATAGAACTTTCATTTCAAGAACTTTCATTTCCTACTCCTATCCTTTGGATGAAGACTATCCCTGAAATGTCTCACGTATCGGACGTTGTCAAATATCTATGGACTGTTGAGAGGTGGGGCCTGGTTGGAGGGGGGGAACACTGGGGTTTGGCCCAGTGGAGGTGGATTACTGGCAGGACCTGGGAGACTAGCTCCACCCCTTCCGGTCAGACTTGGCTGTGTGTGCCGTGCTGTGAAGAGCTGCCTCTGCCTCTGCTTCCACCATGTTCTTTTACCATTGCTGGCTAATAGGGAATGGACAGAGACCTTCTGAAATTGTGAGCTAAAATAAATCTTTCCTCCCTTAAATCGTAGATGCTGAATATTGAGTCACAGCAACAAAAAGGTAGCCAAAAACCCTATTATGCACTAGTAAATCGATTTTCAAATGTCTTGTTCCAATTAACGTCCAGTTCTTAATACACATTATTTCATTGTAACTCTGCTGTAATTATTTACCTTCACATATCATTTTAATGAGTTCATTTTTACTACTATTAGTTTGTCATAAAGTATAGGTATAGGGTATGAGGGATGAATCTTAGTGATTAACAATAAAAAGCAAGTCTTTATAATTGGGTCTATGTCTTGAATAAGAAGAGTAAAAAATAATTAGGAGAAAGATGATATGGTTTTGGGATTCTAATAAAAGTAGCATTTAATTATGTTAGCCTGAATTCTTAATTTGTAAAACCATGTCGAGGACATAAGCTGGGTCCACAGTCCAACATGTCAGTAGTTACTCATTATTTAACGAAAATATCCAGAACTACTATCAGTTTTCAATACTAGTGTTTTAAAACTATAACTTCTTTTTAAATGAATGACAGGGACTTGGGAAGGCTTATGATTCGGCATATTAAGAACAGTTAAGAAGTGGTTCATCTGTTAGTATAGAAGAAAATATGGAAACATGATATCCTTAAAACATTATGCAGTCCCAACGGATAGAACTACAAATTATATGAGTTGGAATTTATGTAATGTGAAGCAAATATGAGAAGGAACTGTTAATAAAGCAGGCAAATATAAAATATATAATGAGAACTAATGAATTATTGGCCACTTTATTCAAAATTCTACAGAATTCCGGACAATAAATTAGCCTCGTAAACTTAATTTTTATTGTTCTGTTGCTCTTTGCTGTTCTGTGTGTTGGGTGAGATCTTTCCTGGGGAGATGTCTATAGATGTCTATCCATCCCAGAAAAGAAACAGTAGACAGACCAAAGTAACTTTTATACAGAAGTCCAGTTTGGTGAATTAATGTGTCTATTGGGGTTACTTACAGGATTATGAGTGAGAGGTTACTTCCAATTCATGGTTTCATGAGTATAATTAATATATCCCAAACATGAATCCATGTTGAGATCCCATGTCTGTGCATATAATACAGCTGTGAAGCTAGTCAACAAAACTGTTGATATTATTGTTCTACAGACTTATCAAATAATGACATTCACCCATTATATTTATTTATTTGCCTCTGAATCACTAAAATTGGAGGCCTGAAAATGTTTTTGTGTGTTCATTGATACCACACAAAGTAATCAAAGAGATATTGGCACTAGTTTGGATTTTTTTTTAAACCTAGAGTGTAAAACAGGAAAACAGGCTTTTCAGAAGAGATTACATTTCTTGAGTTGTTAACTTCTCCTAAACAGCTTTAGTCAGCATCGAAAGATTCAATGAACTTCATACTAAAAATGTCATTTTAAGTGCTTCTGTGTATGATGTATATGCATGGATTTTTTAGTCATCAATTCTCGACAATACAGTATAACAATTATCATTTAAAAAGCATTTACACTGTACTGGGCCCCATAAGTAATCTACAGATAAGTTTATGGGAAGATGTGTATAGGGTGTAATAGACAATATAATAGACACAATTGTATATTATGTATGTAACATGTAATATACACAATTGGTTGTCTTAATAAATGTGATTTGATTAAAGTTATTTTTCCCTATTGCTTCTTTGAAACATCTAAATAATGGAGTATTATTCAAATATTTAAAATTTTAGCCTATATTTTTATATGCAGTATTTGTTTTGTTCCTTGATATCAAAAATATTTCATGGTTGATAAAAATAGTAATTACTACTATATATCAATTATACCATTTAATTTAACATATATGTTTTTGTTTGCATAGGATAATAATTATGAAAATAAGCCAATATGGTGGGCATGGAGTTTTCTTTTTAAACTCTGGATAGGAAAGAAACAATAGGATTAATATTTCTTTAGTAGATAGGCCAAGGGCAAGGGGACGGAATACTACCAACAGATAGTTTAAAATTCACTTCACTTTAAGTAACTGATTTTGAAAAATGATTCTCAGAAACTTGGAGTGTGTTGTGTTCTATGCAGCTGCAGGCATGCACACATAGGTGGAAAGCTTATGGAACTTACCAGAAAGAGCACAGACCTGGCTCTATTGGCCCCATAAATCAAATGGAACAAACAGAGGCTTTGTTTTGTTTGTGGGTCTCTTTGTTGCATGTAAATGTTTCTGTTTTCTCATAATCTATTAAGTAGATATATTTAAAAGTCCTAAACAAATGAAACAGCTCATATAAGAAAGGAGCTTAGCTAATTACAGTCATTTTCTGCCTTATTGGCTAAACCAGAACAGGGCAGTTTGGAACAGATTTTTAAGGTCTTGACAGCAATTTCACCTTATTTCCATTTCTGCACATTATTCTATTTTGAACCAAGTTTTAAACAGATACTTTTACTCACACCAGTTTATTTTTTAGGTTCTTCTGTGTTGTGAAATAATTGTGAAAAACTCTGAAATCCCATTTTTTTCACCTAGTTGGAGCAAACAAGAAACTATTTTCCCAAATGGAGAAGGATAACAGGTGCATGAGCAGATCCTTTCTTCTCACCCAACTCAATCCTGCCTTCCATTCAAGTCCTCTGGGATCCTAAAAGGAAATAGATTCATTCTAAAATGGCTGTAGCCTCGAGATATCCAGTTCTTTTTTTTAAGAAAAAAAAAAAAGCAAAGGAAAGAGCACAAAGCAATTGTATTCTTCCTAAATTCCCAAAGGCTTTATTTTCTAGTTTTATAGCCAGATATGTTGTCCCGGTTCATATCACAACGCTACTTATAAATGAAATATAATGTGCCTCTACGTGCGTGTGTCTGAGTTGAGATGAATGTTAGGTATCAGGAATGCCCCAAAGTCTCTGTCTTTATCTTGGTAGATAACAGCATGACAAATAGCTTTTTCTAATGGTAGACATGCAGTGAGAACATTTGACACTCACTCTCTTACCATTTTTCAAAAATATACTACCTGTAACTAACTGAAATCACTCCGATGTTAAATATTCCTGCCACAGAATGAAGACGGTGTGTGGTGATGAATATTTTCATTGTCTGTATTTAACCATTCCACGTTGTACATGTACTTTAGAACACCACGCTCTGCAACATACGCAAAATCTTACCTGTGAATGTGAAATAAAAAGAAGTTAGAACTATAAATAATAGATTGATCTTTTACATTTTCAAAGTCTCTCGTAACAGCTTTAAAGCCCCACTGTCCCTCCCTGAGTGGGGACTTCCGCCTGTTCCCTCTTTGTGTCTTCTCCCCACATAGAATTATCTTGTGGCTTTCCTCCTCTGATGAATGGTGGTCACGATGCTTCCCAACATTTAGCAGGAGCTGGGGTCACCTGGAAAGCACATTGGACACTACCCAGAATGTCAGGCTCTTTGTTTGTGGTGGGGCCTGAGACCCACGCATCTGGAAGTTACCGGGTGGTGCTGATGTGGTGCAGGCAAAGACCACACCTGAACAGCTGAGATGGGGTGGGGCCTGATGCTCCTCGAAAGACACCTGATTCTGCAGCTACCTCCAACATCTGGAAATGGCTGTGACTGTATCAAATGCTTCACAGCCGGCAAGGAGGCATTTGCTTTGGCTGCAGCAGGCTTCAGCCATGGCCCTGTCCTTGGCGATGCTCCCTAGCCCCTCTGGGTGACCCTGACCCCTGCAGCCCTCTTTTGCCTATAACTGTCCTGTCTCAGCGGCCTCCCATGAGTGTGTACATCTCTCCGCGTTAGGCTGTAGCGGCGCTGCATGACTTCTGATCAAGCTACTTCTGTATGGTACATCTCCCTACCTTTGTCTTTTCTATTTAAGTCGGTGACACTGAGCTGGTAACACCAAGGTGCTTTTTACCAAGAGCTTCCGCAGACACAGCTGGTAACACTGGCGGTGACTGGCAGCCAGAAGCAATGGAAAGTCAGGGAGAATTGCACGGAGTCACCGGTTCTGGTAGCCAGAAAGGTTTTTTTGTTATTCCCCGCCCCCCACCCGTTTACCAGTAGCTGTCATTTCTAAATGGTGAGGGACTGTTAATAGTAAAAGCACTAGCCTTTGGAAATGTGTGATTTTTACACAAATGGAGCAAAATGACTTTCAGCAGGTTACCAATACCCCAGTGCCCTGTATATTTTTTTTTCATTGTATTTTATTTGTGGGACTGGAGGCTGAGTCCAAGATCTTAACACTGAGCTACATCCCCAGCCCTTTTTCAGGTTTTGATTTTTGAGAAGCAGCCTTGCTAAGTTGCTGAGTTACCTAGGCTGAGCTTGAACTTGTGATACTCCTGCCTCAGCCTCCTAGGGTGCTGGGATTACAGGCCTGAATCACCAAACCAGCACTTTAGAAGGTCTTGAAGAAGAGGGCACGTGATGGAGACAGTTGTCAGTGGGCTTAAGAATCAACTTGCGTCCAATTACAATCTGAGAATTGGCTAAGAATTGAAGTGGCAAGCGCTCCGCCATTTTAGATTTGCTCCATCACCTTTCCCGGGTAGCTACCTCGTGATCCGGAGGCTCCCTCTCTGCTGACACCCGCCCTAGGCTGCTATCAGAAATATCACCCCAAATCAGGCAAACAGTGTAAACTGAATTCTGAATCGCTTCTAGTGTACTGTCATTTAATCCCATAATCCATTGCTACTTATTCTACTCCCCACCCCTTCCCTCTTGTTCTTGTCATGCTTCCATTCTTGTGGGTTTTGCCTTCATCAACCTCACCAAATCCTTGCTTTGGCACGGAGAATTCTTTGGCGCATGAGCCTATTCTTGGTCGCTAGCTAATAAGTGACTCCTAATTTCTCCTTAACAAATGACACTTGGTACTGTGCGATATTTTCTCACTCATTATGAGTGTGTTCCCCAGACAGCATCAGAACCAAAGCACAGAGGGGAGTAGAATATCTTCTGTGACCTGGCCATGGCGGACCGGTTGTGGAGCACTTCTCGTTTCCATCCACGCTTATCGAGCGATCCTCAATGTGGACACCCTTCCTTTCCTTTCTGCCCCTCCTCCCGCTTGTTAGGGACTTCTAGCGGAAGTCCTCTCTCTCTGGAACCTTGTTTGATGTGCCAAGACCCCCTTTGGGTCACTCTCTCCCTGCTCCCTTGTCTTCAACCTAAGGATTAGCACTTGATTTCTTGGAAGAACTACAGTTACTTGTCAGAATTCTAGGTTTTACTGACTATGATGCAGTGGTCACAAATAAAAATTTCTTTGAACTAAATAGCTCTGGCCTAAATCTCAGTTTTGCAGCTTTCTGTTCTATAACTGTTATTTTGGCGCTCTGAACTTAAGTTCCCATATCTTTTTTTGTCCTTTCTAACAAATCTTCTTTACTTCTGTCGATATTTTATCAACATTTTTTTTCCACAAAACTCTTCCTACTAATCTAATTTTCTTTTTTACCCATTTTATTGATACGTATAAGCGCAAAATTTAAGGTTTACAATGAAGTTAAGCATTTTGTGCACCTGCGTATCTTGTCAAGTTGACAAGGACGTTCCCACTCTCCTTTTGTCCCTTTCCCTATCCACCCCTCCCTCTCCCTCCCCGCCAACCCCCCTGTTTCACTTTGTTTTTCTTTTTAAGTTCCATCTGTTTTTGTGTTATGGTACCGGGACTGAGCTCAGGGCCTTTGTGATGAACTATATCTTCAGCCTACTTTTAGTTTTGGTTTTGAGACAGATTGTCACTAAATCATTAAGTTCCCCAGGCTGGACTTGAACTCATGAGTACAGGCATTACAGGCCTATGCCACTCAGCGGGGCTCCACATCTATATCAGTAGTGATTCTAATACATTCTTTGTAGGTTTGCTATGAGTGTTCCATGAGTTAACACGTGCAAAGATCTTCAAACCATATCTGATAAGTATGCCATTGGTATAATTCTACTACCACCAAACTGCAGATCCATGCGTGCAGTGATTTATGTTTAAATCTTTTTGGGTCAATGCATTTCTGCGGCTCAGGAAGGCTGGTGATGTCTCAGCCACTTGGATTGAATTACAGAAGTATTTGCGGTTTAATCATTACTTTAACAAAAAGTACATCAGCACAACCAGGCTTTTCTTCTTGTTGCATAAGCAGTGTGTGCATTCTTAAAAGACCCTTTGTGGCAGGGAAGTTTTATGCTTATGGAAAACTTAAGCAAAAAGGAGAGTTTCCTTTGAAATTCTCTCTAGCACACTGATTCTCCCATTATATCATGTTTGTATTACGATAGTATTTTGTGTTATCGTTGGTAAATGAACATTAACACATATTATCTAAATCGATAGCTGACATCATTACATTCACTGTGAGTCTGTGAGTCTGGGAAAAGACATAATGTCTCGTCTCCACCATTATGGCGCAACGGACAATGTTCCATCACTCACAGAATAAGCGCATTTGGGCAGTTTGTTTGCCGTCCCCACTTGTCCTGATAACCGCCAGTCTTTTAACCCTGCCTGATTTTATCTTCTGAAGAATGCTACAGAGTCTGAATCATAGGTATGTAGCTTTTTGGATGCTTATTCTAATTAGTGTCTTAGTTATTTATTCATAGCTGGGACAAAATACCCAACATCCACGGTTTAAGGAAGGGGAGATTTATTTAGCTTCCAGTTTCAGAAGCCTTGATGCAGTCCGCTCCTAGGCAGCCAGCAACGATGAAAGCACCTGGCAGAGGCCGGAGAGCTGCTTGAGGCACAGTAGACGGAACCCAAGGAAACCAGGAGGGCGTGGAGGTCGGGGGCCTCCGTCAGGCTAGAGCCCTCCCAGGAAGAAGCTGCAGCAATGTTTCCTCCTTATTTAATTACTTCAAGCTGCCAGATGCACCCCACCCCCAAGGGTGGGTGCCCCTCCCTCAGGTCCTGTCCCAGAACTTAACAACACACAGCTGAAGGCTCTTCCCTGCGCGACCCCAGACTTAACAACTGGACGCACGCAATCTCTCCGTATCAGACCCCAAGCGTTCTCCCCTGCTTGCAAGGCCCTGTCTCCCGACACCAAACAGTTCCAAACACATGAGGCTTTTGGGGGGACATTCTGTATCCAAACCATGGCACTTAGCGATTATGTATTTAAGGTTCTTTCATATTTTTCATGGCTTGAAAATTTCTTTCTACCACTGATCAATATTGCCCTGCACACACACACTGTGGCTTGCTTATACATTTGCCCATTTGCAGCCTTTGCCTTCCAACTTTCGAATGAAGCTGATATGAAGCTTTACTGTACGTTTTTGGGTAGACAATTTTTTTACTCATTTAAAAAAATTCCTAGGAGTCCAATTGCTGGATCATAATGGAAGTGCATGTGTAGCTTTGTTAGAACTGCGTAGTTGTCTTCGAAACTGCCTGTGGCATTTGCATTCCCACCAGCAGGGAGTGAGAGTTCTGGTTGCTCCGTATCCTCAACGACATCTGTTGCCAGCAATGTTTTGGATGTTAGCTGTTTAAAGACATATGTTTACACTGTAAAGCACCCGATCTCCCTAAGATTTCTTCTTCATTCATACTCGTTAGGTCGTAGGTGGGTGGCAAATTGCTGATAACACATAGGAATTTTTTGGGGGGACAAGAATTAAAGTCATTTTCAGGCTTCCAATTGAAAGCAACTTCAGGAGAGCTTATGGCAGTCTACTTGCTTCAAGCGAACTCCTACCTTGTGTCACTAGACCACAGTCACACGAGGAATACCCTATTAATATTTGAAAGATGCAACACAAAGAACTGATCTTTGACCTGATCTTTTATAAACTCTGAGGAGTTTCATAGCACCCAACTTCACAGCCCAGCAACAGAAGAGACAGGACGGGGAACCAAGCACCTTGGGTTAATGTGTCTGATTTGCCACTACTTAATCTGATGACCTCAAGCAAGTCTAGAGCCCAGAGAGAGTTGTACTCAATGCTTTGTTAGATCCCTTTAAGCTCCCAAATCCTGTGATTTTAAAATCCATCTTATGACGGCTGTATCCATAAAGAACGAGAGAGAGAGAAGACACGTAGCCCATACTTTGAGGCAGACATTATGTTTCATCAAGTAGAAAACCCTCTTGAGTCGTCATCAGCCTTTGAAGTCGATGAGATTTGTGACAGATGGCCTAAGGTAAAGTTCTTGGGGGAAACGTTGAAAATTTCAAAAAAAAAGGAAGCCATGCATTTTCACGACCCAAGCATGGGGATCATAGACAACAGAGTGTCTTTGACAGGGATAGAGAATTGGTGATTAGCAGCCATGTAGCAGTAGGGCTTTTGGAAAAGGAGTGAAAAATACACCCATTTTGAGAGCCCTGGTTTATAGAAATGCTCTGTCACACTGAAAGTCTTTAATATTTTTTTTCTCTTTTTAAAAGGCAAAGTTAGAAAACTGTATGGCAAGCAAATGGAAACCTGAAGAGGGTGGAGAGGAATGCAGAGAAGGGCAGAGAATGACAGAAAACTGCCTGATCAGTCAGGGCGATTGTACGTCCTGGTGCACCCGTGGCTAAATGTGTTTTTTTAGAGGCCAGTGAAATCACCTTTCTCCCTTTGAGACCAAATGGCTGGCATGGTATTGCTGGGAACAAAAAGAGACAGTTAGCTTTAAGAAAATGAAAGGTATCCCTCAAATGTTTCTCTCCTGCTTACATCGTTATTGGCAGCTACATTTCCCACAGAGCTAATTGGTTGTTCTGAAAAGTCACCGGGGAGCAGGAAGCCAAATAGATGTAAGTGGAGCCCTGATGAGTTCTACCAAGTCCCTTGGGTCAAAGAGTTGTCTTAAATGATAATCGCTGGTTTTAATAACTCTTCTTTATGGTAGTAGAGAAAGAGAACACCCGCTCATCGGCTAGGCTATTTTCATCATTGTGAAATGACCCTCCTGAGCCTTTCCCAATGTCTTCATCACATTATTTCAGCTAACGGTCTGTGCTGGTGGTTGGTCAGGTGAGGCCGCATCACAAAGGAAGTGAGCTGCAATAGAACAGCCACAGAGCCAACTGCGTGCTCCGAGATGCCATGCCATTACGCCATTGTACTGGCAGTCCTACGTCCTGCAACAAATCAACTTGCTAATCACGACTCAAACACAATAGAAACATTTTCGATTGCATACTTACAATATCGGGAGGGTTGACTATGTCAGCACAGTGGCCCTCCTCACACAGTCTCTGGCCCTGCTGCATGTAGGCTCCAATGTCTTTAACAGGCCCCTCTGGGAGGATGTCTACTGGCGACAGGGAAAACAGAGTGCAGAAGTAGTGCACGGTGGTGGCATTTTTATATTACAGACCAGAAAGTAGCTCGATCACTTTCCATAGTCTGTAGGGCAGAGCTTGGTTACCACTTGGTGGCAATATCTAATTTTTGGCTAAGAAGCTATTATTTTGGCACGATTCCATAGTGCAGAAGAACATGCACTCTAGGCATTCACTGACCATAGTAACGAATCGGAGTAATTACAGGTTGGGTTGACTATGGATGAAGCATTCTTTATGATTTTTTTCCCTAAAGAAGATACAAATTTGCAAATATCTGATATACCGTAACAAACATTTCCGTTACGTAGTATTAGAAAAGATGCTCAAGTAGCGTCTCCTTCCAAGGTCGTTATAGAAACCGTGGGAAACTCAGCTCCAGTCTTCTCTCTCAGAGAGGAGGCTCCTCTCCCTTCCTGAGGAATGAAATGAGTGGCGGAGCTATATCTATACAGACGTTGCTATTGTGGGCACATCCTCTGCTAGTCACTGGTTCCATAGTACACAGAAGGAATAGTGCTTTGCGTCCAGGTCTAGCTGCAAAGATGTTTCTATACTAGATATTTGTCTTTTTCCTTTTAGCCACATTTTGATTTATACCTTTGTGCCATCTTTAACCCATTTTGTAGACAGAACTACATTTTCCCAGTGATTGTTTTTATTGACCTACAGTGTGACCATGACGCCATGATGGCTCTTGACTAATGGAGGCCACTGGCACCTCATGAATGCTTCTGTCTCATGCCAAATACTGTTGTTCAGTTTTCTAAAATAAAATTTTCATTTTAATCTTGAAAATATTAGCAGCCTCTGTACTGGCCACCTTTCACGTTGCCAGGACAGATACTTGACACCCAGAACTTAAAAAGAAGAGCATTTGGCTCATAGTTTTGGAGGTTTCAGTTCATGCTTATCTGGCTTTAAAGCAGGAACGTCATGGACTTAGGCCATGGTGAAGCAGAGTTGCTCACTTCATGGTGAACAGTAAGTGTCACACAGGAGAAGACTTAAGAGGAAATACTAAGGCTCAAGTATAATTCCCCAAGGTCATGCCTTCGTGACCCACTCAGACCCACCCAAAATTGTGCTCTACTAATCCCACACTCTGTAACTGGCTACCAAGGCACCCTAGTTGAAAATCAAGATTAACTACTTGGAGAAAAAGCATTTCTACCAAAACAACATCTAACAGCAAAGTATTTAGGTACTGGATATACTTCAATGTATCTTCCTATCCCACTTTATAAATTGGCAACAAACTAACTCACGGGAGCACATCTCTAGATCTTCAACCAAATGATTGTCTCTGGGATTGTCTTTTTAAGTTTGAAATCAGTGTGTTAGCCATTCATCCTACACATCTACGTTTTGTCTGCTAAGTTTGTGCAGTGGTCCAGGAGTGCGGAGGAAGGAGCAAGGGTAGAGTATTGAGGTAAGTCCTATTAAAAAAAAAAGTTACCTCTCCCTGGGATCATTGCAAGGATTGCGTCAGCTTGTGGAAGTTGGGAAATGCCCAGAGAAGAGCTTGCAGGGGTACGTTTTTGACTGTGGACCAGGACGTGGGGGACAAGCACCCGTGCTGAGGGTGGACAGTCCAATGGGCAGCTTGAGAAGTAAAGGAAAGAGGACGAAGCAGTGTGACAGTCTCTTCTGGGAAAGCCCTGCCAGGCTTGAGTTTCTAGCTACAGACTTGTTCCTGCCTTCACCCGACTCCACTGGTCTCCATAATAGATTCACGTCAGTGTCCGGTCTTCGCGTTGCTTTTTGGTCAGTGATCGCCCGCAGGCTCACAATGGCTGCCCCGCATTGTCAGACTCGTATCCCTCTGGCACAAATCTGAGTAGCTAGGAGATGACTCTGGCTCTCCCACATGCACATGGCCAGTTCAGACTATCTCCTCAGACTTGCAAGCCCTCTAAACAAACATCCTTTATGCCTATAAATTCTACTAACTCTGCTTCTCTTAGAACCCTGACTGGTGCAGTCCCCATGAGGCTAGTCCCAATTTCTGGATCACTGGACTGGCTCTATGCATAGACGCCCCGGAAGCACTGTGTCTGCATTCATTGCTCTTTAAAAAAAAAAAAAAAACCTGAGAAGAAATGCAGGGCAGGTCTCTCTAGTTGTCTCATGGGAAATTCTCATCTCCGTTTTCCCATCTTTGTTAGTTTTCTTGTCACTTTGCATTCCAAGTTCACAATCACTCTGTTCTTCCTCCAGTCCTTTCTCCTTTTTGACACCACATGCCATGTGTGACAAATTTTAATCTGCTATTATGAGAACATTATTACTTGGGGCTTTCAAGCATTTTGGTAAGAATTTGGGATATGTATTTTGTAGCCGGAAATGCATTTAGTTATTCAAATTTTAGCATCTGCAATGATTTATTTTTGTCTTTCTAGGTTTTTGTGTTATTTATTTAAGAGATGTGAAGGTAATCAAATTTACTTTGTCTCTGGGATATGGGATATGTTTTGTCTTTACAGAAAACAGCATTTTGGTGACAATAAAATCTCAATGATTTCTGATGAATCGAAATTTAATTGGTGCCATGCAAGTTATGCTCTTGAGTTATTCTTACAATCGTTGTGTAAATTCAAAGATGGCATTTAAAAATTTTATCTATACCTTCACATACCTTTAATACATATTTTGTGTTCTTGGGGCAAAATGTTTTACCAATCATTTTTTTCCAGTAGTTACTAGTTGTGCGAATTTGGGAAAATTCATTTAACCTCCCCTTTCTGTTGTTTGCTAATCTATATTTTGGAAATATTCTCACACAGCTATTATAAATAATAAATGAGATGAACATATCAATATACAGTGTTTGCTTCTCTACTTGGACTAACTGAGGCTTCTCCTTTTACTCAAATTTAAAATAAAAAATCTTAGAGATTAGTGAGGTGCCACAGTGCTCTTACTAAACACGGCAAGCTGCCATTAGTATTACATGGCTGTTACGTACTTTGTACGTAAAACGGAAGTGATAAAATGGAGAACATGGGAGACGTAATGGTTTGGTTGATGTTTGAGCAAAGCAGTGTCACATAGCATAACAATGCCACTGAGACCCTGAGCATGAGACACGCAGCCTCTCTTCCCCTTTCCCTCTATCCCAGTTTGAACATTTTAGTGACATGTTCTAGAGCATGTACCTGGGAAACAGAATTAACATTGCAACAGAGTTTTATTATTTATTTATTAGAAAATTCACGGAAAAAGAAATCATGTATATAATTTTGCATACATATTTCACATGCTACTTTTTTCTTTTCTTTCTTTCCCTTTTTTTTGAGATGCTGGAGATTGAACTCAGGGCCCTCATGCTGAGTTGACTCCCTAGTCTCCCTTTATTTGTTTATTTATTTATTTGGAGACAGTCTTGCTAACTTTCCAAATTGCCCAGGCAGTACCCCAATTTGCTAATCTCTACCCTCAGCCTACTAGGGTGCTGGAATTTCAGGCATGTGCCACCATAACCAGCTCACATGTATTGTCTATATGGTTATTTAAAGTTCTTTATGTAACTAAAAAGTTATATTTGAAAGACATTCTTATTTGACTTAGCATAGATCTTTGCTCACCACATAGGAAACTGCAAAGCACTCATTTCAAATTCAAAGGCACAAGGCGGTATGCCAGTTGGGAACATGGGTCATGGGCACATTTTCGCTATCTGCTCATTGCAGGATTGTTCCACATATTTTATTTCTCTAAACAAAACTTTGACTTCAAAATAATTGGTCACAATTATTTTTCTTTTCTCCTTATGCCTATTTATAATGAGGCCTTCAAAGAAAAATAAACATATGCAGAAACATTTTATTGGTTTTTCTGCCTATGAGAGTTAATAAATAAATATTTATTGCCTAGAAAAAGTCTTCTATGTTCTACTTCTTTCAACATTATCTTTTAGAACATGTACTAATGTTTAAAAATAGATGACTTAAAAACAGATAAATAAAACTAAGATGAATAGAAATACTATTAAATTGCACTTACTTTAAGAATTCATGACCATTTTTAATTTGTTAATGTTTTATTTACAATGATTTTAATATGAAAGATTTATTTGTATAATCCCCGTGAATGACCTAATCAGCAGGAAGAAATTAATAAAGAATAAAAATAATATATCAGTAATAAAACATTTATAAGATAGAATTGACAAATATACCTAAGAAGTTGTTTTTGAAGTCTCATTTTAAACAAATAAATTTTTCAGAAGACTCTTCAGGAAAGAAATGCCACATTTATTCAAATTAGCTTATAAGAGAGAAATTAAATCGATGTTTTTAAAACTCCCAAATTCTAAATGTAGCTGAGGCAGATATACATTTTTATGCAATACTTAAAACATTTTTGAAATAATATAACTAATTGAAATAAGATGAATATATGCCATCATAGCATTTTACACATGGAATAATTTGAATTTGTGTAAGCTTCAGCAACACATATACTAAAATTAGAAGGATGCAGAGAAGATCACATGATTCCTGTGCAAAGATGACAAAGAAATTTGTGAAGAGTTCCATACTTTTAGATATAAGAATATTCCATGATAAAGAAAAGCTAAAGCAATTTTATGGCCACCAGTCCAGCATTGCAAAAATTACCTAAAGGAAACCTAGACTGACATAGGTGGCTAACAGCATAGAATCCAGAGAAAAGGGCATGTCAAAAAGAGGAACATGATATACCAATAATTAAAAACAAACAATCAGCACTGAAACAACATGATGATGTCAGAATACAGCAAACATACCTCACAATTATTAACAGATACACATCCAAGATCAGGGCATCCAGTTTTGTAAAACAAAAACTACTGGACAAGAAAGGTCAACTAGGCCTCAAGCTGTGTCATAGTTGGTACAGCATGTTTAAATAAATAAAAAGGGATCAAAATAATTCTTTCTATACTGGAAATCAATAGAAAAGGAAACTACAGGAACTGTATAAATATATGGAGATTAAATGATTTATTATTGAACAAACAATATAGCACAGGAGAAACCAGTGATGAAATTAAAAAAAAAAAACTAGAGTCAAATGACAATAGAAATACATCATACCAGAATTTATGGGGCTACATGAAAGCAGTAGTAAGAGGGAAATTTATATCCATGAATGCACACATTAAAAAAAGAATAGTCCCAAATAAACAATTTAATGATGTGCCTCAAGATCCAGAGAAATAATGACAGCCCAAATCCAAAAGAAGTAGACAAAAAAGTTAAAAGAGTTAGAAGAGTAATTAATGAAATTGAAACACAAAAATATCAATGAGTCAGAGTTGGCTTTCAAAAGAGTAAATAAGATTGATAAACCTCTAGCCAAACGAACCAAAGGAAGCAAAGGGGAAAAAAATCATAGGCCCATTTCCTTAGTGAGAAAAGATACAAAGAACACGCAGTAATCTACTTGCGAACAGATTTTAACAAAGCATTAAGAAAATTATTACCCATGATCAAGCTGGCTTCATTCCAGAGATACAAGGATGGTTCAACATATGTAAATAAAGTATTGTAATACACCATGTAAATAAAAGCAAGGAAAAAATTACATGATTATTTCAGTAGAGGCAGAAAAAGCATTTGATAAAATTCAATATGCATTTATGATAAAAAAAATCTGAGAAACATAGATATAGGAGGATGATAGCTTAAGTTGATGGAAGCCATTTAGAACAAAACTACTGTCGATATTATACTAAATGGGGAAGAACTGAAAGAATTTTCCTTGAAGTCAGGAAGAACACAGGGCTATCCTCTCTCACCACTCCTTTTCAATACAGTACTCGAAACCCTCCCCAGAGAAATCAGGCAAGAGAAGGAAGCGAAGGGCATGTATATTGGGAAGGAAGAAATTAATTCTCCTGATTTGCAAATGACATGATATTCTACAGGGAAGATCCCAAAATGTCCACCAAGAGACTCTTAGAAGTAATTAACAAATTCAGATACAAAAGGACACAAAATTAATACAAACAAATCAATAGCATTCCTCTATACTATCAACGAATTCACTGAGAAAGAGCTGAGAGGAACAATCCCGTTCTCAGTAGCTCCTTTAAAAATATAAATATCTAGGGGCTGGAGGAACAGATGGGCAGTTACAGTGCTCAAGCAAGCTCAAGCCCCTGAGTTCAACTCGCCAGCACTACATAAACTGAGCGTGGTGGTGTATTTCTGTAATCCCAGCACTCGGGAGGCTGAGGCAGGGGGATTGCTCTGAGTTCAGAACCAGCCTGGATGATAGAGTGAGACCTTGTCTCAAAAAAAAAAAAAAAAAAAATCTAAGAATAAAACTAAGTGCTATGGCTTGAATCTGGAATGTTCCCCCCAAAGCCTCATGCTTTTGGGATGTGATGCTGTAGCTGTGGAATTGTGCACATCGCTGCTCCTCATTCACTTGGCTTTCTGTCTGGAATAAAATGAGCCGCCCTCCAGGCTCTGCCATGTGCTTCCACCATTGCCAGCTGCCTATGAACGGACCATGTGAGACCTTCTGAAACTGTGAGCTAAAATAAGTCTCCTCTGTTGAGTGGTGGATGCTGGGTAATTTGTCCTGGCAGTGAATAAGTAACTAAGATACCAGGGGGGGGAACCTCTACAGTGAAAACCTGTCATGGTGAAAAAAGAAATATATATATATATATATATATATATATATATATATATATATATATATATATAAAATGCTCAAGATCAATGTAAACTTTAAGCTTTGCACTTATACATGTCAATAAAATGGGGAAAAAATAAAAAAATACTCCCCCAAAATACAGGTTTAGTATGTGAGCAGCGGAAAGGTGAAATCTGATACTTAGTAACTGAAGCATTGAAAAAAAAAAGAAGAGAAAAAGGACACAGATGTCACACATGTTGGGACATAGTGAAAGAGAGAGAAAGGGAAGCTGTGCTAGCCACAAGCTGTAAGTGAAATGCTGAAAATGTTATGTCCAATGATTCAGATATCAGAATAATGATTATTTATTTAAAGTTCTTAGGTGTTCAAACTTTTTAAAAAATGAAAAACAAAAGCAGACACTAAAGTACATAGGCCTCATTTGCTATGGAAACACCTCAAAGTCAATCACCGTTGGATGGTAATGCCAGCAACCGAAGTCGTTGTCGTAGCTCAGCCGTGGACTTTGTGAAGAGGGAAAAGAGATGTGGAGGACAGGGCAGGAGGCTGGGGAGCAGAAGGGATGGGAAAATCATCAAGATGCAATGTGTGTGTTCACCAGTTTCTCAAGTTGATTGCAATTACAATGTTTTGCAAATATATACTAATAAATGATTAATTTGGGGCTGTAGGAATGGCTCGGCAGTTAAAGTGCTTGCCCGGCAAGTGCTAAGTCAAGCGCCAAGTATCCGAGTTTGATTCCCTAGCACCAATAAGCTGGGTGTGGTGACACACGCCTCCAATCCCAGCACTCAGCAGGGTGAGGTGGGAGGATTGCCATGAGTCCGAGGCCAGCCTGGGCTCCATAGTGAGTTCAAGACCAGCTGGTTACAGAGTGAGACCCTGTCTCAAATAAATAAACAAATAGACAAATAAATAGATGGATAGATAAAAAGTAAAAATAAAAATAACTTGGGGGAAATATTTTTAGTTTAAAATCATTTTTTAAAAAGACGAGACCAAGTGAAACCATGTTCATCAGGCACAAATGAGACCAGAAGGGGATGTGCCTTCAGGGCAACAGAAGGAAGTAGACTCATATAACAATCCAAACCGACCTCAGTGGAACCAAGCTCAGAGCAGGGCTGGTGTTCGGCCAGGGTCAAAGAGGGAGCGCCGTGAACACAGAAAGAGCTTGGAAGTACAGAGAAACGTTACTGGGAGATGTGCAAAGGAAAGGAGCAGAGGACAGCCGGAACTCCCAGGCAGCAGCGGCCCGGGACGGGCTGGAGGGCCAGTCGTTCGGCAGTTGCAATCATCTTGGTTAGTAATATTACACCTTCGTGGTGTTTTTAGTGTTTATAGTGTCTCATATTTATAGTGTTCTTTACAGATAATGTATATTCACTTTACTATATCTAGTTAGCCTTTACTGATTGGCAGCATGAAAATTATTAATTGGTGCAAATTAGCATAATAATTGGCTAACTGGCTTTACATCAGGTTTGAAAGTTTAAGATAAGTACCAACTGTCGGTGCTGGGAAGTCTGGCAGAAGAGCCCCTCGAGGCCTTAGGAAGCGTGGTTGTCATAGACGTGGCCTGCTGTTTGTCTTTACTGTTTGTCCTGCATTTCAAGGCATCTTGTCTTTTAGCTGACCCACTTCTAAATCTTTCTGCTATGCCTACTCTGCCTTTGCCTGCCCAGCACAGTTCTACCTTATTAACCCTACACCTGCCTGACAGAGTCTATCTTGAGAATGTCTAATCAGAGCAGTGAGGAGGATCCTGGGAGGACGTGGCTGGTCCTACAGGGTTCCATTTCCCAGGTAAGAGCAACCTGTGAGAGTTGGATGCGTTCTACACACTGGAGTCTTATCATTGCTGATAGATCCTCAAAGGCTCCTGCCAGATTATGGGCCAGGCGCTAGAAGAAGCAGAGAGGACAAGGAGAGGAAGGCTGTTGAGTGCTGAGCCGTAGTGAGATAGGTGCTTTCAAGGCAGAAGCCCAGCTGCTCCCAGGTATGTCATGGAGATCTCCTAATAAGTTGGTCTTAGGAGTGGGCCGAGTTCTTGAATGTTACTCCCTCCAGGGGCGGCAGCTTCCACTGAGAGATCTACCAGGAAAAAGCCTTCAAACCTCTGTGTCCAGTTGTGTAGGACATAAGGTTTTTAACCTATATGCAGATTCCTTGACTACATATTGAAGAAACAAAACAAAATGGCAGACTTTTAAGACCCACAGAAAACAAAATTATTTTTAAATTAAAAGAAAAGAATTTTTTATTTTGAAAAATAATGTGTCAAAATAGTATAGCATGGTATTATTTATACTTTCAGAATTATTATAATTAGAATAGGAAAAAGATGATTATCCTCATTATATGTGGAAAATTTGATCCCTTTAGAAATTTCTAATAAATTCCAGAAAGGTGCTGAAAATAAGATCAAGTAGCATACATACTACTAATAAGAGCAATCAATTAATAATATACTTAGCAATAAACTTTAAAGAAACAGTCAAAAGCTTCAATGGACAGAAGTCCATTGAGGTCATTCTGTATACAATGAATCAGTATTGTAAGGAATTTAAATACCATAAAGTTAATCTAAAAATAAAGTGTAGTCAAGAATTCTTGCATCCCTTGTTTTGTGAATAAAATGAGATGAGGAGTTTAATCTAGTTTTTTTTGTAGGAATATAAATGAAGATCTGGAGAAATAAAGCCCAGGAAATTTTTTTTAAAAAGAAAAGCATTTTTTAGTGATAAATTGTATATAAAGTCATAGTAATAAAGTAACTTGTTATTGGTGTATGCATGAGCAAAGTTTCATAAAAGAAGTTTGCCATGCAAAAAACATGACACAACTAGTCAATAAAGAATTAGCAATAAACTATCAATTTCTCTAAAAAAAGAACCAGTACTTGATATCATTTATAATAAGTTCCAGACAATTGAAAGGCAAGTTTAATCATAATCCTGTATATCTATGAGACCTTGCAGATAAATACTTTAAAATCTAATGCAAGACAACAAAAGAAAAATAAAAAAAGATTCTCAAAATGTTTGGAAACAGAAGCAGAGGACATCTCAGCATTGTAAAGATATTTAGCAAAGACAAGAATCATTCTAAAAACTGAGATAAAAATATTTGCTACTTACATTCCTCCGAAAATTGGAAAAGTATATTTTGGTACTATAAGTTAGGATAAAAACTCAGTATGAAAATGTGCAAAAATATGCGTAAGAGCGTCACACAAGCAATGAAACATGGGCAGTAATTATGTTGTAAAGATGTCCAACCATATACACTTTGGCAGCACAATGAAAATGGAATTCAGTGTTAGATCTATCCCAGTTGAACACCAACTGCTTAGAAAGATGGGAGAGTTCACAAGTGCCTTCTGCTGCCCTGGCTGTGTGAAGTGGGTGGTCAGCAAGGATGACCTGCCAGTGTCTACCAAAATTACCAATTTTTATATTTTGAGCAGTTGATTATTTGGAATGCAACCTTTGTGTACAAGGACGTGGCAAATGTTGAGTTTTGCTGCTCAGCTCTTCCCTTGAAGATGGAGTACTCACCTGTCACCTGTCCACAGAGTGGCTGAGGAGGACTCACAGCTGACAAGGCCTGCTGGCGTTTCTATTGACTGGGGATTAACCTTCTAGGCTGTCAGCATCCTTACAGCATTGATTCTGAAGACATACTGCGTAATACTGTTTTATAAGACAGACATAAGAAAGTATCGCAAACTGGGTAGTTTAAAGGAACAAGACCTTAATCATCTCACCATGTCGTAGGCTAAATTTCTTTCTTTCTTTTTTTCTTTCATGGTGCTGGGGATTGAGCCCAGGCTCTTCGTGCTGAGCTATGTACTCAGATGTTTTGATTTTGAGACAGGATGTCACTAAATTGCCCTGGTTGGGTGCCGACTTACACTTCTACCTCTTTTCCAGAGTTATAGGATTACTGGCCTTCGCCACAAGGCCTGGCTTAAAATTCAAATTCAAGGTGTCTTTAAGATCATGAATTAAGGTATTTAAAGGTTAATAAGGGGATTGTCTTCTCTGTTTCTTTCTGAGTTTCTGAGGTCACCAGCAATCCTTGGGTTATGAGTGCATCACTTTTACATAGACCTGGGTTGTCACATGACATTCTCTCAATAGGTCAGTACACTGCACCCCCCTATGCATTTGGATCCGTCTGTGTATTTCCTTCTTTTAAAAGGCATACAAGTCTTACTGAATTTAGATTCATCACAACAACTTCATCTCAATTTCATTACATCAGCAAAGATCTTATTTCTAAATCAGGTCATAGGCCGAATAGTCTGTTAGATCTCCAAAATACAGCTTAGTTTCACAATTAAGCCCACAGGACTCCTCAATAAGCATCTCATATGAAAATCAGGCTTATAAATTCTTGATTTTCTTCTGTGCACTGGATATAATTCAAAAATAAGACTGTTCCTTTTTTGATGATTCGCTTTGTATTCATAAAGGAAAAGTAATATGTTAGAATAAGCTAGACATTTAAATATGTAACAGTGTCCACATTATTTCTGCATCAGATTGAAATCCCTTCTTATTGAAAATGGGAAGAATTTTTTTGGAGGAAGATCATATTGATATGCAGATAAACTATTATTATTAACTTCAAATATACAATTTTAATTTTTTCCATGCTTTATGTTTATTGTGCGTGAGATTCCAGACTTCTAAAAGAATTTAATTTTTAAAGTTTTTTTTTTTTTACTTCACTTCTGGTACAGTCAAACATTTGGAGAATTCCAGAAACCCAAATGAGCTGAAGAATTACTAACACCAGCTGTAATCTTGAGCCAGACCGAGTACATAAATGCATTCCTATCTCTTGTAATTTTCTTGCCAGATTGCTTAATTTCTTCCTATATGCCCTCACAAAAAATAGAATGACAGCATGACACAATGGCTTATGAGAACATTGTTGAGGTGTTTGAAAAACACCTGTCACCGTGTGAATAGCTTGGTAACTTGATGCCTGATGTGCTTAGATGTAAATTTTCAGAGTTTTTTTTTTTTTTTCTAAACTCAAAGTAAGGAATATTAATGAAGACTGTCATAAAAATGGAAGAGTCTTGTAAAGGGGAAAACTACAAAGTGTTTTCTTCAGGATTCCCCTTTGTTGTTGGACAATTGGAAAGTCAGATCAATTAGTTATGTGCCTTACATCTCACCCCCTGTTGCCTAACCCCTCAGAAGAGAGGCTTAAATATGAAGCAAAACAATTAGTTTAAAATCTCATTTAAAAATTTGACAAACCATACACAAAATGGCATAAAGTCTAAAGAAAGGTGAACATTTATCTCTTGAAATTATTAACAACTTCTCTTCTGTAAGAAGAGATTGGTTAACTTTTTTTCACTTCATAAAACACACACACACACACACACACACACACACACACACACACACATGTATATTTGTGCTGAGGCTGTTAAAACTGTTCACAGTAAATTGCACTCCCTCTGTGCCCAACACCTGATATCATATACTGCCCTGACAAGGTTTCATCTCCCAGGATGCTGTGGGGAATTGCTGAGCTCAGCTAAAACAAAACTAACTTGCTTTGACACAAAACATCTGGCCATGCTGACTTGTAATATGGCTTTTAAAGTGAATGTACGATATCAGCTGTTCCAGCACAATTAGCTTTCTAATCATAAGGACCTTGGATAATTTAATTATCAATTCAGGTTTTCTTTTTTTTTTGGTATCAGACAAAATATTTTAAAATGACTTTTACCTAAAATTACTTCATTGATAAAGGCAACTCATGGAACTGTCACCTCACATCAATCACAGTGATCATTGCAGCAATTTGAGTGTGTGAATCTTTTGTTTAGAAACAATGACCTATTTATACTCTAGTACTCTATACTCATTACTTTAAAGAAGCATACTTGCGAGGAAACAGTAGTGTATCTCTAATCTCCATGATGAGTTTAGATTAGTAAGGTCGATTTTTATGTATATATTTTTTATTTGTTTATGTTTGAGACAAGGTCTACTGTAGTTCAGGCTGTTCCTGAATTCACTATGCAGGCTGGCCTTGAACTCACTGCAATCTTCCTGTCTCAGTCTTCCAAGTGCTGAGATTACAGGCATGAGCTACCGCACCCCTGGGGAATTGAATAAAGCAAAAATAAGTCATGGCTGGCATGGTTGTGGGAAAAAGCACCCTTTTCCTTTGCTGACGAACCATAAACCAGTACATCGGCTATGGAAAGCAGTATGGGGATTCCTCTACAAGCTGAAAACAAATATTCTGTTCAATCCAGTGATACCCCTTCTGAGTCTTTCCAAAAAAGCTAAAGGCAATGTATAACCGAGATGCGTCTGCACACGTTTATAGCAGCATGAATGGCAATGTCTAAACTAGGGAAGATGTCGGAATATCCGCCAACAGACCAGTGGACATAAAAAACACGATCCATGTACAAAATGGAGTGTTACTTTTCCACCCAGATGGATATATTTAAGGCATTCGGAAGTAAATGGAGGCAACCTGAGACCACCATCCTTAGTGAACCAGACTCAGAAGGTTAAATACAACATGGCTTCTTTAATTTGAGAAACACAGAATACAGGCAACATATCGAATAAATGGTTGAGATATTGGGAGTCATGGGGTAGGAGGGTAGGGACAAGGAGGGTCTAAAAGAGTAAGAGATTGCAATGACTTTGAGATATATGTGTGCTCAAAATTCCCAAGCTTCACATAACTACTGTATATCATATAATGCGTATGTAATAAAAACGAGGGAAAAAGCTTCACTTCAAAAAGGGCAAAAAAAGCAACGACTTCATTTTTTCCCTTGGTTTTTCTGTACTAGGTTATTCCATGAACGAAGAGATGGTGAAAACTTGGTCTCAAGTCAAAGGTGTCATGTCCCTACCCTACGCCAGTGGGCCGGGCTGCAGTTTAACTTGCAATAAAATTCAGAATTTCTATGTTAATCTATGCATCCACATAAAGCACCAAGCCTGATAATATGAGAGCAGAAACCATTTTTTCCCTCAATGATTCTTCTTTCTTACATCTCACAGTCCACCATTAAAATAATTACTTTCTTTGTCGGCATGCAGAATTCACACTCTTATCACTTCGCTACTTTTCGTGACTTTACCATGATCTTGAAACATTCTTTCCTTCATGTGTACAATGTCATGGCCCTCCTGGCTTTCATTCTGGTCTTTGTTGCATTGTCCGCCACCAGAATACTCGCCCCATGTATGTAATTTTGCTCTCAGTTAAGTCTCTTCATTATTTTAAACTTCCCTCCTACACGTGCATCTCAAATTGTTTAGGATATTTTGATGGATGTGGAATGTCTTCCTGATACTTCTGTGCTAGAAACCTCAGATTACATATTGTGTATGGAGGCAGAAGGATTCCCAGAAACCCTCCAAAGGCCCCATGTAGTTCTCACTTTAACAATGCTACCTTAAAAATATTTGTAGATGCATAGTATTCCGTTGTCTATAAAGTCCAATAGCATGGAGGCCTTTACGGGCAAATGGAAGAAACTTGAGAACATCATGCTTAGTGAAGGGAGTCAGAAGCAGAAGGTGAAACATCGAATGGTCTCTCTGACATGAGAGTCCCAGAGCACAACTATTATGGAACTTAAAAATAAAAACAAAGTGAAACAGGGGGGTAGGGTGGGGAGGGCGGGAGGTGTGGGTAGGGGGAGGGACAAAAGGAGAGTGGGAAAGTCCCTGTCACCCTGACAAGATACATATGTGCACAAAATGCTATACTTAATTGTATACCTTAAATTTTACACTTACACGTATCAATAAAATGGGAAAAATATTTGTATATTATGTTGTGTTGCTTTTATTTACTTTTATTTTCCCCCAGACCATACACCTCTGGGGAACAGAGGTGTAAAATTAAAGGTTCATGGGGCTGGAGGAATGGCTCAGTGGTTAAAGAGCTTGCCTAGCAAGCACTAAGTACCTGAGTTCAGTTCCCCAGCACCACATAAGCCGGACATGGTGGTGCACGCTGGTAATTCTAGCACTCAGGTGGCTGAGAAAGGATTGCTGGTAGTTCAAGGCCAGCCTGGGCTCCAAAGTGAAAACCTGTCTCAAAATAAATAGACAAATAAATAAATTAATTAATTAAAGGCTCACATAAGCACTGTTTTCCAGTTTTATTTCACAAAATACACTGATAAATGGCTATGTCCTTTGTGACAGGCAAGCCAGTCTAAGTCTATCTTCCATCTCCAGCTTTTAAATTAGTAGTTAAAAAAGAGTTATCCGAGACAAAACTTGAAATCTTTGTCCCAACATAGATTTTTATGATATTAGTGCAATCGGTCAGTTAGGGACTTGGTGATCTCTTCGGATCTGAAAGTCCTAAACACTGTTCCCCACCAGTGTCCTCATGATCATCTCATCCATTGGTCACAACTCATCCACCTCCTCTGTCTTCCCTTCACTGTTGGTCTGCTGACCCTGAAGCAACAGTAGGCAAACGGCTTGGCAGGACACCCTGTCAGTAGATTTTTCTGGATGTGGAAATTTAAAAGCACAGGATGAAGACTGAATCAACATTTCTTCTTTTTGAATCAATGACTTTTAATTTTCATTTCCTTTACTTCTTTATCTATTTTTTCTTTTGTGTGGTAATTATACAAATCTTTTGTTGACACCATTTTTGAACATAAGTATTTGTGTTTCATCAACCCCTTATGGAGGTTATGAGGACTGAATTATTTTAATTCATGCACAATGAACTACCTGTCACAAAGCAAAACATAGAGGTTATTCTATAATAATATTCCTAGATTATCTGGCATATTTAACAGATAGCAGACTGCTTTATTTCTAGGCCTTTTGAAAGAATCTCTCTCTTTTTAAATTTATTGTAAGAGTAAATGCAAAAAAATCTTGAATTTTGAATTATGCATGCATAAACATACCCATGTATAATTTCTGTTTTATGCATTCTGATCATCAACTTGAGACCAATAGGATGTTGTAATGACATCATCAAGAAAGAGAACTGACACTGTTGGATAAAAGATGACTAATTTTCTTTATGAAGATCTCTTTTAAAGCAAGGAAACAATAAATATGGAGTATTTTGTGCCTAAGCAGTAATAAAGACTTTTTTTTTTCCCTGAAGGATGAATTTGCCTTTTGACATGTTTTACTCACCAGAATTTCCTTTTACCATATTGAATATCTGTATTTACACAGTTAAACACAAGCAGGGCTACCTTAATATGAAAATTGGGTTAAATCAACTACACATGAAAAGGTATTGGGAACATTACTTAGTTAATAAGTTCTGTACAGAAAACAAATGGGACTATGTAAATTATGAGTGAGAAGCAACATTGGATAACAAGGAAAAGTCAGACCTAATTTTGTAAAAAAAGTATATGTGTATGATATAAGAATGATAAACACTTTAATGCTAATATTTCCTCAAATTAAAATAAGTTTGAAATATAAACATTGACCTTTATATACTTTAGCTGCAATTTTTATGAAAATTGGATGCAAATTTCCATTAAAACATAAATGTTAGCTCATACTTAAAAGTTCACGTATGAAAATCTCTACTTTTCCACCTGGGAATGAATCATTTAGCACTGTATCCAAAAGCTAGAACTCCACAGCAACAACTGTTAATTAAATCCCCAAGCCAGCTGCGTTCATGACCCAACACCACCAGCAACCAATATGGCGCATACGGAGGTGCTAAAGCCTTGACTGTCAGCAGTAAACACAAGCCAAAGGAAGGCTCCACTTGGGTGCTCTGCTTTGTATTTTGAATAGAGCCCAGAATTTATGTATTTATAATTAGTAGATACCATCAGTTTAAAGAGATTTAGATTTATGGAACAGTTGAGGCACCTGAACAGAGCGCCTGTGCTTTCCTCCACATTCTCCTCCATTAATTGCATTTTACTGTAACCGAGCCAGCACTGGTGCGCCCTGGCTGCCAGCGCCTGTGCTTCTCACTGTTAATTCCTGCCTGCACGTGTCCTTCTCATCTGCTTACGCAATGACTTTCCTATCAATTTGGTTCAACGATTGTGTATTTTGTTCTGTGTGTCATAGTCCAATGCCGTGTTACGCGTTTCCCTGCTCTGTTTGCCTCAGCGCTGGCACCTGGGAACGTTTCCAGTTGGCCTCTGTGTCCCTCTGACGTCACGTCAAAATGTAGGGCACTGGGCTGGTGTCTGGTTGTTGGTGCCTACTGACTTCATAATTATATAAAATGTTCCGTGAATACCTTGTATATTTTCTGCCTTAGACTAGAAGTAGCTATTTCTTCAAACCTCTTGTTCTTATTGAAGAACTATTTGAAAAGTAAAGTTTGTGCTTTTGGCTGTTACTCTGGGCTTCCTTCGTGCCTTTCAACTGAAAGAGCACAGGCACGCATGCGTACTAAGCCATGCCTGTGTCCACTCCTAGGCACAGGCATTCTGCTCCAGTTCTGGAGCCGGTCACGCCTCCGGGGAGACCTGGCTCCTTGCGCTGGAGAATCGCGTTGGGAGCTAAGTTCAGGGTGCTCACTGTGCTCCTTGCTGCTGGGATACTGCTACTTTCTAGGTACTTGAGCTGTTACATGTATGTGATTTTTATGTATGTAACACTTCCCGTATAGGCTCACCAAGAATTTATTGTCTCCAACTCTGTGCACGTTGTTTACACTTCCTTCCTTTGCACCTCTGTAAGTTTCCACACTGCCACTAAGAAACCTGGCTCCTATGATTCACTATCTATCTAATTGCTCAGTTCCCGCGTGCAAATCATAGCAGTGTCAGATTGTTAACGGGACCCGCAAGGGAAACAATGTTGTCAGTTCAGATTACAGATTTTACGTGCAATTCCTTCTGCCTTTAATCTTTCTGATGACTCATTTTCACAATAACTGTCAGTACCTTTCCTCCCTACCTACTTTAGCAAAGTTTTTTTTTTTCATATATTCTCAATAAAATATATATTCTCTTGTTATTTGCTCTCCTTTCTGGGACTTCTCTGACTCATAAATGATTTGGTTTTAAAATTTGCAGACACTGAGGCTCTGTTTTGTGCTAGGACTTGCTATGGCTTTTGGCAAATGCACAGTGCAGTGTGTCTTTACTACAATATTGTGTAGAATATTTTAGTCCCACCAGACATCTGCACTTCACCTGCGTCCCGTTCTCTACTCCCAGCCTCGTAGAGTCGCTGACACATTTTCCTATTGTCTCACAGTTGTGCCTTTTCCAAAATCGTCACTATTTGGAATCATAGCCTCTGCAAACACTTGAGACTAGATGTTTAACTGATAAGTAGGGTTGTAAGGTTTGTCTATGTCTTTTTGTAGCTTAGTAGTGCACCTATTTTTATTTCTGAATGAAATAATTCATGGTATAACTGTATTAATTCCTTAACTATTAAATAATGTCTTGTGGCTTCCAGTTCGATTATGTGGAGAATTTAGTAGCTAAAAATGTTAAAATAGGGACGTCACTAGGAATACAATTTCTAGGCCCAATGGTAAGACTATATTTAATTACTATGAAACTGTCAAAAATGTATTTGTCATTCCTCAAAAAATATAAGGTTTTACTCAAATTTTGTTCTCTTAGTGATTTAATTGGACCTGTCTTCAAGGATTATATTCTAATTGTTGTTAAGAGACTTGTAATTAATTACTGTAGCCCCCAAAATGACGCTGTCGTGGTATAATGTTAGGTATTTGAGGAGGCTAAAACCTTATCAGAAAACTTTTTGTTTGCTTTTTTAAAAGTACTGTTTCCATTGAGGTACTTACTAGCACAGAGGCTGAATAAATTACTTCTGCTTTAATCCCATTTATGCAGATTCAACACAACACTAATCAAAATACCAGCAGCATTCTTCACAGAATTAGAAAAAAAAACACTTTAAAACTTTTATATGGAACCGGAAAAGACTCAAAATTGTCAAAGCAATCATGAGTAACGAGGCAAACCAGGAGGTATCACAATTCCAGATATCAAACTGTATTACAGAGAAACAGTGATTAAACTAATATTGTGCTAGCACAAAGCCAGAAAGGAATATTAGTGGAACAGAATTGAGGATAACGAGAGACACCCAAGCACTCTTAGCCACCTGACTTGTGTTAAAGGGTCCAAAATCATTCACTGGAGAAAGGCAGCACCTCTAGCACATGGCGTGAGGAAACTGAAGAGAAAGGTGAAGCCAGACACGTATCTTTGCCAGACACTAAAACCAAGTCCAAACGAACCAAAGAGCCAGAAACCAAAACGGAAATGCCGAACCTGCTGGAAGACAAAAATAGGTAAAGCATCAGGAGAAACAGGAGTAGGAAAGAACTTCACAAACAGAATAAGAAGTGCGTGAAAAATGGCATCAGGAATCCACACACAGGACTCCAGGAAACAAAAATCTTTTGCACAGCAAAGAAAACAATCAATAGAGTGAAAGGACAGCTCACAGAATGGGAAAAAAAGCTGTTGTGAGCTACTTCTCAGACAGAGGATCAATAACTAGACTAGCTCAAGAATCAAAAACAGCCCCCTCCAAAATAAATGACTTCATTTAAAACTGGACAACAGTAATGAAAGGACACTCATCAGGAGAAGAAGGACAAAAGGTCAATAAGCTCATGAAAAAAGATTCAACATCTTTGGTCATCAGAGACATGCAAATCAAAGCAACGCTGAGGTTGCATCTCACGCCAGTGAGAAAAGCCTACCAAGCACCAGGCCCTGAGTTCAAACCCCCAGAACCACATATGCCAGGCGTGGTGGAGCACAGCTGTAACCCAGCACTCAGGAGGCTGAAGCAGGAGAATTGTACTGAGTTAGAGGCCAATGTGGGCTACATAGTGAGTTGGAGGACCTGCGTGGACTACAGAGCAAGACCCTGTCACAATAATAATAATAATAATAATAATAATAATAATAATAATAATAAACCTAAAACACTAGGATTAAAAAAAGTCAAGAAAAGGAGAGGTAATCCAGGTTTAGAGTACTTAATTAAGCACGGAGGAAATAATAGAAAATAAAACTATGCATAGAAAGGTCATTAAAAAAACCTCTTCTCTTCCCAACTAAGTAATTCAGAGTATTCCCACTATATAAAAGTCCTATGTCATCCTTCTGTACCCAAAGGAAGTTGGTCTGGAACTCCACATCCCCAATCTCATTCAGACTACGAATATTAAAATCTGTAGATGTACTGTTTCTTTATATAAAATGGTGTGGTATTTGCCCATAACCTATGACATTCTCTTACGTGCTGTAAATCATCTGGAGATTACTTATTTATTACTTATTTTCCCCTTTTCATTAGCATGCATATATGCGATACATAACGGTTGCAGTGAACTTGGGTATTCTGTGCACGTGTGCATCGTGGCAACATCACAGTCCCTCCTCCTCCACTTTAAGGCCTTCCCGCACCCTCACCGTCCCCCCTATCACACCCATTCGGCTCTATGTTATTCCATCTTCTGGGTTTCTCATATTAGAGAAACTGTGTGATACTTAACTTTTGTGTTTGCCTTACTTCGCTAAGCATGGTGGTCTCAAGTCGCAGCCATTCACTGCCCAGAGCTTCCAGTCTAGGTATCTCCAGGTGTCCCTACCGTGCGATTTTTGGGTCCGTCAGTCTGTTTCTGGATATTTTGGCATGTTCTACATTTTAGCTCTTGTAACTTTAGCTCTTTGTTACTACACACCTAAGTAAATGTGCATTTCTTTTACGGTTGCTTTTAACACTTTTGGGAGATACCCAGAGGAGGCGTCGCTGGATCAAGTGGAATATTTATTTTCAGCTTTTTGAGGAATATAAAGAAGAGAAAGAAAAAGGTTCTTATAATTTTGAAATAATTACTTATTCATTTACTGTTGCGGCGAATAGCAGATGCCAGTGGCCCTTTATTCAGATTTTCCCAGCGGTAACGTTTGCAGGCATCGTCAGAGCTTCAAGTAGGGGTCCACACGGAGGCCAAGGAGACGCGGACAGCGTCCACCACCGCTAGGCCCGCCTGGCCTTTCAGAGCCACTCCCTTACTCTTTGCCACCGCATTGTCTTTAATCTCTGACAAGCACTGGTGTTTCTTCATTTTTATATCCTGGTCATGCACACTATTGTGCTTTATGTCATTTCTTAAAATTGGCTTGATCTCATCAGCATCACCCTCTGGAAGTTCATCCTGGTTGTTGCTATATCTGTAGCTGAACTGTTTACTCAGGAAACGCCATGTGAGAATTTTCTTCTTTCTTTCTTTCATTCAGTTTTCATTTTTGATTCATTAAGAAATGCTGGTGAAAACATTTGTGAACCTATGTGTGTGGGTGTGGGTGTGTGTGTGCAAGCACACATGCGTGCATGTAACTTAAGTCTTTGTTCTTGGGCATTAATGACTACAAGCACATTCTGTAGTTGCAAATATATCTGTAAAAAATTGCCAAATTCTGCCATCTGCTATTCACATCACCAAATCTGAGCCATCCAGTTTGTGTGCGTTTCCCTTGTCATTCAGCAATGTCGTGGTTGTTTCATTCTGTGATGATATCTCTTCCTTTTTTCCTTTTTCTGAGCTTATTTTCTTTCTCCCCCCCTCCCTTATCTCTCATCAGTTGAATTGCTTTAATGCATTTCTTCCAAACCTGTTGGGCATTTCTGCATGGCCTGTTTATTCCTAGACTCTGCTTTGTTCCACTCATTTACATGTTAGCCTGTCCACCAATGCCAGAGGGCTCTGATTACTGTAACTTACCTGGTTTGAAACCAGATAGACTAGTTTCTCTTACCTTTTTCTTATTTTTTGATCCTTTTCCTATTCTACTTCTTTTATTTTAGTACAATTTTTAGAATCAAAAAATCTTCCACTACTGACTGTCATCTGAGTGGCAGTATCTATGTTGATGTTCTGGTTGAGATTGAGGAAGTTAATGTTAATTTCTAGTTTTAAAGAGTTTTTTCTTTTTGTCATGAACAGGTGTTGAATTTTTTCAAATGTTTTTACTGCATCTATATTATTATTGATTTTATTCTGTTAATATGGTGGATTATGTATATATACATAGTTGGGTTTTTTTTTTTTTTAGAAAACAAAGCTTATTTTTAAAAGAAAGCAATGGTTCTGGTTATAGAATGTAGACTTTGAAGTTTGTCCTCTACTATAATTTTCAAATTTCATTAAACCATAATATTATAACATGCAAATAGCCTTTTATTTTGTATTATCATCCCAAACCTACAGAACATAGCAACAATTATATCTTGATTATACTTGGTGTTATTCTTATAGTTCTTTTCCCTAAAAATTCTTGTGGGTTCCCCAAATTTGTTATTCCTAAATAAAATTTTAATATTATGGTGGTATATTATATGAATTAAACATATGTTCCAGAAACTGAAGTGTTTTGTATATGCATAGGCAGTGCAAATGTTTTCAAAAATTGATAATTTATTTAATGGATTTAATAACATTTAATTCATCTTTCATCTTCTTAGATACTATATCATCAGAAAAAATTTTAAAAAGATAATTTAACACTGTTGCATTTTAGACACGAGAATAATACAAATTATCACAGTTTTATTATTTTGTTCTACCTACTCAGATTGAGAAAATCTTGTCATATAGTGCTTTAATGGCTTGTTTTCCTAAACCTACTTTTAAAAAATAGCTAATTTTGTTTTCTAAGAAACCAAAAATTCCTGGCAACAACTATGCTAAACAGTTTTACAGTACTTTATGCTACTAGTTTTCTAAAAATATAATCATACAAGGCTGGAGGAATAGCATAGCAGTTAGATGATTTGCCTATCAAGGGCAAAGACCTGAGTTTGATTCCCCAGCACCCCATAAACCAGGTTGGTGGAGCATTCCTGTAATTCCAGCCCTTGGGAAGCTGAGGCAGGAGGATCCTGTGAGTTCAAGGCCATCCGGAGTTATATAGTGAGTTCACTGTCAACCTGGAATAAAGTAAGATCCTGTGTCCGATGAAATGAAATGAAATGAAATTAAAAATATATGTATGCACCCCCCCCATACATGCAGGTATATAATCTTATGAGGCAGGAGGACTGGCATAGTTAGAGTACTCACGTAGTAATATATAAAAATGTACGCAATCTATGACATTGATTTATCTTTTAAGTATTTTTTTCTTGTATGATAACTGTATTAGCTAATCTGTAGATATTTACTTCTTCCTTAACTTATTTTCTAGGACAGAAGTCCATCAATAGATATCAAGGAGCTAGACAGAAAGAACAAGGGCACAGGCCTGAACTCTGGGTCCCCTCCTGGCTGAGAGGGGTGAACAGAGGCTGGTCAATGTAGGATTCTTGATCAAGGACTAATTATAGAGGCAGACAGGCAAGACACATCCATTCCTCATCCTCAATAAATAATAAATAAGAATAAGTAAATAAAGTGGAGATAAAAGAGGAGAATGGTTATATGAGGGAGTTGATTAAACCTTCAAAATGGCAGGTTAGTTTTCCCTTTCCGCATGTCTATACTTGAACATGTGTGGTAAACTCTTGTGATGAAATATAACACACACTCACCAAGAAAGACATGTGGTTGTCTTAAATCCAAATATCTTAGAATATGAACATTTTGGATAAAATCTATCGTAGATGTAATTACTGAGGATGAAGTCATTCTGGAGCAGTCGAGGTTTTCAACTCAATGTGACTCACGTCCTTCTAGGAAAAAGGCCCTGTGAAGACACGGACGAAGGCAGAGATTGAAGTTGTGCTGTTGCAATTTCTTGACTACTAAGGATTTCTAGCAAACTACAGGCTTCAGGGAGGTTATGGCTTGCTGACACTGGTGTATTGCATTTCCACCCCTCAGAACTGTTTGGAAATAAATTTCTGTGCTGTAAGCCACTCAGTCATGGTTATTTGTAACACAGTTCTAGAAAATCAGTACAAATATACATTGTCAGTTATAAGTGGGAAGTTATAGACTCATATGAAAGCATCCTCTAATATTGTTCTTTTATTTGTAAGTTAATTGAGTTAAGGGTAAGGGTGTGTTGTACTTGCTAATTTCTTTTTCATAAGTTTTGACAGAATTGAATACAGAATTCAGGGTTCCTAAACATGCACAAATTTATTTATAAAATTCACTTCAGCTGGATATATGTAGCAGTATTTTAAAAGTATTAATCTCCTAAAAAGTTACTCAGAGTAAAAATTATCACTGAGTTTAAAAATCAGCATTATTAGTTTTATTGTTTATAAAGATAAAAGAAAATTACCTTCTCCTGAGAATGCAATAAATATATGCTCTAATACACCTACATTTTCAAAAAGTTACTCTCAATACCATTTTCCTCAGGCAAATTAATATTCTAACTTTGAAGGACAATAGTAAAAGAAAGCTGGATACCTTGCAAAGTGTGTCTGTCATATGAACTAGGAAATCTGATTTTATCACTAAATTCTTAAAACAAAGAAGGATACAGAGATACTTTCTATACAGAAATGCCTTATTAGTCTTATCTATGGCAGAAAAGATTATCAAAAGTTGGTGAATTAAAATAAGACTCACTCACGATACTTACATTTCTGTATGTCGGAAGCCTGAACACGGTTCTGTTGGTTCTTGTTTTAGGACATTAACTGGACAGAGTCCAGTTACTATGTTGGCAGGACTCAACTGAGTTTTCATGGTTTTGAGGAAGACTCTGCTTTTAGCTGGATAAATTCAATTCTAGAAAGACTGAAGTTTCCATGACCTTGCAAGCTACCTGCCTCACTCTGGAGAGTGCACACTATCCACCCTGTGCTTTCTACATGACTCTCTGTACCAACAAGTCAGGCTCCTTGTGTGCTCTGAATCTTTTTTACACGTCCCATTGTCTCAGCTTAGCTCTTTCTCTGCCACAGAAGGACTTTCGTTTTTAAATGTTAATTATGTTGGATATTTTTGGCCATCCAAAATAGCCTCCTCATCTATATGTCTAAAATTGTAGCTATAGCTGCAAATTGCCTTTGTTTTACATTGTAATGTATGCACATGTTCCTGGGATTAAGGCATAATCACCATTACGGGCCTGTTCCTGCCAAATTGGGGTAAATTCTAGTTGTGGTCATCATTAGTGAAAAAACTAGAAGGATACAGTAGTCTGCTATTTTTTCTCTAGTGAATGAATTATATAATTAATTACGCAATTTATAAAACTGGATAATGGTAATAAACTAGGTACAAGGAGAATAACAACCTTAGAAAAATCTAATTACTAAAATAGTTTTAAATATGCTGTAATCTACCAGAGCTAGTAAGAAATTAGATAGTGCCACCTTTTAAAATATCAAATCAAGCATCAGAAAACAGAGTTGACCTTATCTCAGCAGAGGCTCTCAGTAATACCTCCTGTTATTTGGCTAGCATAAAAATTAGATATGACTAAATTTAAAAGGCCACAGTAAACTAATATGGCTTTTCATGACATAGAACACTCAATTGACATCATTTTCTAAACATATTATTCCTGTTGAAAAATCTATATAACTAAGTAGAAACAAAAATTGACCTGAATAATTGAGCATGGTTTAGATTAAATTGCACAATTTTTTAGATGAAGATGCTATTGAATTTTAAAGGCAAACCACAAATTAAGTGAAATTGTTATGATATTTGATAAAAATAATCTTCAAACATAATTCTTAATAGATTATTAAATTAATAGATTATTTATTCTTAATAGATTATTAAAATTGGGAAATTGAGATATACAACTTTTTATGTATGCTCAAAATTGATTATATAATTATTTTAAGGATATGTCATTTGACTTTAAAAAGACTGAAATCATAGCAATTATATTTCATTGTCTGTGAAGTCTAAGTTGGCTTAACTGAGTTTTATAATATGAAAATGGGCCTATTAACTTAAAGTAAGGTTTTTTTTCTTATTGTGTTTATAATGAATGAAGTGGCTTTAGATTTTCTCACCTTAACTAAACATTTCTTAGGCTTTTTTTCTAATCTGGCTCTTTACTTAGTTTAGAGAGTTTATTCAAAAGTAACATTCTTAAAATTATAAATTACTCCTATACCACCCTGTGATTCAAATCTTTTAGATAATTTGTGTTATTTTTTGTAAGACAGAAAGGCCTTTCTCAAGGAAATAGCAGCCTTTCCCTTGAAACACAATCATTCCGGAAGACAGGACCTGCGGTGATTTGGATCTTAAGTGTCTCCCAAAGCCCATATTAAAGGCTTGAGCCCTAGAGTCTTGATCCTGGAGGTGGGGCCTAGTGGGAAGTCTTCAGCCCACTTGGAGCCCACCCTCAAAGGGTGGAGGGGCGCCGTTCTCTTCTGCTTTCTGCTACATCTTGGTCACGAGATGAGCAGTTTTGTTCCTGCATGAAGCTCCTGTCACGAGGCCTACGAGCAGTGGGAGCCAACTTCCCATGGACTGAAATTTCCAGAACTGTGAGCCAAATAAGCCTTTCTTCTGTACAAGTTGACTATTATAAGTATTTTTTAACAGAAATAAGAGAGCTAAGATGGGCCTATTTTCCATAGTGTGTAAGGTTATATCAAAGGCCATCTTAGTTACTTTTTCCATTGCTGGGACATGGTACTCAATATACTACAACGTAAGGGAGGAAAGATTTATTGTAGCTCTCAACTTCAGAAAGTCTCAGGCAGCTCACATGTAGAGTTCTAGCTAGAGAGAAAGCTCTTTGTGGCATCACAGCAGGAAGCAGAGTGGAGAAAAGCAGAGCTAGCACGTACTCTTCCGGGTTAAGCCTCCGTTATCTGCCCTTCCGGGTCAAGCCGCAGGCAGGGATCTGCCCTTGTGGATCACGCCCAAGGATCAGTCCCTTCCAGCCACCCCACCTATTAGCAGTATACGGATCCCCAGATATTCTACCACATCCAAACTCAGGAGGCGTTTGGGGCACATTCCAGATCCAAACTGTAACAAGGCCTACCTCTGTTAGGTATCTATCAGTAAACACAATACCCAGCATCTCACCAATGTCTTCATGTACTTTTTACCAGCCTATCCAAATCTTATAAACTTTTCTGCTTGTTATTTCACAGGAAATAAACTCAATATCTCTCCCTCCAGGTGATTGTTTTAAAGCTTTCTTTGTTTTTTGGTTTATTTATTCTCACTCTTAGTTCAGGCTGGTCCTGGACTCACTATGTATCCAAGTCCGGCCTCAAACTCATAAAACACTTCCTGCCTTTAGCCTCCTGAGTGCTAAAATTATAGGCATGAGTCAACCATTCCCAGGTCGTCTTTGTGTGGTGCTGGGGAATTGAACTACAGTGTCCTCTACATGAGAGGCAAGGGTTTTAACCTCTGAGCTATATTCCCAGATAAATTCTCTTAAATTGTACAACTTCTTAACATGCACTCTGTGATTTTTCTTCTACAATGAAAGAAAACTTTATTCCAGTGAGACTAGAATTCGAATTATTGCACTGTGCTGGGATATAAGCCTTATAAGGTCTAAGGGGATATAATACATTCAAAAGAATCCGTGATTTAGAATTTAAAATTAAGTGCTATGGAGAAAGAAAAGATTCAAGCCTTCAATTGAACCAATAAAATTGTCTTTCTTCAGTTTTTGGTAGAGTAAATGATGAACTATTCTATGGTTAAAATAATTAGTGTTTCAGCATTAAAACAGCCAAAGATTTTTTAAAAGGCAGTTCTTTAAGATTCAAGAGAATTTAAACCATTTCTTTTACTAACTTTTTTTAAAGTTTTGCAATTCTCCCAATAGCCTTGAGCCATCATTGCTAGTAGGATACAGTTAAAGAAGAAGAAAAGGCTAACTCCTGAAACAAGGTGAGCTCAGGACTACAGGGAGTTTAATTCCTAGTTTCATCACAAACTTAAATTAGATTGAAAATGTTACCCCTGTCTCTGTCTCACGAGGGCATGTTAAACTACAGCACACTCGCTGTTCTTCTATGGTGATCTCCCACCTTTGCTTGCAGCTAGGGCAAAGGTCCCGGCATTGATATTCGGACGGGAATCTGCATGACACTGCTTGGAATGGACAAATGATCTGAAAGACCTGGCACAGCCTGGACCACTCTGTTTAAAGGATGGCATCTGTTTCTTGCTCTTTGGAGCAGACAGCATGCTGCCTGGAATTAGAAACATAAAACACAGAGGAACTTCACACTGGGCAGAGAATATTCTTTGCGCTCCTGTTTTCATGAGCAGATGAATCTCCAAAGCTTTCTTTAAAAAAATCTCAGATCACTCAAACAGGACCGTGGGACTGCTCTCTAAAACCTTCCTGTAACTTTCACCTAGACAGAGATCACCACAGGGACAGAGGATAAACAAATTCCTGGGCCCTAACATGACACTCATTATAAGGGTGTCTTGTGTTTTTATTCTGAGGCAGTCAGAAGAAATCTCAGTCACCTTGGATTCCAGTAGAGCCCCACCCCACCGCATGACCCAGCCTATCTTCCACAGACCCAATGGTCTCATGGAGATTGAACTACTCAATCGTCCCTTGATAAGGACTTCTGCAGAGCAGCCTGGCATAACAATCGGCCAGACCCTGCCTCTCAGCTGCTCCATGAACAGTGGTCTCATCCCTTTATTAGTGGGCCAGCCTGACCCTTTGCATTCTAGCCTGCTCCCTAGTTCCTCCCCTGAAGTCTCTGCTATTTTCTCTTCTAACTGTGCCTGATGAGTTGGCCTCTGTTTCTCACGGACACGTATTGACATTGTTATGGCTGGGGCACTGTTACATAGGAGAAGCACCGCTTATTGAAAAATTTGGATTTCTTTATTAGCTGGCAACTGAGAATGGGCTCATGCCTCAAGGAATTTTTAGTGTTGGAGGTATTGGCTGGGGTTCAAAAGGCAAAAACCACAAGAATGGAAAGGATCATAAAAAAAGGGAAGGGGTGGAGAATAATTAGCAGTAGGTGTACAGAATTGTCCCAAGGCTTGGTTCTTTTTTATTTCTGATAGGCATCTGCAATGAGCCAACAGATCCTTTTATTTCAGAGATCTTGTTATTTAGCGTGAGAGGATTGGTTAGCAAGAGGAATGGGCATTGGACAGTTTAGCCAGGGTGTGGGTCAGGGATTGGGCAGAAAGGGCCAAAGCAGAGCTACCAGGTAGGTTGGGAGAGCTGGCCACTGGGCTACAGAAGAGAGGCAGGTCCCTACTGGGAGTCAAAGCTGGTATCATCAGTTGGCCATCTGTTAAGGCCAGCAAAGTTTTTATGTCAGGGGTCTGGGAAGGTTGCTAAGGCTGGTCAGAGTTTCACTGGTCGGGAAATTTGTCATGGCCAGGAAGCAACAAAGGAGTAGCCATTCTAAGCCTCGGTGATTCATAGACAGCCATGCTCTCTGTGTGGGAATAATGGAGAAGTTAAGCATTGGAGTTATAGCACAGGAACCCCATTACTTTTATATTGCCATTTTCCCACATAGCTATAATTGTCATTAGCAAATGTTTCAGATGCATAATAATTACAATCAACTGGTGTGAGTAGTGCGTGTGTGTCCCACGTGACCATTGGTGCTTCCCTGGCCTTGCTCTGCCCGCTGTCTCCCCTTTCCTGCAGATCTTCTTCCCATCCCGACGACACGTTTCCCATTGCATCCTCTCGTTTTAATTTTGGCTTTTAATTATTTCTATCTGGCTTTCCTGAAAGGGAAACCACATGTTGTTGACCGGTACAGTCACTTCTGTCTTGCCTGTATTCTCGTCTTCATGTTCTCATCTCAATGCCAGTATGATCCTCTTACAATAAAAGCAGGCAGAAGTCTCCCATCAATGTAAGAATTCCTGTGGCGCCCTGAAGCCAGATCCTCTGTGACTGACAACTGAACTATTGATCTCTAATATTTTTGGCTTTGTCTTTCTTTATTCATCCCTGGCTCCTTGTGTTCCAGTCACACATAACTGCCTGTTATTCTTTGAGACCAAAATACAGACTCTGTAGTTAGACCCATTTTTAAACATGTGTTTCCCATCTAAGTACCAGGATACTTGCATTCTCTAGCCTCCTAAAGGTTTTCTCTAGTTTTTTTTATGGTTTTCTTTGATCACTTCATTTGTAGTTGAATATTAATTTCATCCAAGTGCTTCCTTTTACACTCCTTGCTTTAATTTTCCCTGTTTTCTTGGCTCTAGATAACATGATACAACTTATTCAATTATTTATAGTCAATTCCATAACTCTATCTCAAAGCAGTACATGCCCTATGAAACAATAGGCATATTCATCCAGTTAGAATGGCAGAGGCAACATTGTAGAAGCTAAATATATATTTATTGATTGATTAATGAATAAATGAGGGGATCTCTTCTGAGGCTTCAGTGTTAGCCACGAAACCCTATGGCGATAGATACATTCTGCAATTGGAATTAATATCCAATGATGTGGCTAACTGACTAAGTCAAATGATGATCAGAATTTAGTAGTAATGACATGGATGTCATGTGGCAAGCATTTTGAGACCACAGAGGTAAGGGAGGAATTATCAAAAGAGGGCTCCAGGTCCTGCACACGCAGATAGTACCCATAACCTAGGGAAATTTAGTCTTGCATATTAGTATGACTTCCTGTGCATATACAGGGGGGTGAAAACTGTGGTCACAGGGTGCTTACATCTGTATCCTGTGTGTCTCCCTGCTGACTGCCAAAATGTGCAAATGTCAAAAGTGATTTATGGTATATTATGGTGCATAATTGAAATCATGAATGTATGCTTTTTTGTATTCTAGGTTTTTCCTCTGACTTATATAAAAGACTATTAGAACAAGAAAAGACACAATGATGATGGAGATAATTTAGGAGTTTCAGCACACACACCGTGAAATCTTCTGTTACATGGGTTCTAATTAGGAAATTAGAGCAATTCTAACCAGAAAGCTCCACTTCAGAAGTGGCCACTGTGAACAGTTTTATTTCATGTACTTTCATAAACCAGCTCACTTTATCAATGAGCATGCTGGGTATAAAATCTGATCTTTTGTTGTTTAAAATGATGCCCTACTACATAGCCTTCATAGATTAATGATTTGCTCATAAATTTTATGGTTACATAAAGAAAATTCTAAATACTTGGAGTGGCTTACCATTAGAGACATGATAGTCAGAAGAGTTCAGATTTAAAAAAAATCTTTAACTATATTCAGTTTGTAGAATAGGCTACATGGCTATATTTTATGCTAATGCAAGTGATACTCAGTAAACATCTTTTTGGTAGAATTTCTTGCCAGTGTGAGATGCTTTGTAACCCGGCAGATAAGGGAGAACGAACATTCATCCATCCCAGAGTCCTTCCACATGGACCAACATCTACCCAGAACAACATAGGTCAGTTCTGCTTAAGCCAAACTGTAACATGTTTAGAAGGGGAGTGATATCTAAAATTCTCATGCTAGTTTTTCCCTCTTGAGTTATTTAAAATCAAAATTAACTTCTTGCAGGAGTCCTTCGGATGGCTTTTAACTAGCCGGTCGTAGAGGGGAGACCAAAGCCTTTCAACTGTCTTTCTTTGTCTCTATTGTTTATATTTTATTACATTGATTTTCCTTCATGATTTGGAGATCCCAGCACATGAAAAATGTAGAAAGCATGCTTTGGATAAAGACATTAAAAATGATGTTATAACTCAGATCCAGTCTCACAGTTGCCATTTCTGAGAGAATGTTCCCTCATTTGTTCTTAATTTCAACTAAAACCATGATGCAACTTACAGGCCACGTTTGTCAAGCAGCTGCTTTTTGGAAGCCAGAGATGTGGATGCTCGTGCTCCAAGGCTTTCTCTCTTCACTTTGGTTTGCTCCCCTCCCCAGCATGCGTGGGCACGTGGGCTCATCTTTTATGAGCGAGACTCCGGAGTAAGTCATTCAACACAACTGCGACCCAAATCCACGTCTGCTCCAGCTTCTCGAGAATTCGACATTAGCTGCCGCGACTCCCTCTGCATTGCGCAGCTGTTTTCCATATGTGTTTGCCTGCCTTAGAGATCGATCATTACCACTATATGCAAATGAATGCTTCTGGGCCCTCATCTTTCTCCTATAAGTTCTTTCTTGAGTAATTGATGTGATAGATACTTGATTAAAATCACCTTTTTACATACATTACCTACATCCCATCATTAATAAATATATTTTATGTGGTGGAATGAAATTTCTTTCCTCTGAAAACAGTCTTCTATAAAATTAACACTATGTTTCTTTTGAATGAGAGTGCAATGCATTATTTGACTAGAATAAATTCTGACTTTATTTATACTGTTTGTTTTTAAAATATGATATATATTTTATACATTTAAACTGTACCATACAATGGTTTGATATATGTATTTACCACAAGCACAAGAACACACCTATTCCCTTACATAGTTGTCATTTATGTGTATGTATGTGGCCATAAATATTATGACTAAATGTCTTGATTAATTTTGCACATGCAAAAGAATTCTAATTGCAACTTAGAGTCACCAAATACATTATCCACTAACAAGACGCCACACTTCTTGGAAACTTTGAAGGCAGCTATTGTCTCCTCCTCCTTAGTGTGAGTCCTTGGTGACATTTTCTGCCAGTACAAAGCTATTTCATCTATATTAAAAATATGCTTAGAATAATCACTCTTCATCAACCACCTCAGCTAGACCTCCAGCTAACTTGCTGCAGCTTACATTAGAGTATTTACTACTTTATTTGTACATCTATATTATAGAGACTACTTATTTAATTAAACCTCATGAACCAACCTGTTATCGATAGTTTCAGACATTTCCTTCTCATGTTCCTCACCTCTCTCAAACTTCATGATTAAACAGAGTCAGGTCTTTGCTCTAGATTAGATTTTGGCATCAAAGAATATTGTGACTGGTTTGATTTTTCTCTACAGATCACTAACACTATCTTTACTTCAGGAATAAGGTTGTTTTCCTTTCTTATAATTTATGCGCTCATTGGAGTAACACTTCTAACGTTCCACAAGAACTTTTCTTTTTCATTAAAAGCAACTCTGATAGGCACAAGAAGCCTGGCTTTTGGCCTACTAACTTTCCAGATGCCTCCATCACTAAGCTTAATCTTTCCTAGCTTTTGACTTAATATAAGAGATGTGCAGCTCTTCATGTCCCTTGAACCTCAGGAGGCCACTGTGGAATCATTATGTAGCCAAGTTTCAAAAAGTTATGAGTGTCAGAGAGCAGGGAGGTCCCAGGGAAGAGGAGACGTGGGCGAATGGCTGGTCAAGAGAGCAGTCAGAACACGTGCTGCATTTATGGCATTCTCTGTCTCAAGTGAGTGAGGGCGGTGAAGCCCTAAATAAAATACACGAATAATATTAAATAGCATTTACCCCAGATCACTATGCCAGATGTAAAATCATTGAAAGATTTTGTAATATTGTGAGAATTACCAAAATGTGGCTCCGTGGCACAAAATGAGCACAAGCTTTTTGCCAAATGCTTAGCGCAGACTTGCCACAAAATTTGAAGCAATAAAAGTCAAACTACCTGTGAAGTACCGTAAAGCAAAGCACGGGCCATGTGCGCCCCTGCTTGCTCCTTGTCTTGTTCAGACAAGCGGCCGAAGTGGTCACTGCGTAACAGGTGAGAGGCCCCTTGTGTGGCAATAGTCCTTCCCTCGCGGCCATTCATCAGCTGTTGCAGCCACTCAGGGAGCGATCCCCGACTTTGCGCTCAGCTGGGTCTAGCGAGTGAACAAGAGGGGTGTGCTCCTCCCCTGTGACGGAAAGGCCCAACAACCGCAATCGAAGGGCGGGATGATTGATTTTAGCTCACAGTTGCAGCAGGTCCCACACGGTCCATTCACAGGAGACTGGCAACAGGGGAGGTGCAGGGCAGAGCGAGCTGGAGCAGGGCTCTCCGCGGTGAGGGAAATGGGAAACTAAGTCCAGAAGAAAGGGCACAACCAGCTCACACCCCTCCGATGATTCAAGCCCCAAATACCCACGCCTTCCAGCCAGCTCGACCTCTCAACAGCACACAATAGCCATAGATAATCCAGGATACTCAAATGCACCGGGCTTTCTGGGGACACCACAGATCTAATCCATAACATTATTTGTTTCAACTCTTTTTATCTATTACAGTCTCATTGTAAACTTAAAAAAAACCTCTAAATGTTAATGATGGTTACTTCATTTGAATGCTGTTCAGTTGAAGGAGGTTGGTTTTGCCTTAAATTTTGATAATAGCCTAGAAGTTTTGTCCCTTCTGAAACAAGTACCTTGCAACAGCACTTTAGGCCCACTGAGACAGTGTGTTAATGTGAAACTCAGGAGTGAGAAAGGGAATGTTCCAGAGCTGATCATAAGCAAATTAGTCCTTCGAATTACTGGCTCCTTTTTTTCTTACATAGTCTTCCCAGGTGGGGCCTCTATTCGTTGCTCTGATTTTCAGCCATAGATGTTCTAGACAGTTTTTAAAAACTTTGTCTTACATGAAAAACCGAGATCATTCAGACAACACAAATATAATCACAAATTCAATTATTTAATTGGGATGTTTTCTCTCTTTTTTGGTGAGAACACAACTCTTGTAACTTGACAAAATTTACCTTTAATGTGTAATTTTGTGTTGTCTCCATAGAATTTCCAACAATCATTTAAAATATCATTAGAAACAAAGTCTTCAGATACTAAGTGGTATCAGTAGCCCAGATAAGAATATTTGCTTATTGATGTACAAATTCATGTTGATGTATAAGTACATTTTGTATTTTATAAGATTTACAATATACTACATTGTGGTTTAATTTTGGGATTTTCTAGATGAAAACTCTGAGCCTCTACAGATGCCTGTCACTGTCTGTTGATCAGGGCGTATGCTACAAAGAATACTTCCTCAATACATGTAGCGTGAGAATGAGCCAGACCCGGCACTTTCAGTGCTGAGAGGACACTTGAAACCTTCCCACTGCCTTTGGGAAATGTAAAATGTAGCAGGAGAAAGGCACATTTGTTAAAGAAGCACTCACGTCTTAAGAGTGAGCTGTGTAAAGTGCCATGAATTTGCGCAGGTGTGCAAAGACGTCCCGGGGAAGGGGCGCTTGGGCCACTCTAGAGAGTATAGCAGGCAGACAGGCTTTTTCTGTCTGAGCCTCAGACAGGAAGGGGTACCGCTGAGCGTGAGAAGTGGGAAGAACGTTGACTCACTGAGTCCAGTGAAGAGGAAGTGTAGGCTTTACATAGTTACTCTGTAGCCCTGCGAATAACTTCGGCCGCTTTCCAGGAAGAGTAAAGGAACATGGCAGAACAGGAAGGTGGAGGAAGTGCTCCGCTATCACGTCAGTACTTTCAAAGCAGCCCTCCCATTACACAGTGGAAAACCGGCAGAAGTGGGAGGGCCCTGAGAGCTGAGGACAGAGCATGCGCCACCCGCAGGAAGGGGTGGAGCCTCAGCCCTCGCGATACTTCGGACCATCTGGTTGTTGTTCTGAACACTGTTCTTTTAGGGCTTAATGAAGGGCAGTGAGAATTTCAAACACGAGTTAAAAGTGGAGCATTTCATACTTTTAAGGTTTCCAACCCAGTGTTTGTCCACTGCGATCACAGACTGCAGTAGTCTGGCGGTGGGGGGGTGGGGGGGGTTACAGCGCTTCCTCCAGGCTCCCACCCAAGGAGCCCGTGGCTTTGTGATACAGGCAAGACACTCGCTTGTTAAAGGGGCTAGCCAACGCCATCACTGCAGCCATCGTCCCTGGGTTAGCGTCCCCTCTTCCTTCGAAGGAATAAGGCACATAGCTCAACACGTACAATTACATCTTGCCATCAAAGTGGAATGTCCCCAGAGTTCAAATTTTATATAAAAATATTTGTGGTTTTTCAAAATGTATAGATTGCTCCATGAATACATTAATAAAATAGGGGCCATTTTCCTCATACCAAAAAAAAAAAAATGTGGAAAGGTGACTGGTGTCTAAATACGCTCTGTGACATGTGACATCTCTTCTGGCAGTCAGGAAAATATTCTCAAAGCACATAGAGCATAATAAAGAAAAGAGGGCTCTGTACTTGACATAGAGCGGTTCCAGTGGTTTCCCTTGTTGTAAGTCAGATTCCTCAGGAGAGCGTCTCTCGATGCAGAATCAACGCAAGTATTCACAGCCCATCTCCTTCAGAGACATAATTATGCATCACTGTGAGTTCTGCGGTCGCCTCTCCTTCATTTTTCTCTAAATTACTGATTCAAATGTCCTTTCCTCGGTGAGATGGAAAAGAACACGGGGCCCAGCTTCCTTTCTGCTGAAGAGCTAATAATGAGAAAATATTATGTCTGTCTTTGGCAAGTACCTCCCCCAGGAGAAATCTACAGAGTTGTTTCAACTGGCATCTCATTACAAGTGGAAACCTTTATCATTTCAACTCATCCAAAATATTTTGGGTTATTTTTGTGGTAACTGTATGATTTTTGCCTATGGAAGCTTAAAAAAATTGTGTGTGATCTCCAGTTTCAAGGATAATCCCCTGGAGTTTAACAACCATCAGTATCTTCTTTGAATAAAATGTATTTTACATTTTGATCCAATAGGGAGAGAAAAGTTTCTAACATTCCTTTTACATAGAAAATAAAATGATTCTTTTGGAGACTACAGATATTTCAAGGGCCCCATTTCTATTAAAACAAAAGTTACCTCTTTTAGTCTTAAAATTTATTTTATCAAGGCTTTATTAAAATTTGTAGAATAATGTGCCCAAATCACTTTGTAATATTAAAATTAAGTGATAAAATAATAAACAAAAATAAATGCGGATCCAGAGAGTAGTATCAGTCCCTCTGAAACATGAATTAGGGGATACATAATTAGCTATCCCTGTTTTGTTTTTTTTCTTTGGAACTCTTTATTTTTTCTTTCTGTTACCTCTTTTTTTGTAGGTTGACTATGCTATGCTGACCAGTTCTGTGTGTCAGTGGGATGAAGCCACACTCTCTAGCTAATCGATAAAATAATTTGATTTTAATTTGAATATATTTTGTAGATGTGGTGAAAATTCAATCAGTTGACTTTAAATTTGCGAGATCATTTTAGAAAACTAAATGAGCCTTTTCAAATCTGTTGAAAGCGGGGAAATAGAAATTATCGAGGCGAAAAATTTTGCCTTTGGATCAAAAGGTAACCGAGCCGTTCCATGCTGCCCTTCCTGATGGTGTGCCTTGGGCTAGTTTTGACTAGCTTTACCAGCTTCCAGAATCTCCTAACAGTACATCTCTTTTCAGTCTTCTTCTGAAAGTATTCCAGTGTGATAAAGGTTTTATACAGAAAAAAGTTCCACTTGGGTACGGCAGGTGATACAGAGAGATCTGCTAAGGTGAGTAGACAATGGAGAAGACCTCCAAGTGAAGAAACATTAGGTCTGTTCTTAAAAATATATGTTGGTTCAAAAGCTTAATAAATACTTGAATATTTTCATGATGAATAAATAAATGATGTATAAAGTGTTCATTCAGCTCAGTGTCTTAAAATAGCATCATATAGGTTAATTTCCCGGTCTCACTAGGTGCTGCTCTCTTCATTAAAGGGCAGGGTTTCTGTATAGACACCTGTGGAGGGACAGGAAAAGGGACGAGAAAGGAACTCCTTAAAGTCTATATCTTTAATAAAAACACCACCACACATTCCGGGGCAGCAAAGTATAGCCTGGAGAAGGGTGTTTATTAAAGAGTCTACTAAGAGTGTAAATCCAGGGCCCGGCATGCAATGAGGAAAAGGTGGATAGCTGGAGTTTCTGCAAGACTCACATGACATCAACTCTTGGTTGTCAACCTGCAAAGGTCCCTTCACTGCACTCCTTCCCCCCACCCCCCATGAGATGCTGTAGCTGGTTTGCCCTGACTTCTCAGAGACAACTATTATGTATCATTTTCCCTACTCCGTGTTTCAGATTCTGTTTCTTTTTTTCTTCCGCTTTTGCATGTAGAGAACTTTCTACAGCCTGATGGAAATATTAATGCCATGAAAATTAACAAATCACATAGATCTGAATACTTAAGAGTTTGTCTACCGATATCTTATTGTACATTTGTCAATTTCTACAAACTTCTGCGGGCAACATGGGAGAAGCAACTAGATCCGAGGTGGTGTCAGGTCAAAGCAGCAGAGACAATGGAAGTAAGTGGCTGCAGGTGTTGTGATAAGTGTAGTAGTTCCGGGGCTATGCACTCAGCTGACTTTCCAGGGCATGAAACCATGGAGCCAGTAGTGCCATAGAGTGACTCCATGTGTCATAGAGGTGAGACAAAAGTCATCCTTATTGTACTATTGTGATCCTTGAAAACTGCCACTGGTGTGTAGGTCCCAACCTGGGTGTGAAGAGAAATCTATTCAGCAGATTGGTTGTCCTTGAGGATGCTAACATGGCCTTTGCAAGTCCTCAGAGTTTGTTATTCCTTCCTTTAATGCGTTCACTTGGCCCAGCTCTAACTTTGATATTCTGAGGAACCCTAAAACTGGCCATAAAATTGAGGCAGTGTTGGCCTGAACTCCAAGCATGCAATGACTTTTAACCATATTTAAATTATCTTTATGTTTTTACAACTAATTTTGTGTTCAAAGTGAAAATAAATTCAGCCTATACCAATTCATTGGAATACTTATTTTTTTGTTGATTTTTAATTCCTTGCCTGTGTTCCTCTTCCATTTACCTGATGATTTTCAGGTAGTTTCTTCCCATCTTTTCACAGACTTTCCCCTCCCTTTTTGCTTGAAAATCATTTTCTTGGAGAATTTATTATAGCAAGGAGCATTTTGCCTCCAGCTGAAATCAATAATGTTGACCACGGAAGTCTTTTAGTGAGTAGACAGATTTTGTGCATTCATATTTTGGCATTTCTCTTTTTTGAACTTAATTTTTGTTTTCAGTCTTGCTTAAGGGACTACAACATTGTTGTGTAGAAGACATTAGGGTCTAACTAGACAAGCTTGTGTTTTCTTTTCTTTCATGTTGACAGATACTGCAGGGGATGAATGTTTAACAATAATGGGAACAGGAAGTTCTGACAGTCCCTCCATCTTCTGGTCCTCTCCTAAGGCAACGCAGTGCAAAGACAGAAAGTCTCTGGCTCTGAAGGTCCTGGGGCTGTAGTCTGCATTTCCTTAACATACTGCAAACATGACAGTAAAATTGATGGTGGGCAAATGTGATTTTTGATAATATAATTCCATATAAATTATTTTAAGGGGATTTGTGTCTTGGTCATTAATTAAACCTCTCATACTCACTGCATCTTTATTTTAGCTTAAGTCAGAAATGCCCAAAGCTATTTTTTTTTTTTTTTTTTAGTTCTGGATGATGCCACACCTGTGCGTCTTCAGATATTCAAATATTCTAGGCGATTATTTTCCTTACTAGTTTCTGACCTCATAAACATGGAAGACCCTTTGAAAACCATTTTCCAAATATAGACTTTGATGGAGTGTGAGTTTGGGATCTACATTTATTGTTTAGAGATATAATAGTTAAATATTTGCCCAAACACATTATGTAGGACTTACACCTCCAAGATAAAATTTATACATAAAGGTAGTAAAGCTAAGAAGTTGTCTTGGGGCTGAAGGAATGGCATAGTGATGAAAGCACTTGCCTAGCAAGCTCAAGGTCCTGGGTTCAGTTCCCAAGCACCAGATAAAACTGAGCATAGTGGCACACACCTATAATCCAAGCATTCAGGAGGCTGGATTAGGAGAACAGCCATGAGTCCAAGGCTAGCCTGAACTCCATAGTGAGTTTAGGACCAGCCTGGTCTTCAGAGTAAGACTTCGCCTTAAAACAAAGCAAAACAAAATAAAACAAAAAAAGTCTTGTAAATTCTACCCTGAATATTTAATTCCTTGATATAAATCTACATTGCAATATGCCAGAAAGGAAATAAAACAATTTTTATGTCATATTGTTAGAAAGTAAGACAATAAATGCAGTTTTTATACTTTTTCATAATTTTATTCATTAAAATAAAAATATTTAAACGTGAAATAAATTTTCTGACACAGACAAAAGCTTGAAAACATATATAACCTGGAAATTACCAATTTAAGTTTTATCTCTTAGGGGAACCCTATCAAAATGATTTTTGCTATTACCTTTTATATTTTGTGTATGGGAATATATTTACAGCATATCAGTGTAGCAAAAACTCAATATTAATTCTATGAACATTTTACTTAGTTCAAACCCATAATCAAATGTTATTAAGACTACAGTAAAAAGTCATTTTATTTCAAGTGCCATTTCAGAAAAAAATGAGAATATTGATGCACAGAGATTCATAGTAAATTAATCTGATAATATAAGTGAATTAAACCAGCTGTGCAATATAAATATTTTAATCACTTCTTGATCCGGAAGTGCCACATCTACAAAATGAGCAATTCTGGTGTACCTCTCGGGAGCTGGCTCTAATTACAAAGCAGTAGGATATTCCTAAATGTTAATACATGTAAATATTAAACATCAGGCTCTTGAATTTTCATGTGACATTGTAAAACATACTCTATGTTTTCCACTTATAAGTATTTTTGGTGTAAACTCCCTAGGTTCAGGAGTTGAGGATTATTAATTGTCATTTAAACATTTTATTATGAAATATTATTAATTGTTTCTAAGAACAGAGATTTTAAAAATAGCAAAGAAAAATACATAAATATTCAATAACTTAGATTTCTTGTTAGGCGATAGTAGAGTGCTTTTTTTTCCCTGGGGTTAAGAAGACTCAACTACCTCACCAACACTCCTGGGCAGCCTCTTTTGCTGAATAGTTGAAATGAGGTAGGCATTGGCTTTGACAGTCACTGTGCTGCTTTTCAGACCAAATACTAACCTCAACTCTAGAATCTTTTTTCCCCCTGTGGTTAAATTCTAGTATATCATAAGACTCCTCTTTATACACAGGCACAATTTTAGATAGAGTTTGGAGATATGTGGCTGGCAATACTCCAAGGGACTCTCAAATTCATTGCAAGTATTATACACACTTCTTCTTTGAGATATTAAATTAAGCAGTACTCTAGGTATTGCTGCGAAGAGATTTTGCTGGGGTAATTAAAGTATGGAATCAGTTGAACTTAAAATAGGAAACCAGTTGAGCTGACATCATTGCATGAGCTCCTTAAAGCAGAGAACTTTTGCTAGCTGGTCAAGAAGTCAAAGGTTCAAGTACAAGAAGGATTTGACTCACTGTTGCTGGCTTACAGTGAGGAGACTATAAGTTATGCCACAGGAGAAACCTCTGGAACTTGAGCATGGCCTTCAATGTAGCACCCAGTAAGGGGCTAAGTTCTTACCTTCAAGGACCTGAATTCTCCGCAAGAGCAAAAACACTGGACCTGGAGCTGACTTCTGGAGAATACCAAGGTGCGGCCTTTGTTGAGAAGAGAATCTGTTCATACTACATTGAGCCTCTGACTTAGAGAGCTGTGGAGTCATAAACTGGTATTTCAAACTGCTAAATTTATGGCAATTTGTTGTATAGAAATAGAAAATAAGCACAATGAGCAAAAGGACATTTTTAATGCTTATACTTGAAGCAACGCTATGTGGGCAGTTTTAATAAAACTGGGAGGAATATCAAGACGTATATGATGATGTCACAGGGCTAACAATAGTCCTCAAATTTCATGACATATTTTAATCTAGAAAGTCAGCAAGATTTTTTTTCTACCAGAATCTCACTCATATTTATGTACCAGGCTGAGGGGTTCCAATTCGTTATGTAACACTAGCTGTTAAGAATGTGTTTTGGGAGCCTGGAGGGGGTGTAGCTAAGTAGTTAGAGAGTTTGTCTAGAATGCACAAGGCCCTGTGGTCAATCCCTCAGTGCCTCATAAAAATTAGCCACACATGATGACACACGCCCGCAATCCTAGCACTCAAGAGACTGTGACAAGATGATTGTCATGAGTTCAAGGTCAGCCTGTGATACATAGTGAGTTCAAGACCAGTCTGAACTACAGAGAAAAACTCTTGTAAAAAAATGTGTCATAGGCACAAATTTAAATAAATGTATATTTGGATAAGGAAGAAAATATTTTATCCACAGTTCTGGTTTATACATGTGTTGATCTTTTTAGTCGTGATTAAATTTTCTATTATTATAAACTTATCTTTCAATGAAACTATAGTTTATCATTATCACACAATTTTTATTTGATTTTCATGTGTTCTTGTTTTCTATATGTATGTGAAGTTGTGCCTTAGGTCTTAACTTGTTGACCACAAAGCAGAATATTTCCAATACTGCTTATTTTTCGTGTGTGAAATGCTTGTGTGAGATCTTAAGAAACTCTCCAAAATTTCACTAATACTTATGTCTTTGAAATAAAACACAGAGACAGGGTTTCCTGGCTTGCTGCAATTGCTCTGTCATTTACGTGTGCTGGGAAATCTGCATGCTTACTGTGTCAGTAATGCAATAGATTCAGCTCTGTCCATGGTAGGAGTCGCCGCTAACATTTCTGGTTTCCATTGCAGGGTTAGAGCATGGAACACTCTTTTGTTCCAAATAAGAAGCTGCCTTGATTTTTGTTTTACCATCTCACTTATTTGATAAGTCCTTGTGTTTCTTATTTTGAAAAAAAGAAAAAAGAAATTTCCAAATTTTCTATTCTCCTTTTAGAGGTAAGAAGATAGAATGCATTCAAGGACCTGGCAAAAATTTTAAGCACAGCAACTGAGTCCAGGGACAGGTTCTTTCTGCAATGTGGAAAGATGAATTAATATTATAACAAAGACGCCTTTTGTAATGTGTAAGAATTGCACTTTATTCATGTGAATGCTGTTTTGAAAGCTATTTTATCATGTGGCTTCTGTCAAAGGAGCGTGTGATCCCTGGGGCAGTGAAAGGCTGTAGACACAGTGACTTATACGGGTTAAATTGTTCTGCTTCTTTTATTAGGCAGCCACCATGCTACCATGTTAAATGTTCTAAATTGCTGAGTGCCTTGGGGCAGCGTGTGTAAGCATTAAAATGTCTTAGCACAGAAATCAATTTTCTCATAAAACAACAAGTGGTTTCAGCACCCCAAATTGCATTGCCCAATGCTTCATTTTAAAAAAGGAAACCCCAACAACCCCAGAATGTCACAGGAATGATGCTGTTCTCACTGTTAAGTTTATTGTTCAGCCAGAAACAATGGAGCCCTAAAATGATCTTCTGCATGATAGCTCTTTTAAAAATAGAAAGGATGCTATACATGAAAATGACGTGAATGTGGTGATTGGATAATTGACTCAAAGCCTGCTGTTCAAGTTATCTCCAACCCCAGGAAGTCCGCTTCCCTGTTTCAGAGCCAACCCTGCCCTGCTTTTGCATGTTTGTGTGTGTGTCCTTCAAGATTTCTGGGGTCATGACTTTGAAGCTTACTCAGAAATTTGGTGAGCTGGCAAGAGGGAGGAAGGAGAAATTAGAATAAGGTGAACTAGCTCCGGCGAGCACACCCTCTTCCCCTCATGCTGGAATGTCACTCCCCATTCCCACGGGTGTTATGAAACTCTCTTAAGAGTAAAGATTGTCCACCGTTAGCATGTAGGTATCCTACTGTGTTTTTCACATTGATACTGTATTCTGGAACTTTGCTAAATCCATCTGATGTTTTTGGTGGAGAATTTAAGTGATCATTTGTTGTTGTTGTTGTGTTGTTGTTTTATATTTTACATTTTATTTTTATTTTTCATACCTGGGATTGAACCCCAGGCCTTCCTATTGAGCTTGTCCTTCCCTTTTCCCACCCCCCATTTTTTTAAAGACAGAGTCTTGCTAAAAGGCGAAGCTGCTGGGGGGGCTCACACTTGCTATCTTCCTGCCTCAGCTTTTCGGAGGGCTTGTTATCACAAGCTTGAGCTACCACATTTGATTTAGAGTTTTCTAAATAAAAGATCACAGGGACGATAAGCAAAACCAACTGAACTTTGTTTTTCAATATGGTTGCTTTTAATTTTTAATTAATCCATTCATTTTGTGCTACTAGGGATGAAGCTCGGGGCCTTTGCATGGAGCTACATACCTAACTTTTTTTTATAAATGTTGAGACAGGCTCTCGCTTTGCATCCAAGTTGCACAGGCTGGGATTGAATTTGCAATCCTCTTGTCTCAACTTTCCAGAGTGTTGAAATTACAGGCCACACCACGTGACCCGGCTGGATGTTTTTACTTATGTATTTTTGATACTTGCATTATGGCTCTGGCGAGGGCCATGCGAGCTCTAGTGGTAGAAATGGTGAGCATACACCTGCTTGTCTGGTGTCCAAGGCTAGAGAAACATCCTTCTTCCTTTCACTGGTAAGTGTGATGTCAGTAATAGGCATGTGAGGTATGGCCCGTACTTTGCTGAAATATATTCCTTTTATAAGAAAAAAAACTTCCATGTTTAAGATTAGAATAAGTACATAACAACTTTACAATATATTTACCCAGGAAGTTACACTGGAAACTATAAAACACTGGTTAAATACATCAACAAAGAAGTAAATAATGGAAAGAACTTGTGCCTATAGATTAGAAGGTGAATACTGTTAAAATGCCCATTCCACACAAGGTGAACTATAGATTCAATGCAATTCCCAAGAATATCCCAGTGATATTAAATAAATAATAAAAACTCCCATATTTACATGAGACCACAAATGATTTCAAGTAACCAATATAACCCTGAACAAAACGAACAAAGCGTAATGTGATTTGGTTCCCAAATCTACTGCAATACTATAATAATCCAAACAGTATGGTATTGCCATGAAATAGACGTGCAGACCAATGCATTAGAACATAGAGCCCAGAAACAAATCCTTGAATTTATACGAGTTCATCTTCACTAATGGAGCCAAAGAAACAATGCGGACAAGACTATCTCCTCAAAAATGACGTAAAAAATTCCTGAACATTCACATGTAGAAAAATAAAATAGACCTTAATTTTATACCATATGCAAAATTCAACTGAAAATACATTAAGGACTTAAACAACACCTGACATTGTAAAATGACTAAACATGGGCATGAGTCTGGACAATGACTTCTAGATATGAATCAAAAAACAGAGAAAAAGCAAAACTAGACAAATTAAATTACATAGGACTGAAAAGCTACTGCATTGCAAGCGAATGGTAGAGTGAGAAGCAATCAACAGAATGGGAGGGAATATTTTTAAATCACATAGTTTGGAGACTAATATCCTAATAAGGAACTCATACCTAAAGTAAAAAATTAACCTGGTTTAAAAACGGGCAGATGATTTACATTGATATTTCTCAAATGACAACAGGTATATGACAGCCAAACTCACCATCATTAATCATCACAGAAATGCAAATTAAAATTACACCGAGCTTTCATCTCACACCTGGTATAATGGTTATTATCAAGAAGATGAAAGGAAGTGTTGGCAAGAATGTTGATAAAAAGTTTTGCACACTGTTGGTGGGAATGCAAATTAGTACTGCCATTATGAAAACAGTATGGAGGGTCTTCAAATCATTAAAAACAGAGCTACTGAGGTGGAAAAAGATGGCAGCTGAGTAAGACCTTCCAGTAAATGTCTCCCCATAGACACGCAAAGTTGAACAGATGTTCACACACAAAATTATTTTCAAAAGAGCTAAAACAGGCAGATGAAAGACCATGGAGTGTCTGGATTCTTATAGTAAGACAAAAACTCATACAGAGGAAGCAGAGGAGAAAGAGTCACTGGTTACATCAGTGAAAAGATTCAGTGAAGGAAGCAGGAAAGAAAGAATTGCTGGTCTCATATTCCAAGCACTGTGGAAGAGAAGCCTGTTATGTGGGGGACAGAGAGTTACCTCCATGATATCTGCTTGAAACCCTGTGCCAGGCCTGCCACGTGAAACCAGTGAGAGCACAGCCCCACACTCAATCTCCCAATAGCCACGGGATGGGCCACTGAAACTCATCAGCCAGAGAGAGGGAGGCCTCCACCATCTCGTCCTCAAACTCAGGCAGCAGAGGGGGAAGCAAGACTCTTCTTCCTGCAGAGAAGACATAAAAACTAGCATGGCACTGTGACTTAGGGCTAATTTCTAGGTGTGCTGCAACGAGAAACTAAAGGTTGCAAAGTTAGGTCAGACCTCACAGACAGCCTCTTCACCTATACCTACCTCAGACAGAGCCCTGCATACTGGCAGGACAGACTCTATCGTGGCCTGAATTATTGCCAGCACTGGAGTGTGCACGGGGCACATCTCCTTCCCAGTACCGTGAGGGAGCCTATAGCTGTGAAACTCAGGTGTAACCTAATTTAGCATCGGCTGTGGTGGCCAAGAGACTGTCTCTACCACCCAATCATTTTACCTCAAGTAGCACAGCTGTCTAGGCGAGCCTTCTCAGGTGGAGTTCTAGAAATTCCCTGGCACTAAGAAGAGAGCTGTACCCAGTGAGATGGGTGCATCCTTCAGCCTGCATTGCACCAGTTGTGACATGAGCGTCACGGCACAGCTGAGTCCTTGTGATCACGAGATTCAAGGCAAACAACCTTAGCGGAAGCATAAGTGTCCAGGGATTAATTTTGCCAACGCTGTCCCAACTTTAGGTAGCATATTATGCAGCAGGGTCCTATTTGCTTGGGGAAAAATAGTGTTAAGCTTTTGTTCTGGAACTTGGCGTCAGGCTTGTGAAGCCTACGTCAGTGAAATTTTCACCCCCAGATTTACTTGAAAACAAAAACTACTAGATTATCCTTGTTGCCATTGAGAGACATAAGCCCCAGTCCATTAGATTTCTACTTCAGAGCAGTCTAGATACTCTGCCGGCCTTGGTCACAATTGGTTTTGGACATTAGAGATCAGGCTTTGCTATGTTAATAACCACAGAATTTGCACAGAATCTTAGGTCTGGTTCCTTCATTGTGATTTTGCTCAGCAGAGTCCTGCAGTGTCGCAGTACAGGCTGGTGACAGAAGATGAGCCCTAGAGCAGGCCTAGGGGATACGGAGTGCTGTTTATACTTCTCTAGGTTTGTGCTAAACAACAAACGAACTGTGAAGTTAGGGCAACCTGGCTTAGATTGCCTTCTAGTATTGAAGCAATCACAACACACCAAGAATGGATTCATAACACACCCAGACTTTGTCCTCCCTCTAGTGCTAAAATATTGAAGCCATAACCTGCTAGAAGAAAATAATTTGTCTGCTTAGAATTTCTGGAAAATAAAAATAAGCACAAACAAAGTCAAATATTTAAGACCAAAATTAAGACCTAATCTTTCACTATCAGTTGTCACACACTAGCAAACATCAAGGATATTTAGGAACCCATGACCTCACCTAACAGTTAAAAGAAATGAGAAGAGAGTAATAGGCCAGGCACAGAGAAAACAGTAAGCAATAATTGAAGCTCTCCACTGGAGAATTTAACTCAGTCCCTTTAAGTCAAGTCAATGTCCTTCAAAAATGATTTAATTTTCTAGCATAGATATTTCACACAGATATGGAAGCAACTTTAAAAATGGAGCACAAGTATTTCAGCTAAAAGATACTATAAGCATAATGGAAAAAATTATGGAAAGCATCAATAACAGTGTAGCTCAACCAGAATAAAGAACCAATGACCTCAAAGAGAGACTACTTGATAATGCAAAATTAAAGAAAAAAGAAAATAATTCAAGAACAGTGAAGAAGATATGCTGGACATATAGAAGAACACTGAAAAGGAAAGTATTTGGATTCCCGAGCAAGGATCAGGAGGGGATGCTCCAGGGCTAGAAATCTGATTCAAAAAATACTAAAAGGAAATACTCCCCCAAAAGAGAAAGTTACAAATATTCAGACACATGAAGGTTGGAGGTCTCCGGTCAGGATTTTACTAATCTATTTCAAAATATGATGCAATTAAGTTCTCAAAAATAAAAGATGAGGAGATTGTCTCAGGTAGGAAGAGATCAGAAACAAGTTACACCTGAGGGTGACTCGGCTTGCCCAACAGCTCATTTCCTGGAGGAAATTTTACGTGGCAAGCGTGTACAGCATGAATTGTGATCCTGAAAGAAAACTACAATAAACCAGAAATGTTGTATCCGGGAAAATTATTCTTTAATAACGGAGGAGAGGTAAACACGGTTTTAGACATACAAGGCTGATAGAAGGTATCTTCACCAAATCTGTTCCTGCAGAAAATGTTACAGGGAGTTCTCCAAACTGACACAAAGATTAACACAAGAGGGAGAAAAATACCCAACGCATAAATCTTGCCAGTAAGGGCGTAGAGAGAATGTCCCAATGCTCTACTACAGAAAGAAGATAGTGTAAATCATGCGCGTATCCACTCTACTAAAAGGAGGTAGGAATGTAACATTTGAAGAGCGATCTGTAAATTATTTAAGGTAGCACCTTTTACTTCTATGATTGGAAAAAATAGCTTGGGGATACTAAGTGACAGCTGATTTTTAGAGGTGGGTGTTTTGTAGTGGATTCTTGAATATTTTCTTTTAAAATAATATAATAGGCCCATCACGGCAGATTTGATCTAGTATCACTCATGAGACGCTCGCAGGGTGTATGTTAGACTCTGCAGGTATTCTGAGGGGAGGGTGAGTGAAAAACTTACTCACAGGCGGCAAATTTGAAGGAAAAGCCCACTGAATAATTTACAGGGACAGAAATGTTTAGATTAAAAAAAAAAAACCAGGGAACTTTCTCAATCCTAGCACTGATTACAACTCAGCTTCTGTGAGGAAAAGCACCCAGCCCGGAAGAAGAAGATGGGGAAGGAGTAAGAGGCCAGGTAGCCACGGGCCACCTGCACCCAGCTGGGCACCACTGTCAGGGGCCCACCGGTCACAGCTCTCCACAGGCTGGGAGATGCACAGAGGTGGGAGACCGTCAGAAGAGGGCGCTAAGAAAGGTCTACATCAGAAAATCAATCAGAAGTTGTGCTGGAGTTAGGATGAATCTTTGGGATAGAAAAAAAGAAAGAGTTCAGTTCTGGATAGGGACTCGCCAGCAGGCAGGTGTGCAGCAGGTGGGACGAATACGGTTCAGAGGTGGAGAAGAAACACGATGGCAGCGTCAGAGAGGACACATTCCAAGTCCTCTGTGTAACACTGCCATGAATAAAATATTTAACTTTATTTTCCAACTGGTTCAAAGGAGGAATAAAGAACCATTTTCTTTACTATTTGTTACATTAGTTCATTTCTCCCTGTTGTCCCTTTTTGGCCTGGTTTCAGCTAAACAAAAGCAGCTACTTGTAAAACAATTATACTCAAATGCTATAATTTTATGCGAAAGTGCATTTTTCATCTTTGTCTGATTTTACCATGTATCAGTAAATAAGTCTGTTACTTGGCAGGTAGGGTGGACTCATACGGGAGAAGTAGTTTCTACAAAATACTTGGAGGGAAATAGTGATGCTCGCTTCCGTGCTGATGGAATTTCTCCGGGGTGTCCTCGGCAGAGCCTCAACTTTGAGAATATCCCACTTGCCTCCGGGTTGAGTTGCCCGGAATCAAGCGATTTTCTCCTTGATTTTTTGGACCTTAACTTTTCTGCTCTAATGTCTCCATAGTACGACTGCACTGGTTGGACTGTAACATGCAAAAGCATGATGAACAGAGAAATTGATTGTACTTGCCTTTCTGTGAAACTTCTTGCAGAAATTTTGAGGAATTTATTAGTCATCTTTTAACTGTGACTCACACACGCATCAACCCAAAGCCTATTTTAACCTGTACTTACGGAACGGGAAGGCTTTTGCATGATGTAAATCTATTTAGTCTTGTAAATTTCACACTTTGTTTCACTTGAGAATAAAACTAGAACTGTGTTACACTTCCGCCCATTACCCACAAGTGACTATTTTGTGTTTAAATGTACTGGATTGTTACGAGATACAATATAACGATGATGCAATATGTATGTGCATAAAATTCTCCAGCTCAATGTGACCATTGGGTAATGCTAATAAGAATGGGAAAAATAAGATACAATTTAGAATTTGGCTCTATTGTCACAGAACCATATCTCAAGAGCTCAGAAGCCTCGTGTGAGTCCTGTTGCAGTTTTCAACATCACAGACTGTATAGAACGTTTGCGTTCTGCAGAAAATTCTGCTGACCATTAGTGGTGTTATAGAGCATGTGGGCCTGAAATCGGAGAATACATCATACACCGTTTTTAAATGCTCTAGGGTTCTACTTCCAAAATTAATATATAATATTTGTCAAGGCATTTGCTAGTAGGAAGAGGTCTTGCCTTAGTCTCCTTTTTATCGGCGCATCGCTAACTTAACACAGAAACAACCCTCAACTCAGCTCGGCCCATTACTTGAGTCTTTGGTCTGCCGCAGGATCCTAACCAGCCTCTGTCGGGCGTCGTCCTCAGATACACGCACAGGCGCCACGCAACCTGGAAGTCTCTCACTGGGATCACTCGTTTGCTTTACTTCCATTTATCCTCTGATTTCCCTTGATTCTCCTTGGGTTTCTTAAGCTTCTCACGAATACTGTCGGAGGTAATAAATGATGTTCCTTGCTCTCTTGTGGCGGCACCCGTTGCCCTGTTTGGCTTATTCTACTTGGCGTTATCATTCTCCACGCTTTCTTTTCATTCTTTGAAGAGGATTTTCATTTCTACCTGTAGTGGCAATTTCACAGGCTTAGGTATTCTGGCACATGCAATATCTTCTGTTTTAATCTGTTGATCATTCCACCCAGTTCTAATTTCACGTGTTCACTTCTTCCCTTTTTTCTGGGACCTAAATCTTCCGCAAAGTTACACAAAACATCGCAAATGCCTGATTCCCATTCACCCTTCCACTTCTGTGATGGGACTGGATGACAGCTTGATAACCAACATTCAGAATAGCTTCGTTCTTGTCTTTAGTTTTCTAACTCTGGTTCTTCAGCCTTCTAAAAAAAGATTGATATCTAATAATTCCTTACAACTTATTTCCAGTTTGCTTAAGGCATGCTGTGTTGGTTTGTCTCGCTTGTAGCTAATCTTAACTGAACCAGAAATTGAAACTTTGGTGGAATTCTGAAAATGACCAACTGTAAAACGTGAAGCTGGCTGAGTTGAACTTATGTGGAGTGCTGGGAAGTTGTGACTTGTCATTACAAGGCAGGCACTTGGGTGGTTAGATTGTTATGTGTCAAACACTGAAACTCATGTTATTTCTTAGGACAAGATACTTTGTAGAAATTATGGTTTGAGAAGTATTTTTCTTCACCATTCCTTCTTTTTAGTTTTTGTAACAGGCCTTCTTTCTATAACCGTTCTCGGCTTTTATCAGGAAGACCTCACCTTTTCTTTAGAGATCATGACCTGATACTAGGTAGCTGACACCTCATACTTCACGATACACTTAGCTTCATGGCTGGGTAAAATTATAGTGAAATCCAGACCTATCCTGTACAATCTGCACATGACACAATAGCAAGCTGACGATGTTGCAGAGTTTTTGCTGCCAGGTAGAAATTGATTAAAATCAACACGTAGAGGATAGCAAACAAGGTTCCAGTGGCAAGGTATATCTCCCGAGCCCTAAATCCTTGAAGCCAGCAACACTGACGGTTCAGAGACATGAGCTGATAAATGATGCAGGTTTTATATAGTTTTGTATCATTTAAAACATTCTAAATAATACACACCCCATTCACTGAAGATGTAGGGAAATATTCATAATCTCTCTTACTCCAATTATAGCCATAATCATAGCAACTTTTAAAGCTAATGTCTATGATTTTGAATATTCAGAAATCCTCTAACAGTTTCAGAAATGGGAAATTTCAACAGCTCATTATAGTAGTGGAATTTCCCCAACATTTCGGGCCCAGGGATGATATTTGACTTTAAAGTCATTTCTTTGCCTTAGGAATCCTCCCTCTCCTTATCTCTCTCTTTTCTTTGTTTTGCCCATGTATCATCCTAGTTATTTATTCAATGATATAAACTGTATTTTCATAAGTTGTGTTGGAAACTAATTTTTGCCAAATCATCCAGTTAACCCATACCTCTGAAGCCAAGAAATCACTCACCTTTTCTACCCTGGTAGTCCTGAGCTCTGTTCAGCTCAGAGACTCTTACTCTAGACAGACCTGCAGTGCTGCCTTGTTCACTTTCACCTCCTGCTGGTGAGAACAGTTATTTTGAATTCTCATCCTTCTCAACTCCTATTCCCTTCATCCTAGGAAGAGAATCTTTCCCCCCTACTTTAGTGAGAATATTGACGCCTTCCGTAATGATCTTCCTTAGCTTCCGGGCTCTCTATTCTCCCTACTTAATTTTGTTTTCAGCAGACCGCATCCTCCTCTGCTGTGTCAAGGTCAGAGTCTGACCTGGATCCTCCTATTTAATATCTGGAGCCCACCTCTAGCCAGAGTCCACGGCATTCCTCTGTTACACCCTCTCTCTCGTATATATTTAACTTCTTCACCCAGAGCTCAGCCACCCCAGGCGTCTACGTGCTCAGTTATTCCTCTGCAACAAAAATTCCACGGCCAGTAGTGAGGATGAAATTGAAGGAGTTTGGGAGCCGCGTCTTTCACTTCCTTCTGCAAGCAGGCAATGCGCTCCTATGCTGAGGTAGGTTGTGCTTTGTGACAGGTGGTCCTGCACAGGTGGGTGCCCCTCATCTCGGCCCCAGGACATGGAGCACCTGCTGCTAAAGAGGGGAATATTTACTAGCATGCTAGGAGATCTAGGGTTCCTTCTTTATAAAAATTTAATGAAAACCGTGTCCTGCATTGGAGACGAAGGCATTCTTATCCCAGGGTATGTGGATAATGGATCATATGACATCCAGCTCTGGACAGATGAGACCAAGAGCAGTGTGGTGGCTGTGTGCATTCACACCTTAGCAAGAACACCACGTGCCTTCTGTGACCTCATGCAAAGGTCACGTGGAAGTGTCCTGATTAACCAGGGGCTCTAGGACAGCCATGCAGCACTGGGGTAGAGAGGGTGGCTCCTAGTTCCCCATGGAGATTGAGACTGCTTTGTCTGAAAAGTCTTCAGGCTGGCAGAGCATAGAAACCGGGCACCCCATCGTTTCCTAATACTTGTTACTGGCTTAGCCAAGACATCCTGAGAACTCGTCAAGCTGACTTCGTATCTGCTGTTGGAAACGAGCAATAACAATTTAATTTAACAATTTCTTGTTCAGCTATACTAAGTATTAGAATTAAGATTATTATGTTATTGCTTCACAAGGACATATGAAAATGTACTGATATGCGTCTAAATCTCCCTAGTGTGCTTTTTGTAGTTGCAGTATGTCACCTTATTAGGAGCTACAATTATATCACTTTAACTTTAAAAGATTTATACTTTTGCTAAAGAAAGGCATTTGTTTCTTCAGATATTTATATGTGAGGCAGCATTTAAATTTCCTGCAATGATATCTGATACGGGATCTTCCTTATTTTTATGCTTCAATTTCAATATATTTTCCTGAAGAAGCAATATTTTTGAGAGGCACATTTTTTCTTATGAAATACAGAGGAATGACAGATAATATTCTTTGAGATGCTCTGTTTGGGTATGAGATTTTTCAGGTTTCACAGTTCCAATTCTGTATTTTTGGTTTCTCACAACAGTACACCAGTAAACTGACTTTCAGTGATTTAAAATCTGAGCATCTGGTTTAAAAGATGTGTGTGGGTAATCATCACTTTCACTGCACTGTTGAGTAACGCATGCTTGAAATACACTAGACTCTTAGTCACTAGTACTTGTGAAAGTGACCTCGTTTAGTAGGAACTAAGTTGTAAACTGACATTTGGTTAAAGGCGGAAGCACCCTTTGTCAGCTATGTCTTCTGTTTTCTCTAGAAGAGGAGAAAGTAGGTATGGGGGTGCATACTTGTAAGCCTAGCATTCTGGGAAGCTGGAAGTGGAGGTTCACAATGTTGAGCCCCACAGGTAACGTAGTGAGACCTTGTCTCGAAATAAAAAGGGCTGGACATGCAGCTCAGCGTGCAGGCCGTGGGTTCAATCTGTAGTACCACTAAAAACAAAAATAAAAATGGGAGGAAACCTTAAACACACACACACACTAACACTCACAAACACACCACACATCAGCATCTAAGTTTAGCAAGAAACTATGAGGAGAAGCCAACTATTTCTAGCCTCACCGGTACTATGCTGTAACCACGTGCATATAGGTCACCCAAGAAGGTATGAACTGAAGCACTAAGCGAATTATCTGGGAGATATTTGAGGAAGAGAAGGTGTGTTCATATCTCCATCGTGTTCATTCAGTTATCTGGAACAAGCATGCAATGCTGGAGCTCCAGCAGTTAGCTCATAGCAAAATCACACTGCAAAACATTGAAACAGGAAATAGAATCCTGGATCTTTGATGATAAGATATCCCTACTATATAAGATGAAAGTATAATCATATCATCTCCAAAATAACTTTATTTCGAAGTTCCCCCTTTAATATAAACCATGATATGAGTATCCAGCCTTAGTTCCTAAGTCTCAAAATGCTTGTACTTATTTTAATCCATTGGACAAGCTAAATATTTAAAGGAAGAAAGTTTTCTTTGAAACTATATATATTCTTTCTTATTTTGATAGGATAGGGATGGAGTTCCAAGTTGAAATTTTTTTCTTGAAATTACTGTTGCTTTTTCTTCCAGTATATATAGAAATTTTTAATATTGGTAATCATGTCATTTCCTACAATTATTTCAGGGCCTTTTTCTCTGGCATTTTGCTGATGACACATTAAGGAAAAACTATGTGCAGACAGTTGGACAAGAAGACTTGACCAAAAGTTGAGAGATTGAAATCAATCCCAATATAAATAAGGATGAGACAGTGAATAAGCCGTGGCTGAGCCAGTGGAGATACTGAAGGATGAGGAGTGTGGGAAGCGGGTGGTCTATATGATTAGCCCACCGTGTTTGCAGGTTGACAATCCTGATCAGGCTCCTCTCCTCCCAGAGGCACTGACAGGCAAAAGCACCATTGTCTTTTATGAGTATATTTTAAAAAATGGCTCCCAATTCCCTGAGAAGGAATGTTGGGGTGTAACATTAGAAAGAAACTGGAAGAAATCTCAGTGGAGAAGAATAAGAATTTACAATGAAGTCTTTTTAAGTAAATGACCTGGGGGAAAGTCAGGAGGGGGCTGTCACAAGGCTGGTCAGGATTTATAAGATCCTCTTGATCTCTATATTTGCTATTACTTTTTGTTCATTACTTTGTATCTTTAACTCAGTTATTTAATCTGCAGACTTCTGTACTTAAGCTCTGTGGAATTTTTATTTTACTGTATATATTTTATCTGTCTTTTCTGTCTTCCCTTATTATTTTTTCTCTCTGAAATCTTATTATTTAAAATTTGATCTCCCTGATTCGATTGTTTATGTATTGTGTTTTCCTTCTTAATTTTTCTGCCTGACATTTTATTCAACTTTCTCAAAAGGAATTTTAATGTAATCTTAGAGCACTTTTGTTGACTTTTACATTTTAACAATAGTGTTATATTTTCTAAGAGGCATTATCCTTGGTTTGTTCTTACCAACACAAATCTTGGTTTTTGGCTTTGATGAAATGTTATGTATCTCTGAGGAATCTAATTAAAAATGTCTTATTATTGTTAAAATTGTATCTGTATTTTCAGAGGTCATTTTTGTTCTTCATGTCATTTCCAATGAGATCTTATGTCTTTGTAATTTTGCTTCGAAGACTTGAGGCACAAAAGAGACCACTGGGAACCATGCTCATGTGAGCAGAAAGGGTTAAGGGAACTCTGTATTTTAGGGTACCCAGGCCACCTGCGATGATTGTGGAAAGTCTTCACAATACCTGACATATATTTTTTCTCTATCAGCTCAAAAGTTCTAAAGTACACATTACTTCTGAACACTGGAATTGGAAATGTAGCTGCTCTTCCGTTGTAATGTGCTATCGACATTGTCAAAAATCTACGTAAAGAACTCCCAATTTGTCCCCACAGTTCAGCCCCGAGGACTAGCACATCCTTTGACTTCTCCAAGCCAAAGGCATCATCACTGCCAGTGCTGTGGCTTCTCTGCTCTCGCGAGGAGTTCGGCCCACTCAGCTACTCTTTGTCACCTTTCCATTAGCTCCTTACCAACATTTTCTCTTGCCGATGGCTCTTCAGACTGTGCTCCCACATTTCTTTTTTGAAGTTTATTTTTTGAGTCTTAGGAAAGTGAATTGAAAATTACGCGATCATTCATCGATGGTTAACAAAACTCAGTTCTCACGGAAGGAAAAAGCGCCCATAGCTTGAACGCGTAGGCATGACTGGTAAACACTTGTTCTGAATGCTAAAACCCAGATTCGAGTCGTTTCTCGCCTCCTCTTCCTGCGGTTCCCTAGCTTTGGGTTTCCTAGTTTGGGAATTGGTTGTACGTAGGTCTGCAGGGGAGAGCAAAGCGACCTTGATCACGCCCCTCAATAACATTGAGTTGTGAGCGTTTGTTCTGAAGGATTCTCACGGGCTGCTCCGAGGCTCTGGGGTAGATCAGCAGGCTCTCCTTGTGTTTGCAAGAACAGGTGTATGTTTATAAGAAACTTCATCTTTTAAAGCATTTGATTGGAAAGGTTGTCCAAACATAATTCGAGTTGCCATTTTTTTAACTGAAATTCAAATTACATATGCTTTAAAACAATAAAGCAGTCTAGAGTAGTACAATTGGCTTTGTATGGATAAGGAATAAAATTATCAGTATAGTTTTTGACGAAAAATAAGTGCAATGGTTTTTTGAAAAGCTGGGACACTTTTTGAACCTTTTTATCATCTTGTTTAAGGAAAGCCACGATTTAATTTTCCATTTACACTTGGGTTCACCATTTTTAATAACACAACTGGCTGTTTTCTTCCCTTAATGCACGCTGGTGCTTTAACTCATGTAAAAGTATGATTTATTTCTGATCACAGAACTTCCCTATGGCTTATCAAGGGCATGGTTATTTTAGCAAAAACATAGCATACGGTGCATAAATAGCACTCATATATAAACATAGCATGCACAAGAGATTAATACAATTTCCCTTTTTCGGATGATTAATATTTACCCTGGCAGCTGTAGCGTTTTAGCCTTCTATTAGCTGACAGATGTGACTAAGGGTTGCATCTTGCCTGCACAAAGCTGCTATATCTTAATACGTGTTCATAGCTCAGGGACTATGAAATACGCTCCAGGAATATTTAGAACTCTCATAAGAATTTCTTGTGGCTTCCTCGCCTTTTTCACAAAAACATTAAATTGAATATTTTATTTCTTCAGGGTAAAAAGTTAACTGGCTTGAAACTCACAGGTAGAGAGCAAGACAATTCCATCTTACATCGAGACTTTCCAATGCGAGTGATGGGCTTATTCTCAGTGTCCCAGCAGAGGCCATCGTGAGATGTTTTAAGGAAAGTGATGATTTATAGTGTGGGGTCGACGGGGGAAAAGCAAACATGTTTGCGTTTGAAAGAATTATAAATGAATTCCTATGAAGCTTTACCTTGAAGAATCAGATGACTCAGAGCATTTTCAGTATCAAGGGCTACCGTCACATACTCCTGTGTGTGAGAAAAAAAAAAGACGACTTTGCCGTCTCACCATTTTAAATGGGACAGGCTTACTTTCACATAGGTTTGTCATGAAAATAATGGCTTTTACGTTACTTAAGATACCAAGATTTTTAAAGATGTATTTTTGAGTGAATTTTTTTTGCCTACAATAGCTAGATGATGAAAAACAAAAGATCAAATTGGAAAATGTGTATTGTCTCACAAATAATGTATAGTCTCACGATTATGCATGTGTACACATGAATATCTTTGTATATCTATAAATACATAAAAATACATAGATTACAATGTTGTTGATTGTGCACATATTCACTTATTAATACATGTCTATTAGAAACTTGCTGTACATGCACATACATCTATTTCTGTGAATGAATTTTACATGTTTATATACATTGAGTAGAAATACAATTAGTGTATAGTTTTTTAAATCTTTTTAAAAATTTGTATATGCATTTATTGAGTAAAAAGTGTGCTGAGAATATTAAATTCTTTTCCAGAGGACACAATAAAGAAATAAATGAGGCATATTTTTTGTTACTAATATTCAAAGTATGATTGAAAAGCAAAACCAAACCATATTCAGAGGAGAATAACAATATCCTTGTAAATTACACGTATATATAGTCATAAAATGTATTACAGGGTCAATGTGTACTGTCAACCATTAATTTCCCCCAAATAATCAGAAAAATAGTCTAAGAAAGACACGTCTGTCAGAATGAATGCGGCTGGGCAGACTTCCCCTTGGGAAGATTAGGTTTTTCTGCGAGGGAGGCATCACAGGGCCATCAGTAGGGTTCCAGAGCCTCTGTGGAAAGATTTTAAGGCTTTCTGTTCATGGTAGAAGCAAGGTTGGGATGGGCACAGTTGGACACAGTACAACTTTAACTTGATGGGCACAGTGAGACCAGGATTTGAGGCAAGAATAAATGAGCAATTCATTTTATTAGATAAGATCTTTTTTTCCCATGGGAGAGGTTATTTTGTTGGGCTAGCAGTCAAAGTATTTTCACTCATTCTCCCTAGTACTTTACTTAGAGATCAATAGATAAATAAATAAATAAATAAATATCACTTGATTTCAGTATTGTGCAAGAAAGAAGCAGTAAACTTTGCGGTTTCCTGTATTCAGTCTTCTGTCTGCTTTCTTCTTTCATTCTTCCCCATAAGCTGGAGGACAGAGTTGTAGTGTTCGAGTCGGCTCCCGCCAGGTCCGCGCCCCTTTCCATGTCAGGGCTGCTTTGAAAGTTGCTATGCTAGCTGTTCCAAGGCTTCCGAATATCAGATTCCTTCTTCCCCTCGCTCCTCTCGCTCCCCTCGCTCTCTCATTTCTTTCTTCCCTTCTTTCTTTCTTCCCACCCCTCTCTCCTTCCCTCTATGCTTCCCACCTTCTTCTTCTGTTGTCTCCTTCCCTTCCTCTTCCTCCTCTTTCTCAGAGTGGAATAGAACTTGTGAGATCATCTGACTGGATGGGGATTGACAAGCAGTGTTTGCCTCTGGCAAACATATTTTTTAACCTGACAATATAAATACTAAGAAGACTTGACTATAAGTCCATGTCCATGTCAAAAGTCAAAATTTCTTGGCTTAAAGCAGGTCAATGGATCCCGTGAAATGTCTTAGTGGTATAAAGAAAGATAGAGAACAGTTAGCCATATGTACCTAATTTTATGATTACTTTGTTTCCACGGTAACGTTATTAAATTGTACATTCCCCCAAGTTGTCCAATTTGAGGTACACAACCAGCAATTTAAGGTTAGGATTTTTGTGATTTTTAAGAACTTTATTTATTTTCCATGTAAATCTCCAAACTATATGCTGATGGTGTGCAACATTTTCCCCACCATTCTCGTTTCTTTCCAAGAATGAAAGAGGTGTTTGTTTGCTCTCTAAAAAGTTGCGTTATAGTTGAACTCAGTTGCGCAAGAAACCAACTCTACAAGAAAATCGATGTTACAGGAAGTTGGTTGCATTCGAAGTCAAGTGATACAAACAAAATAGTTGTTTGGTTTTATCTTTTAACTGTCTACTCACTAGCAAATCTAAGAATTCATACCAAGCAAATATAAAAGAATTATAATAAGAAGGAATAGAAGAAAGAAAAAAAGAAGAGAAGAGGAGGAGCAGAGAAGAATCAGAGGAAGAAGAAGAAGAAGAAGAAGAAGAAGAAGAAGAAGGAGAAGAAAGGAAAAGAAGATAATCTATGTATTTCAAGTCTTTAAGACAAAGCTCTTTATTCCTGTCCAGGAACTGGTGTTTCCTAGGCAATCTCACCTAGATATTTTTGCCAGTTCTGCATTATTTAACGTAAGTAAAGAATAAATTCTTTCTTGAGATTTTATGCAGTTTGATTTAAAAAAGTGAATATTTATAATGAAATAAAATACCATTTTTAGAATTTAAGAGAAACGGGATTGTCAAAACACCTCAATAGATTATCTTAATCAAAATTATTTAGCCCAAATTAAACTTGGGTAATGGAATTTGCAAGTCATTTGATTTTTATGTGGATACGTATCTAAGGTTATTTTATGCTAATAAGTTAAATCTGCAATTTTAAAATGCACCCTACTTTGGGTGGTATATTCATTATTCACATGTAGCTTCAGGTTAGACATGTTTAATGTATTTACTGTAGGCTAGTTGTGTACAGTTAGTGCTTGCTGTAGACCAGTGATCTTACAACCAGATTACAGTTATCACTGTGTATATAAGATGTACTTATCAGGCAATGTGATTTAGAAGAAATCAATGTCAACAGTCTAAAATATCACAAATTCTCACATTAAACTGATTTCACTAAAACTGGGTTCTTTAGTTAAAGCATCACACTTGTTTTACTTTTCCACACTCAATCAGCAATTTTTTTCTCCCAGTGCACAAGAAAAAAAAATGTTTCTAGCTTTTCTGGAGCTCTGTCTTCCAGGAACTAACATCGGTACTCTGCAGGAGGAGTGTAATGGCCGCACTAAGGGATGACACAGATCAGTACTAAGAAATTCTTTATTTTCACCATAATTTTACAAGTATTCCCAGTAGATCTCTTTCATAACATATTGTATTAGAAAAAATTTTGGTAATGAATTTTCATGTAATTTAAAATTTAGTTTACAATGACTTGAAAATGTTACATAGTTTTCTTGTAATAAAGCCTTTTAAATTTCTATTTAATTTTTTATGAGTGGTATTTTCTTCTGAATGTTTACACCTTTAAACGTAAGAATTAGAGCAAAATTGATGATTAAATGTGTCTAATATTAACTAAGTGTGTTTTGACCTAATGGCAAAAATATCAAACAAAATAAATTTATAAAAGCCTTGGTTATCTACAAATAGATATCATTTTAAGAAGATTTTAGTTTATGCTAAATAGCTATATTTCATTATATGTATTGTTGTTTTGAAAGATATATTTAATAGATTATTTTTGATGCAATAAAATAGTTGTGCTCAAAAACTTAGATTTTATACAAAAATTCCAAAATTGTATTACGGATATGTCACAAAATCAAATGTGATTCATAAGTAGTTGTATAATTTTTTAATATTTCATAAATTTTGTTTTATATATTAAATTGTCAGGAGTGAGCAGTAGGGAATTAAGAATTTTAAAAGAATGCCAGCCCTTGGGAGTCTAAGTCAGGAGGATTGAAGTATGGGCTACATGGTGAGTTCAGGACCAGCCTGGGGTACAGAGTGAGATAAAATAATAATACAACAGAAGTAAAGGGCTGAGGAATGGCACAAGGGTTAAAGCGCTCGCCTTGCAAGCACAAGACCCTGAGTTCAATCCCTCAGTACCACATAAAGCTGGGCGTGGTGACCCAAGCAAACAGCACACGGACAGATTTATTCACAAAAGTGAGGGAGTATGCAGCCTTTTCACAAGGGGTCTCTCCTCTGTGGCAACCACACACACGAAAGATGAAAATGCCTGATTTGTTGCAGACAATGAAAACCACAGTTTGCTAGCCTGAGGAGGCAGTCTTTTCAAGAGCAAGAGGTGCCCATACATACATACATACATGCATACATAGTTATTTGAAGTATTGTATGTTGGACACATACTTATGCACACACACGCAATAATTAAATTAGGTCCGTTCATTTCTCACAAGTTGCTCACTTCGGTACACTTATCTTATTGCATCCAGGTGCTGCTTTTTAGTTCTCCACTGTACACAAACACGTTTCGTTCTGGCTTTCTTGCAGGAGCTAGCTCCTCCTTACCTTGGTAACTTCTAGGCTTTAACTCCCCCGGGTTTCAAGAGACTGATCTTGAATCAAGTTGCATATCAACATGCTTGTTGATATTATCTTACTCTCAGCTTATTCTTATTCTTACAGTGTAACCTGCACTATTACAGTCTAGAGATAAAAGGAATGGCTTGTTTAAGCAAAAAACAAAATGAAGTGTAGGACGGGCTGGAATATTTGGCCAATTTTAAGAAGTGTTGTGAGACTCTGTCCCAGGAAAGTCCTGTTTCCAAGAGGGAGCGGCGATGAGGGAGGAAAGTGCAGTTGTGTTTACAGAAATACACAAACAATCTGACATACAGTAGGCCACCAATGAGTCGTGCTGTTTTGTTTTTCTTTCCCCCCTCTTTCCAACATGACTTTTGTAAAGAGGTATTTCTTTAAAGCAAAAATAACCATAATATCTAGAAACCTTATTTTCCTCACATTATAAACTTGATTTTCTGACTATAATCCCACCACCACTTGAAGGGAACTATATGTGTTGTAGAGAAATCTCCTCAATCAAAACTGGTGAATGTTCTAATTTTTTATGAAACAGAGAAAAACTCCTTGAAGGCTTTATGCAGGATTATGTTTTGTTTGCTTTTGTGGTCCTCGAGGCAGAGCACAGGGCCTTGGCTCTGAGCTGTGTCCTCAGACCCTTGTATTGTTTCAACAGTGCCTCCAGAAGTTGCTCAATGCTCCGGCTGGGCTCTAACTTGTGATTTTTCCTGCCTCAGCTTCCTAAAGTGCGTGTATTACAGGCCTACACCCCCGGGCCTGTTTTTTCTTATTGTGTGTTTCTTTTTCAGATTGACCTATAAAAATTTCAAAGTAGTCAATCTTACTGCAGATTGCTGAGGAAGAATAGACAATTGCACAGATGAATTGAGCTGAAATGTTCCTGACTTCAGAACGTCAGCTAAGTTAGACAAATCAAAGGCCATATAAGTCAATGGGATTTTCCAAAAGCAGGCTGCTTTTTGGATGTTTGCAGAAAAAAGTAAGTTGTAATCAGGGAAGTCTGCCTCCAGTATAAAATTAAAAAGCAAAAGAGTACAGAAGACCAGCTTGGAGAAGACAGTGTTATTTTCTTTGGATAAAGTCACTTCTCAATATTTAGTGGAAAATTATTCCACATCATGATTTTAAAGAAAATTTGGGGTAATATAATATTTCGCGTTTCAGAAATGTGAAGCAACCACTCATTAAAGATGATTGGAAGGGATGAATGGAAAAAATACTATGTTCAGAATTCTTCAGGCTTTATGTAAGAGTATTTGAAAAGGTAAAATTGCCTCTGGCTGGATTCCCTAGGAGGCTTGAAGAATAGCTGGAAAATGCTGTATAGTCATGAGTTAATCGGCAGTATCATTCCTAAATAATTCTGTGTGGCATTATTCTCTTTCTATAGATACAATGTAGTCCCGGGAAGAAAAAGAGCCTTGTCTTGGCCAAGAGTAGGTCGTGGGAGGAAGACAGCAGGGAGCCCAGAGTCACTCCAGGGACCAGGGACAGGAACTTTCAAATCTGGAAGGGAAAGAGATCTATTCATGTCATACCCCCTGGTTGAGATTAATTTACAATTGAGGAGTTTTAAAAATCATTTCCAGAATATGAAGTTATAACATTTTATCTAGCTGTTTCAATAGCAAAGCTTCAATAATTATTGCTGTAACCGTGCTAATGTCAAGTAATTTTTTTGCATTTTCATAAAGACCTAATTTATGTGACTCTATAAGATTTTTCACAAGCTGTCTTGAGTTCAAAATGAAATATTATTTTATTCATTCTACACTTTTTCCCTGCGATTGCTCTAATATAATAGATATTTTTAAGCCTACTTATTTGAATTACTAATAATATTTTACAACCATTCTACATGTAGATTCAAACAGGTTCATATCAAATATATTGCATAAATATTAGCACATTTACTTTTCATTAAGTAAAATGTGCACTAGCGTTAATTCTTTTCTGAGCTACTTTTTCTGATTAATAAAATATAGTATTACAGGAGTCATTTGTAAAATGGATATATCAGTATTTTGGTGTGATAATCTAGTTGAAGGAAAAAAAAAACATTACCTACCCAGAAAAAGAAAATAAAAGAAGAAGAAAAAGAAATAAAGAAACAAAATCCTTTGGATTGAATAATACTTAACTTGAAATATTATTCATTAACATTATTTTAGGGCCGGTGGGTTTGTCAGCAACTTTGTTACAAGTAATAAACTGATCTCATTTTCAGTTGTTAGAAGATATATTTGCATTTTGGCATTATAGTGAGAGAACAATACGCTCTCTTATTGTTCATTTTATTTATATTGCTATTAATAACTCAATAGAATAGAGCCTTTTGGCATAATCTATGTGTCATCATGCATATTTGTATGTTTTATGTTCATATATTTAAGCAGATATTTATGTTTTCTAAATTGAAACTGAGAGAAGCATTATTTGAAAATTATGAATATGCATAAACTTTCCTGATTTATTCTTTGGAACTTAATCTCCTAGTCAAGGAAACCATCAAGTTACACTCTTCCAAGTATTTCTGTGTGAATTACAGTGTAACGTGGAAAGCTGCTTATGCTGCCCCACAGCTTCGGATGGGTGAGCCTCTACTAATAAGAGGAAGCTTTTGATCTGAGGATGGATGTCTCACGATGATGGCTATGTGTGGGGTTACTCATAAGTTCTTCCAAGGTGCTTCTGCTCGCATTTGAGAATGGCACGTACTTTGGTCCAGGTTCTGTGATATTGCTGTTGGTCTGAAGTTGTTATTAAATGATCAGAAGTAGAAACTTCTGACCTTATCTGGTGGTTATAGAATTAAACGCCCCTCCTAAAGATGTGTTTACACAAACACGGCACATTCTAGAGTGAAAATATATCTTTCCCCCCTAAGACGGTCTTAATAAAATGCAGAAACAAGATACTTTGTCATATTTAATACCTATATATAGTAATTTCCAGGAGAATCCAGAAGACATTTAATAGAAGTATTACTAATCAGATAGCAAATGTAATTCAGGGGCACACATAGGTCACTAGTAGCTGATTTGAAATGTGGGAATTTTATTTTTGCCTTCTTCTACCTCCTTCTAAAGATGTCACAATGGGATTAGAGGCACAGCTCATTGCTTAAGGTGCTTACTTAGTAAGAACAAGGCCTTGAGTTCAGTACCACAGCACCATGTAAGCTGAGCATGGTCGTGCATGCCTGTAATTACAGAACGTGGGAGGCTGAGGCAGAAGGATTGCCATGAATTGGAAATCAGCCTGAGCTGGATCATGAGTTCAGGACCAGTCCGGTCTGCAGAGTGAGACCCTCCCTCAAAAACACACAAGTTAACAAACTAAAAGTCACTAGGAGCAACAAAACTGGCTTTGCATAGTTAACTATATTGTGGTGTCACACACGAAAATAAATAAGGAGTGGATAAAATATTTTTTTCTTCTGGCTAGGTCTTACAGAAGTCAGTTTCATATGTAAATATTACATATGCAAATTTAATAAAATCTGCCTCCTGTTTTCAGGAAACCTCCTTACTGCGTTCTTCTTGCTGCATACTGTTTCTAGAAAAACTGAAAAAAAATTATCATTATTGGTAAATGTATATTTCTGAAAAGATAATGTGAGTAGTGAACACAATAGTTTTACAAAATTAAGGAAAAAGAACTTTATATTTAAGGAAGGAGCCAAGTAAAATTATTTGGTTACCTGTGAGTTTCACAGTATTCACTGGGAATCTTTTAAAGCATAGGAAACTCACAAACAGCCCAGCCACAGTAAATTGCTGCTAAGGATCCGGAGCCTGGGAGCCTCAGGCAGCTGGGTGAGACCACACAGGGCACAGCACAGCCAGTACAATGAGTAATCCTCCAGGGTTCCAGGCTCCACCGTTTACACTGAGGTGTGCACACTTCGATTATACAATTGCCTTTACTTCCGATAATATATTTCAGCAAAAGACCAAGATGTCTTCTCCACTGATAGGATATCTGTGTCATAGAACTGAAGATTTAGGTTGTACGTGTTTGCTTTCCTCACAGTGCAAGTAGGTGGATATTGCCTACACCTGCAAACAAACTTTTGGGTCACCCTAAATAGCTGTTATAATATAGCTTGGCATTTTAATATGGCAGATAGGAAATTAAACAGAGTCTGTTCAGTAATGGCACGATGATCATTTAGATAACCGACACCAGCTAAATTGCTATCTTGAAGACTCTGGCATTTCAAATTCATTGTCTCTTCAAATTCTCTGAGGAACAGAAAAAGGTGGACCTGAGATTGTTTGTAAGTATTACAGTGGGAAGTTGTAGAACACTTCCTTTAGTTCCCTATTAGCGAGGGATTTAAAAACCACAGACATGTGAAGAGCCTCTGGGAAATTTTCTGGAGTTTAAGCATCAAAATCAACTGACCTGTTAAGTAATGTTTCAAGCTAGATTAAAGTTACTGGGGAACACCACATCTAGTTTTTATATCGAAAGTTCAAATGTAATTCTGTCACCATGCAAAAGATTGATGAGGAGACAGGTCACTGTGGAGTGAATTCCACCTGTCCCCTGTGGCACCGGAAGTGAATAACCAGGGAATACACACACTCAGAGGGCAAGGTGTGCGATTCAGTTTTTGAGCTTGAAATCTTTCAATTTTTCCCAATGATTTTCTATGCATTCTATCCGTTGAATCTACTTAGCTTCCAAAAAATGAATTTTCTTGGGACCACTAGGTGTCATCATGTCTGTTTTTAAGGTGGTTAGTATGCCAGTGCCTTCCACACATCATAATTGGAAAGAATTTACCAAGAGTTCATATTAGAAGACAACAGGAGGAAACTGGGAGCTGTAACCGTTAAGGAAGAACATGTTAGAACTTTAAAAGTGGCCAATTGACGTATTAGCTCCTATTACACAGGAAATTTTCAAGCTTTACATCTGTTCTCAGTAACCTAGCCAATGTTTAGGTGTAATGCGAAAAAAACCCCACTTTGTAGATAACATTATTTTAAACTCTTGGTTAAAAGAAAAATTACTTCCACAGTATCCATTTTGCTTAGGGAGAGATGATCTCTGCTGTTATTTATATTTTTGCATTTATTAAATATTTCCTTTTAGGAGAGATGATTCTGCTTTGGAATTTATGTAAAATAAAAGGAAATAAAAATGATACCCATTTTCTTTCATGGGATTAATATTTTTAGGGAGAAATGTATTTTAGGGAGAAATATACATAGAATACCCCAAAGCATAGGAATACATTTTAATATAAAACAGTGTATACAAAATGGGCCCTGGTAAATTGGAAATGATTATCACAGAACCACCATTCAGTCATGCGTTCATTCTGATAGAGGTAATGACTCGTCTCATGGTTTGCTGAAACAAATGGAAATATACAGGAAGTTCCATGGTGTTTTCTCCAAGTCTGCCTGGTAACCATGGCAAAGGTTGAATGTATCCGACATGAGATGTGAGATCTGGGCATGATCTGTCGGATGCCCCACCCAGAATGCAGCCCTCCTCTGAGGGAGATGAGACGGCCAGCTTTCCAGGCAGGCAGAACTCCCCACCCCAGGCCTTCCCACTTTCCGGGTGGAGGGGGCTCCCCACTCCCGGTCTTTCCACTTACTGAGACCCAAGCAAATTACATAACTTCATTGAATTTTGTTCTCTTTGCCTGTGAAATATAAGAAAGTATATTTCCCTTCTTGCAGCATTAAGGGTAAATGTGATATCACTGCGTATTGGGCAGAATAAAAAAAGAACCTTTCATATCAGAGAATAACAGCCACTGGCCCAGTGGTGCAGGCCTGTCACCCTAGCCCTCTGGGAGGATGGCAAGTTCAAACCCAGCCTGGGCAAGTCACAGACTTAGTGTGACTGTGTCTCAAATTAAAAAATAAAAGTAGCCTGGGGCATGTCTCAGTGTGAGGGCCTGCGCTCAATTCCCCGTGACAGAAAAGAATAAAGAAAGAAGAGTGATATAAAAAGAAAAGAAAAGAAAAGGAAAGAAAAGGAAACAAAGAAAAGTTGAATGTAACTGTTAAAATGTGTTTCTTAAACCTGAGGGACTCAAGGGCCTGGTGGATCAGGCAGGCACCGCCTTGGGTGTGTCTGTAGATGTGTGACAAGGAGACCAGCGACCTCAGGGAAGAAGGCCCTCCTTGAATGTAGGCGACACCGGCAATAGACTTGTAACTTAGTGAAGACGGCCATTTCACCATGCCTAGTGAAGACGGCCATTTCACCATGCCCTTTCTCCGATCTCAAACATGGTAGATTCTGTAAGTCTCCCTAATTAATTCTTTTACATAATGTTAGATATGCATTTTTTATTTCATATTTAATTTATGAGACAGGTTCTCACTCTGTAGCCCAGGCTGCTCCTAAACTCACTGGTGCAGCCCAGGCTGGCCTTGGACTCAGGACAATTCACCCGCGTCAGATAGTCTCTTAATTTTAAGACCATCAGTTGTCTACCTACAGCGTGCCAACAATTCCCTTGAGCCAGGGTCCTTGACACCTGAAGCTGCCATCTCAGCTCACGCTTTCTCACCAACCACCTTTATTTGTACTTTCCCCCTTCCTAAAAATGCCTTTTCCTGTTTCCACTTTTAACCAAATCCTACTGTTTATCTTCAGAAATCGACTTGGGGAGAAGAAATTCCCCGATGTAGTTGTGTTTAGGTGCTTTTTTTTTTTTGTCCCCATGAAACAAGGTCGGTTTCTACTATTGTATTAAATCATAGGTTCTTTCTTACTAGGTCTGAATTTCTACAAAGAAAGGAGAAACTGCTTTGTTTCATTTTCAAGAATTTTCTCAAAACAAGACAGCTGCTAAAAATGAACCAGTAGGCTGTAATTTGCTTTCCATTGTCTTTTCCCCATTTACCTTAGACACATCAAAAGCTGACATATAATTGAAAATTATTTCAGAACATCTGTCTCAAGATATGAAAATGATATGAAACTTTTAAAGTTTATGAGACTCTGCATAGTAATAATGGTTTGTGAAGAAATCTGAGAAAACCATCAATTAGAACAAAGCATTTCATTATTTCATTAAGTTACATGAGAGTTATGGGACTCAAATTCAATAATAAAATAATAATATAAGTCTTAAACAATGGTAAACTCATACCTTGAATCTCACCAGTTTAGCGAACAGGATTTCAGCAAGCTTCTTAAACACTGAATATTCCAAACAAAGCAGAAATGTTTGTGAGTGTGTGGGTGTATGTGTACTCTCGTATATATATCTATATATCTATATCTATATCTATCTATCTATCTATCTATCTATATATATACATAAATATGTATACATTTTATCACTAGTTATCTTAATGAAAATGACATAAATTGTGAATATGTGTTTGCACAAATAAATATATATACTTTTTCAAAATTGGTAACAGATCTTAATCTGCAATTACAGTTCCATGCTAAAACAAACATATTGGTACAATTTAAAGAGCTAATATGGGCCATTTAAGCCCAAACTATGTTAACAGAAAAGTCCATAATACATATTTAATTTTATTTTTAATTGACATTTATATCTAATTAACACATTTTTCCAGATTAAAAAGAAATCCTATAAAAAGTGACTTGGCAAAATTACAAAAGGTTACTGAAATCCTGCACAAATTTTGACATTTTCAAGAAACTGTCCATTTTCCCTGTGCTAGGCACTTGTCCAAGATGTGGGCCCCTCAATCCTTCAACTCTGGAAATATGCTGTTCTACATGGATAACAACATACGTGCAAGTATGGATCTCAAGGAAAATTTTATGATATTCTAGGACTTCCCAAAGATTAGAGAGAAGAAGAAGTGTCTGAATCAGAGGAGATTTAAGGTTGGGCCAAGGTAGGAAGAGATAAGCGGAACTGAGCTGGCTTAGAAGTTGTGAGACGAAGCCGTGAAGAAGCTGGAAAAGGGAAATCAGTTCTCCCCAAGAGCCTGTGTAAAGAACCGTCCAGATCCACTTTAATTTACTACAGTGAAATTCAGTTTGACTGTCTACTCTCTTTTGGAGAATAGATTTGTATTGTTTTGTGGCCCTCAATTTGAGTTGTTACGGCAGCAACAGAAAACTATACCATCTCTGTTAGAGAATGCATCGCGCGTGTTTCTATCCCACTGCATGATACTTTGGTTCCGTATCTTCCTCTTTGAATGAGATTATGACCACCTCCAGGCCAAAAACTCTTAGTAGCACTGAAGAGCCTTTGAACTAACGATCAATACTCACAGAGCCTAGTAAATGGGTTGACGCCGTGGGTTTTGGATTTCTTAGAGGAAGAGAAGCAGTGTGAATCTGAAGAGTTTTCAGTTAGTTTTATCCCAAGTGAATAATTACTAGGGGGCTAAAAGAAGCTTATTCAATAAAAGTAAACATGTAGCCAGAATACAAGCAGATTCCTAATTTCTCTCTTCCATGTTTTATGCCTTTATTACAAAAGAAATATTTGGAATTCAGTAAGTTATGGAAAATATCGCAAAGTGAAAATTACTTTCTTAGAACTATATTAGGTCACTGTCTATATCATTGTAGCCTTAGAATTCCATTTTTGGAATTGCTGTTATATTTTAAGGAGCTCGGCTGCTCATTACACGTAATAATTTCTTTAGCATTATACTTGACAAATAAAGTATCTTAACCATCAACATGTTTGAAAATTCAGATATCTGCACTTCGCGAGGATTGCTTCGAACAAAGCAATTCTTACATTCTGCTTAGATAGAAATATGAGCAAAGAAATGCTCTGTCATTTCCCCCCCTAACTTTTAGCTTTAACAAAACAATTCCTAATAGAAACAGTCGGACAGTAACGTGGCATGATGTCATTCAAATGACAGCTACAGTAGGTTGCATTGCCTACGGGACAGTATTTCAGGGCTGTTTGTAAAGGGGAAGAGCTGAGGTCAATTTCATAATATTTTGAACATAATACTAGTAACAATTGCAACAAGAAAATGATATTTTACATTTTTTTCTGCATTTGCATAGCTCATAATGATACCACTAGGTATTGTTTTTATTGTTTCTATTTTCAAAAGCAGAAAAGTTTCTGACTCAAAGTGTGACAAACTTAGAAGGTGACATTTCACTAATGGCTCCTCTAAGAAATTGACAAAGATGGATGTAGTACTTTTATTGAAGGCTCTTGAGAAACGAGGTGCTTTCAAAATGACATTATAGCTGTGAAAAAGTCCACGTTTCCTTGTTTACAGAAAAGACTGTTATATACCTTAATTGCATAGTGCATATTTTATCTTAGTTTATAAATTCTCACTTGTCTCTGATATAAACATACATAGTTAATTATGCTATTTGCTGAGATCCAATAACTTCAATATTATTACTTAATATTATGCAACACCTTACCTGAGAGAGACTCAGTACAACTTATGCATGCTGTGCTAATGAAATCTCATCTCCCTCTTGTGGATTCGGCTCAGATGTAAGGCTAGCTTTGTGTTCAAATAATGGGTAAAGAGATGTGACTGAAATCTGTATGTGGCAAGTCACGGTCTCAAGTGCGAACCCAAGAAGTCTTACATTTCAAATAAAATTCAATGACTGTTGCTAATATATTGACTTTTTAAAAAAAATATGAACTACTTGTCTCACAGAAAACAGAATCTCAGGGCCTCTCTTTATCCTTGTAAAAACAGACAGGATGTTAAAGAACGGATCATTGAGCTTGCTTCCAGAAGATTCAGTGCAACAGCCTGTGAATTTGCTACCTTGCTCTATATTATCCAATGTTCATTTTGAGAGAAAAGAAAAAGGTAGTTTTGGAGCCTTAAGTCGACTTAGAGCATCACCCTGGACCAGCTTCCTTGGGAAAGATGCAAAACCAATCCTTGTCTATAGCTTTTCCTTCCTGATAAGGAGCATAAGGTGCTGGGTAATGACGTCAAAGATTCACCCCGGCCATGAGCTTCAGCGTAATTCGGAAGCGCACAATTTGAGCCCTTAGATGCAGGACCCTGCAGCCTACACCCAGCCCCGTGCCAATAGGGGAGAGCGGGTGAAGGAGGGCGGGCGCCACCGCATAGGCTGGGGTCCTTCCCAGAGTGGCTCATAAAATGCTAGGGCGTTTTATCAAAAAAGTCACAGTCATGTTAGGACAGAATACATGAGGTGTCAATGCATTTCCCAAATCAAAATTATTATAGATTATGTATTATATCTATACACATGCATATGAAATGATACTGATTTGATGTTCTGTGGAACTACTTATAAAAGATTATATAGTAACATGTTTTTTTCTTCTGTTAGTGAAGGTCTTTTTCCTTCTTTCAGCTTAATACTATTTATTTATAACAGAATTTTTTTTTAAGTTAAGCAAAGTGGTTCATCCCTGTAACCTAGCAGGCTAATGCAGGAGCATTGCAAGTTACAGCCCAGCCTCAGCAGCATAGCAAGAATGTCTCTTAATGTAATAATTAATAATAATAGTAATGATAGTAATACAGTACTGGAGGTATAGTTTAGTGTGAAGGTCTGTGTTCAATTTGCCATCGGAAAAAAAGAAAGAAAGGAAGAAAGGAAGAGAGAGAAAGAAAGAAAGAAAGAAAGAAAGAAAGTGATGTTCTACTTTTACCATGTGCTTTACTTTCCCCAGTTAGTCCTACTACCGTACACACACACACACACACACACACACACACATGCACACACACACACACACTCGATCAATCATGAAAAAGTATGTAAAATTAATACTTTTTTCTGTGTCAAATAAATGGCAAAACAAACTACATTAAAGACGTAATTAGTTAGAATAACATTTGATACTTAGCATATTTAATATACTGAATTACATTAGAAAATTTCTACACACAGCTAGTTGAATTCAAGTGTCTGTTTTATGTATTGGCATTGCTTTGTGGTGAGGAATCAGAACTTGTGTTATAGGTGCTACTTGACTTCCATGGTAGAAAACTGTTTCTTATATTAGATTTGATCTCTTTAACCAGAAACCTGAGAACACATAGATTTGATGAAGGTCAGACTAAGCGTGTGAGAAAGCTTAATGGTCGATAGAAAGGGGTGGTATTCTTCAGTGGGAAAGAATTAAATCTAAAAACTTTGTCGTTATCTCAGAAGACTGTCTCTGCAGGCGAGAGAGTAATGAAATAAAAAGGTTCTGTTCTTACATGACTTACAAATGGCTCCTTCAGTTTCTAAGATTCAGTTTGTCTGGGTCTTGCCTCATTTTTCTTTTTCCTAGAGAAACGGCATCCACTTGCGGAAGCAGTCATCTCTAACCTGGTGATAACTTCTATGTTCTTAACATGGATCAGCAAGAAATTAAAGACTAAAATGGCACCACATCAAAAAGAGTCATACTTTGTGTGTATGGAGTGGGTACAGTTGTACATTTTCACCTTTATGACCTTTTTTTTATTCGCTTGCATCTGTAAAAGACAAAAGGCTAAAACTGAGAGGGCAGGCAGTTCATCACTCCTGCTGCCAAAGAGCTTTTACATTTCAGTCTTATCAAACGGGATACACACGAAAAACAAACCCAAATAGGACACAACATCCTCCCCTGTGTGGAATTACAAAACATTAATCTCACCTGGATGAGAAGCGTTGGTTGGATCAATAACGCATTTTTCCACATTTCCCTGCTGGCCACAAAGCCTCCAATTTCCACTTTAGCTATTAATTGATTTTAATTATATGAGATTGTGCTGTACTATAAGGAAGTTACCCTGTTGCTTCTGTCATTCCTTTTTAACTTTCCACTCTTCTTGGTGATTTCTGTTCTTTACAACAAATTTAGGATGTTTTTCAAAGTTTTCCTTCTCCTTTGTCTTATCTAATATAGATCCTGCCTCTTTCTGGATGACTTGGAAAATTTGCTGTTGAAAATTTAGCATGTTAAAGACTTGTTTTTTTCTTAATATTTCAATGGGTCTTATACTTGAGGCATTATTTAATTTTTTATCTGCCTAGATACATGAATGTATATCTTCTATTTGCTGTATGCCTCTCATAGAACAAGTCTCTACAACCAAGCATTTGATTGAAATGAATTTTCAATCTCTTCTCTCATTTCCTTCAAGGGCTCTTAGCAAATATGATGCTCAGTTTGAAATATGAGCCTGAAAATTTTCATAGTTAAGCAAATCGGCAAATGTGTCTTCCTAATGTTTGTGGACTTTGACTTGTGCCTATGAGAGTGTCAGAAACTCTGAGAGTATCACCGCTTTCTCATTGATTTCTTAAAAAATAAATGCAACATTAATGTGTTGGTTAAACAAATTGAAATAGCTAGGTATGACGATAGGTAGTTTTTTATCTTTGCTTACAGATAACATGATAATGTTATACTTTTTTGTTCATTTTGAGAAATTTGAGCAGGAAAATTGCATACATCAATGCATCCTTGTGCACTTAAAAGTTACACAATGAATTAAGGAGACTCACACTACTACACACTATGAAAAATTGAATTTACCAGGAGTTCACAGTGTTAAAATTTGACTCTTGGTCCAATAAGAAAGGGTGATTGTGTGTGTGTGTGTGTGTGTGTGTGTGTGTGTGTGTGCGTGAGCGTATGTGGTATAAGATCTAGTGGATATTGTTTCCCATAATTTTCATGATCTGCCTAAATTTGAATTTGTTTAGACTTCTTAAAACTAGGATACAGCTAAGCCTTAAGATTGTTTAATGTGATGATGGTAGTCCTATCAGTATTCGATGTCCACATAGCTATGGCTGTCCCTTGCCTCCTATTGACTGTTCCTGTCCCCTTGACATTTAGGTTTTATGACTGCATATACATGATCTATTGTTGCCAGGCCTCATTGATTTTACTGGGCTGCCTTCTGGGGTTTCTCCTTGAGCCTCTTTTAAGATTTCCTAATACAGTAAACCATTTCCAATCTCTAGCAATACTTATCCACATATCTGTTTTTGGAAAAAATTATTTAAAGGCAATGGTCTTTTTTCTTTCTTAAGTTCTGAAAGATTTAAAATATATTTTGATAAGTATGATTTTTTAAAAAAGTCCATGACTGTAACTTTAGAGGATGATACAATTTTATCTGCAATATCTACTTCTTTTCAACTTGATAAAATAACCAGTTGAAAAACATAAGCAAACATTGCTACTATGTTCTGAGTCAAGAGAATAATGGTAAAAATAAATATTTGTCATTTCCACTAAATTAATATATCTTTGGATTATTTTTTATATTATGGAATTTTTGTCACTTACTACAAAGCCTTGTACAGTGAACAGAGTTACTAAAATTATCATAAACTATTTGTTTGCCTGCATTTCTTTCTCTAGTGAGATGATGTCACTTGGACTCCAAAATTTTTTTCTTTAAATATTTGGACCTTTTTTAATCAATCAATTGATAATTGCTGGAAATCATAAGAAAATCTTTTCATTTTATAACTAAATGTAGTTGCTCATATAGCAAACTGATGTCATTCACAGGTAAGAGGATATGATTGTGATTATTTGAATAAATATGTCTAGAAACATTAGTTACTTAAAGCTTTCTGAGTAATAGCTTACAAAAGTATGTTTACGACAATGAAAAAAGTGTAATTACAATATATTTAATAAATGTACTGGCCTTTGTTTTTGTTCGCTCTTTATAGTTTTAAAAATGTGGTAGAGTTACTCTCTGACCATATTATTTGGAAGTTCTCATTTAGTAAACCCTTGTGGCCAGTGGTTCAACTAATGAGTATTTCCTTAATGGAATTTTTAGCACTTTGTGTCCGTGAGACACCTCTGTGAAACCTGGTATAAGGATATTGAGAGCATTTCAGTCTTTAAAGAGTAATTATCTACAAAATGTGATTCATAGAAACCACAAGTTTTCATTTTCTTAGTCAAACCATACCTTTTGAGGACCTGTTCGTAACATTTTGACACTTGGCTAATATTCACTTGTAATACATTTTTGTTTCCTTAATTGGAATTCACAACTTAGCTACCAATTAAGAGAAAACATGGGGATGAATTAAACTACTAAAAACAAACCTCACTGATGTTACCCAAAGTTGTTGAATAAAATGTAAACATATTAATATGTGAAACTAATTAACTATATTAGATTTATAGCACATGGGATACAAGTAGAATTTCACAAAATGTTTTGATCACTAAGGTACTTCCCCCTAAGACACGTGAAGAAAGGGAGAAAATGTATGTTGAATATGCACAGAGAAATGGAAGGATCCCGAAGCCGTAAAATTCAGAATACACAACTATAACTGCCACACTTGAAGCACTCATTAGTCATAAATTCTAAGCCTGACCACCCACTGATACCCTCATTACGGTCCTAACCTGCCTTCACCTATCTTTTAATTAAGAAATTTATATAAAATATTTCACTATTCTTCATTGTAAACTGAGAGAAATGATTCATTGTTACATTAAGCTTTTAGTGTATGTATTGAGAATGTGATAGTTAAGTTTGTTATTTTGACTGACTTGGGGGCCACCTAAGAGGATAAGTAGAATACACATCTGGTTGTATCATGGTACAGGGGTGACCTTGAAGCCTGCGTCCAGTTCCTGCCTCCCGTTTTCTCCTGCGCTTCCCTCTTCTACATCCGGATGCCATAAATTACAATGTTTGGCTTAGCCTTTCTGTCTTGATGTGCTTATCTTGAAGCCAGCTGATCATGCACGAAAATATATGAAAATTTGGACAAATATCAACTGTTCCTTCTTCCCTTCATTTTCTATTTGACTGGAAGACACTCACTTGCTAAGTTGGGGGCTGTGACATGTATGTGGGGATAACTCTAGGTTCTTATCCTCAACTTATCACCAAAATTGACAGAAATATCTCACATTTATTATTATTTTTGAGTCACTCTAGTACATAATAGACTTTGGAAAAAAGACATCATTGTATTTATAGTGTTATTTTTTTTCCTAGTGGTAATTCTCTATACCTGAACGTATCAAATCCTAGAAAATTTAGCATTCCTACATGTGATAGGAAAGAAAATGCACTGGTTGTCACAATGTTTGCTGCTAACATAACTTCAAGATGACAAGAAGATACTAAAATTAAGGTCATACTGACGTGTAGAGGGGGGCATCCTCATTTGTCATTTGTGTCCCGAACTTTGAAATTTACCCCAAGGGGGATCCATATGCGGTACTGATGCCATATACATTTCTTTTAGATTAAGGCTGGAGACAAGTTCTGTTTAGAATTAACTCCAAGAACAGTTCTTATGTTTTATTTTCACGATGAAAACCAGCCAGATTTGCTTAAGCCTGTATTAAGGTGCTTACGTATCATTGAAAAATGCTGGCTAGGAGCTGCACTATTTTTTTTTTTTTTTCCTAAATGGGAAATAGATTAAGCAGTACGTGGATATTTGGTTCCATCGTGAAAGGTGACTGTCACATGTAACAGTGTTCTTTGCTAGGCGTTCTTCTAAAATTATTGCAGAGTCTAGGATGTGGTTCTCTGCATTCCAACTGGCTGTACTGCTGTGCTAAGGGACTACTGCTATCAGGCTAGGAATCTCTAATCCTTATCCTATGTCTCAGTGTCACGAGCGTCACACATTCTACCATTTGATGTCCGTGGCTACCTGATTCAGAGGAATCTCTTAGGGGCACAGACTCAATGTGTCAGTTGCATGTGTCTTTGCCTGTGATATTTCTTTTTTCCCCAAAGTTACTCTTTTCTCTGTTTCTTTTGTCTGCAGAAAATGCTAAAGGTTGGAGGCAGTAAGACATCTCAAGTTACTGTTTCTTTAGCCAGTACCCATTTAAGTATGATACCCTGTAAATTTTATTCTACAAATGTCTCTCCATATTTCCCCATACAACAACTTCTCTTAAATCTGTATTTCAGTCCTTAACCTCAAGTGTTTCAAGTCTTCTAATTGATCTCATTCTCTCTCATAGCCTCCCCCATCCCTGAAACAGTGGCTAGTGTAACTTATTTTTCCAAAATAAACTAAATATCACACTCTCCACACCATTGGTTCCCAACCTTCTTAGCAAAAGGGACCAGTTCAAGGAAGGATGTTTTTTCAAGGACAAGTTGGAGGGTGTGGTTCCTGGATAATTCAAGCACACTTGCATACTTTATTCCTATTAGTATTTATTGTAATATATAGCAAATAATTATACAACTCACCATTAAGTTAATTTATTTGTGCAGCTATTCCTCCGCTCCTCCTCAGGTCATCAAGCATTAGGATCCTGTAAGAAGTGGGCCGCCTGCTTCTTCATATGTGAAGTCAAGGGTAGGGTTTGTGCTTCTGGGAGCATCTAGCGCTCCCGCTGATCTGACAGGGGTGACCCAGCGGCGGGGCGGGGCGTGGCGGCTACTCTCTTGCCACTCCCCGCCTCCTGCTGTGCATCGCTTCCCATCAGGACAAGGACCAGGGGCAGCTGTAGCCCTGGCTTCTGGGCCTCTGCTTTACACCCCATTGACCTTCTAGCTCTGCACTCTAATGCAAACCCTCAAAGGATTCTCATCAGTAACGGTAGGAAATCCAACTTTCTCCGTGCTAGCTCCGAAGCCTTTAATTAATCATCTTTGCTGCGTACTTATCTTCTGTTTTTCCTCTTTGCACTTCAAGTTGCAGTAGGAAGGGTTGCTGCTCCTTCCCGTAGTGTGCTCTATTCTTTCACGGATGCTGTTTTCTCTGTTACAATCCCGTGTCACTTTTCCTTCCCTCCCGTCTGCCTGGTAAGTTCTGTTGGCTTCAAATCCTCTCCGATTGTTCTCTGACAATTAAGTTTCCTCTTGTTTTCTATCCACTTTTATCACTGAGCGACTCCCTTGGATGTGTCCATGTGCTCTGCCTGGACCATGCTATGATTATCTCCTTGCTTAGTTCACAGTGAGTTTCTCAAGGCAGAGACTGTGGTATCCTCATCTTAATGTACTGAGCACCAAAAATAACGTAGCATCTCCACAAGGCTGTGCTGAGCATTCGAGCTGGTCATAGTCTTTACAGGGAAAAGAGCCGGTAGGAAATGCCACTAGCTGAAGAGCTGCATTCTCCAGCTCTGAGTAGAACTGCGTTCTTTTTCTATAAAAAGATCTCCCTGGGATGTTCTTAACATAAAATTTCAATGTACATTTATTAATTGTGATAAAAGAACATAATATGAAAACGATTAAGTTAATCATTGTAGTTCTGTAGCTCGGCATGGTTAAGATTTGCATTGCTGGGAAACAAATCTTCAGAAATTTCTTATCTTGCTAAATTGAACACCCATTAAGAAGCCCCTTCTTCCTGTATCCTCTGGTCCTTCAGAGTTAACGTTGTGCTTCCTTTGAATTTCTTTACCTCAGAATTCATGTGAATGGGATCATGCCATGTTCCTTTTGTCCCTCGTTGTGCCCCTTGGGGTAATGTTCTTGCTTCTTCATGTTACAGCACTTGACAAGACAGCCTTCCCCTTGAGGGCACTCCACTGCATATGTCACATATTTTGTTATTTATTCAGTGGTCGTTTCCACTTTTTTAATTTTACTTTGAGTAGTGCACACACGAACATAGATGTGGAAACATCTCTTTGGGATCCTGCTTTTAATTCTTTTGGCTGAATGCTCAGGATTGGGATTGAGGATCACATGAGGGTTCTTTTTTAAATTTTTTAAGGAAACCCTATACTGTTGTCTGGAGTGATTTCAGTATTTTATAATACCAAAAGTACACAAAAGCTATAGTGTTTCCATAGCCTCACCCAAATTTGCTGTTTTCATTTTTGAGTAGTACCCGTTTTCAGGAGGTAATACCTCATTTTGGTTTTGATTTGCCATCCTCTGATGAGTACTGATGTCGAGCATCTTTGTACACCCTGCTCAACTGTTTGCATCATCTCATCCTTAGACAACGTCTGATTAAGACTTGCACCTATTTTATTTTATTGAGCTATTTGATTATGACTTGTAGGTGTTCTTCCCATTGTGGATGCTCTTGCTTTATCATATATATGGGATTTGAAGGTATTGCCCCCATTTCATAGGTTGCTTTTCACTTACTGATAATTTGGGACTATTTGCGAAAAAAGCGTAACTTCATAAAAATGTACACACAGCATGTGCTGTGGCAAATCGGGCTTGGTTGGTGAACAGCGACGCTTCTTACGTGTTCGGGATCTACTGGGTTTTATCCGATGATGTGGCAACGAGTTCAGCTCCTTTCACCTGCGATGAGGGCTTTCAAAGTCTTACGTCCTGCAATGCTGAAAGTACATGCCAGTACAACTTGGGTTTTGATATTTAAAAAAGAAAAAAGTATAAGGATGAGAATAAAAAAGGAACAAGGGTACTTAAAATGGATAGTTGAGAGGTTGACATCTCTGGCATTTCAGAACTATGCAGGAGCAAAAGCTATTTAATATGCAGAGAATAGAAAAAGAAACACTCTAATTCCCGATATTTGCTGATTTTTATAACTCTGTCCAGGTAGTTGGTACTTTTTCTAACTAAAATGATCTTTACTCCGGTATTTTCATGGCGAATGTATTTGGTTTCTTTAGAGGAGCAGAGTCAATAGGATGTATTGATATACATCAGTTATGCAAGAAGATTTATCAGGTAGGCTTACAGAATCGGAGACAGGGTGGTGGTCCACGGAGGACCCCATTCCCTGGAGAGACAGAGGGCTCAGTAGCTACTCCATCCAGGAAGCTGGAAGACGGGCCAGGGCTGCAGGTCCAATCCAAGACTGAGGCCCGCATCTCCCTGCGTGGTTTGAGCCCACGCTGTGACAATTACGAAACTGGAGCATGATGAGAGATGCGCTTGTTCAAGCAAAAAGGGGCTTGTGAAACACGTGCCGACTTCCTCCTCCTTCCCTTCCACCCTTTCTGGGCTGCACAACTATTGCCCGCACTGTCTGCACTCAAGGTGAGCCTTCCTCCCTCCGATGACGTACTCATCGTCTCTGCAGACAAAGAGTACCCCGAGGATGCTTTATTAAAAAATACTTGTTTCTTAACTCAGTCAAAACAACAGTCATGATTGATAGTCATGGTAGTTTAGTGCCTATAGCTAAACTCACTTGCCTTATTCTTTCCGTTGTTCTTGTTATTACTGTTATTACCATTGCTATTATTATTATGGGTGATATTGGAGATTTATGCTGAGTTATATCTCCAGGCCTTTCTTTCTCTTCTGTTTTGAAACAGAATCTCACTCAGTCACTAAATTGCCCAGGCTGGGCTTGAACTTGTTGATTGCTCTCCCTCTTAAGTTTCATTTTTTTTCTGGCTCTATTAAGTACTTCTGTCTGACATCCTATCGGACTCTTGGTTCAAGTGTTGGAGCCAGGAACTTTGAGATCTTACTCTTTGTAAATAAATTTTCACCTTTGTAATTAAGTTAATCTCTTTACCTTCTTCCTATAAATTGTCCAGGGTGTTTTCTACAGAGAAAAGTTGGCCCAAAAGAGCCTGCACTTTTCTTTCATCATCTTCTCACGTCCTACCTGTGCCCAGGGAGGACATCCAGGACAGCTCAACCCACTGTCTGGTGTCTAGAAACAGGGTTATATAAATGAGGTGGCAGGATTTGAAAGCACTGAGATCAAGAAACCTACCACTGAAGTTCAGCACTTTCATGGACATGGCAGCCAGATGCTTGGAAGCAAGTTATACTCAAGACCTTCTTGAGAAGTGGTGGCCATGTGGAAGAATCTGGGGACATCTACAGCAACTCTCATTGTCTGCAATGGCTTGCTAAGGACTCTCCAGGAGCCTACTGGCATACTTCAATGTGCCTAGGTAGCCACCCGTAATTGCCTGTGGCTCCTCATCTTTTTCTGTGCTCTAAATCTATCTTAGTCATGCCCTCCTTGCTCAAAGGCCATATTTGATAACTTAAAGGAGTAGAGGCTCATCTTAGCTCAGAGATTTTAGTGCACATATGTTGGAACAGTCATCAGAGAAGGACCTGGCATGGAGGAAGGCCACAACCTCACAGCAAGGAGATCAAGTAGAAGACATACAAAGCAAAGGGAGCAGCTGGAGAGGGAGATATACCCTTCCAGGTCACGCCCCAGTGACCCATCCCTCCAGCTAGACTCCATTTCCTAATGACACATGAAATTCATGTGCACATGGACTAGTCCACCAACAAGTACAATGTTCCCTTGATCCAGTCGCCTTCCAAAGACATGAAACCCATGAGATAACTTTCATACTTAAACCACAAAAGCATTTTCCTACAACTTTTTTTAAATGACGAATTCTAAGCAGGTCCTCAATAAATACAGGAATTCTAGAGAATGTATTTGCAATTTCTATTGATGAGAAATGTTCTTAGAAGAATTTGGTAGTAATGCTGAGCTTTCAACAATCCAGGCCATCAAAGGAAGACGTTTGGTCCTTCATACTCGGAATTTTCTGGAAACTTTTGACCCCAAATATTTTTACAGATGCAATTGTGTATGAATCACAATTTTATTTTAATCAAATCTATATGAAACAGAAAATTCATGGATGAAAAGAATAAAATAATCAACATAAAGGACTTTTTAAATTTTTAGCTCTTCTGGAAAGCAATCTACAGCATGAAGACCAGAGTAAACCAAAGGTATATTTGAGGAATTAGATACATACCCAGAATAAATTCACAAATAAGAGGATACTGTGATTGATCAAGAGTCTTGGAAGCATGTTTGGGCAGCTGTAAATTTTTACAACAGTTTTACCTTAAAACGCTTACATTCAACCTTCCGCTTGAGCTTGGTGGAAAATATTTTCTAATGATATTGACAAAAGGGATAGAGAAAGAAAACGTGTGCATGTGCATGTGTGCATGTATGTGTATGTGTGTGTGTTCAGGTCCCTGACAAGACCAGTTTCCTCTCTTCATTATCAAGGGCTGCGTTTTCTACCTTTCACTGTATCTTCCTCACTTACCAAGACGACGTGCCCCTGCTAAGCTCTCAGGGTGGGTTTGTTGCTTGATTGATCGTCCTGTGTTTCCTTAGTGCTTAGGCTTCCTCCCTGGTTAGGACCCTCTGAAGTGTCAGACTGAGAAAAATGGACGCTATAAAACAGTCCAAAATAGCAATGTAGCTGAATTGACAGTGAATACCTTGAAAAATGTGCCATAAATTTATACCCAAAGAACATATATCAAGTGTGGTATTTGGTGTTGTTTAAAATATAAAAATTTAAACCAAAAGCAGCCTTCTTAAAATGCATTTGTGAATGTCCAGGAACACACCAACGCTAGTGTTTAGAGAAGTTGGTGGACGGAAAAGAGAGCAGATTAAAAAAATTGAAGAACAACTTTTACCAAAAGAAAAAGAAGTGACGGAGGCTTGGAAGTCCAGGCAGCTAGCAATTTAAGGAGGAGAAAGTTGTGTTGCTGTCACACAGCAACAACAAATGACGGCTTAAATAAAGTGCCAGCCCGGTGGCGAGTGGTCCCTACTGACACGGCTGTTTCGACCTCACGAATTTATTGGCAGAGCTGCATTCCTCTCGTCGTGTTGTTCTGCCATCCTTATAGCTGGTTTTTCTCTTCTGAATGGAAACTGGCTTAAAGCAACTGAAAGCCAAGCGAGCAATTTCTGGCTTAGCGGGTGATGGTGGCGATTCTCATTTCCTGTCGAATCACATTCGATGGCTGAGCACTCATTTTTTATTGCTTTATGAAGAAACAGAAATAAGGTGAGATTCTAGAAAAACTTCCCTTCCTTCATTTGAGAATATGACGGATGCTTGAATTCCTTGAAGGCTGTGTCTGTCACCTAGATTCTATAGAACTTGGAAGGTCCTCTGAGGCCGCCATTTTTTTTCTTTACCGTCGTGGAAGGAAACCATTAGGGTCCCTTTTGCCACATTCCTCTGCTTATTTTTCTCTGAAAACAAACGCCTTTGCTCACCATATAGCCTGCTCTTTTTTGTTCCATTCACCTTTAAAATGTTTTTGCATTTTGACTATGAATATTAATATAATAGAAAAAAGTGCCAATTATATATGTAAAGATATTAGACTTGCCATAGACTTGCCATTATGTCATAAATAATACTTAAATACACTAATTAATTCTATGATCAATTTAAACCTGGTGTTATGCAATATTGCCTCTGTAAAATAAGATAACAATAAATACTTAAAAATATATGATAGTTTACATATCTATAATCTTTCCCTTAATGTTGATATCTGAAATATTTTAAATAATTTCATGTGAACCATTTCTGTTAAGTAAATATGAATTTGTAAGTACAGATGAGTTATATGTATAAGGTATACAAACTGAATTTTCTTTGTATGTTAAAAATATTTAACGAAGCAAGTCACTATATCACACATCATCTAAATCTGAGTATTTTAATATGGCTATTTAAAGATACAGAGCACTTTTAATACAGCCTTAAAATGTTGGGGATTAATTGGGCAGAACGCTAGGATAAAAGTCATATGACAGAGGACTTATGGAAGAAGGGAAAGTGAGGGTGAGTCTTGATCTTCTTGTGTACAGTGGTTCCACAGTTATGCTTAGTACTTATTGCTTCAGGTTAAAATTAAAGGCTATTAGGAAAGCTTGAAGAAAAATAAACTTTTATACAATAAAGGAAAGTTTTCCGCTATTGGTATGGTTTGAATGTGGAGTTTTCTTCCCAAACATCATGTATTTGGATGCGGTGGGATACCTGTGGGACTGTGTGTTATTGGGAGGTAGGCTCTGGATGGAAGGGGCAGATGCTTGGTGGTCGAATCGGAGGGATTGTGTCAACCTGTTGAGGTTGGGACTTGCCTAGGGCAGAGCGTTCAGGTGGGCTGTTGGTGTCCTGTGGGCCGTGAAGGAGGGAAACCTATACCTGGCTTAACCTAAATAAAGAAAAGAAGCCAACGCACCATTATGACTTCTCCCTGGGAAGACTCTGGCCAGCACGGGCTTGCGGCTGCTTCACTTGGCTTCCGCCTGCACAGGCTTGGGCAACTTGTCAGCCTCTGCCAGGTGCCTTCATCACTGCCAACTACCCCTCGGATGGACCGTGTGGAACCTTCTCAAACAACGTGCTGACTAAATCTTTCCTTCCTCAAATTGTGGGTGTCGGGTATTCTGTCCCAGCAAGAAGAGGGTGAGAAAGGCGACTACTGAAAGCACTGCTCATGACGTTGTGATCACGTGGCACAGGCTGAAAGATGGCTGTCGAGGAGCAGTGCGGAGAGGACACGTCTTTGGAAATGACATTAGACAACCCCTAGCATTCCTCCAAAACTTTGGATTAGGATAATTGGTCATACAGAGTTGGCTTTTTGTAGAGAGTTACTCTGTTAACTTAGGCATAAGTGGCCAAGAAACAACATAAAGTAGTAGTTCGTGAGTAGTAATTATAGAGTGAAATTCTGTCTCAACAAACAAACAAACAAACAAACAAAAAAGCCCAAAACCACACCACCACCAGCAGCAGCAGTAATAACAACAACAAAAGCCAAAAACCAATATGGTACCAATAACTGAAAAAAAATTGGGTGAAGAGCCGCCATGCCAGTTTAAGGTTTCATCCTGCGATTGCTTTGAGGATGGTGAGCTGAAGCGGTCAATAGCAGGAACCAGGACATGGGGACATTTTTACAATAGAAAAGGAATCAAAAAAGAATCAACGAAAACTCTTAGTGCAGCCAATGCCGATAATTGGATCAACCTTTAAAATGGAGACCCTTTACTGCATGAAACTTTCAGTCTATTTGGCAAAATTTTCCCAGAAATACTGTCATGTGGCAGGAAAAACAGGGCCATCAGCCTTAATCACCTTCATATTGCAGACATGAGGAGGAGCTTTGATCTCCATGGAAGGCTAAGAGTCTGATCGAGGCACACATGATTCCTTTTTGGAAAATACAACTTTATACTCAATAGTATTATGTTCTGGAAATGTTTTATTCAGTCTAGTTTACAGAAAGAAACAAGGTAACAAGAAAGTTAAAAGGTTCTTGAATAAAATACATTTGTAAGTAGGCTTTATCTGTGTCCTGCTTCGTTGAGTTTACCTCCACAGGTAAATGATAGAATTGAGTCTGTTTTAAGATAAGAGCCACTTTTCATTAGAGTGTGCCATCCTGACTTATAATTTCACGAGTGGTGTAACCTAGCCCAGGGAACTGAAATTTTACCATCTGGATATGGTTTGGATCCAGAATGTCCCCCAAAGCCTCACATGTTTGGAAGTCAATCTAGTCATGGGAACTAATTCATTGATTTCCTGTGCTCCTAAGGGGTGAGGACTGGCCTGAAATGGGACATGACCTAGAAGGTTGTAACTTGGCTAGCTCTGTTCGTCCATCTCTCCGCTTCTTGTCTTGCTATGCTGTGAAAGGCTTTTTTTTTTTCTAGCTAAGCCTTTGCTATACCATTCCACTATTTCAACAGGCTTATGAATAGATTGAGACCTTCTGCAGTTATGAGTTACAATAAATCTTCCCTTCTTAAATTGTGATTATTGGGTATTTTGTTCTAGCCAACAAAGAAAGTAACTAAGACATTGACCCTCTGCAGAGAATGTTTAATGATGTGAAATACATGGTAAGTGTAACAAAAACATAAATTTCTGATAGAGATTTTTATCGTACAACATTGAATGAGATTATTGGACCAGGAAAAGAAATTATGTCTTAGATATTAAAAAAACTTAAGGCACTGATATGCTTGCACGAGGAGTTAAAACAAGAAGCGGCAGGTAAAGGAAATCTCAATTTTCTAGTTCTCAGAAATCTTGAAATCATTTCCTGGTAGTTCATCCATCACCGCTTCCTATTAATTCAGTGGCAACAATCCAGACGTGTGCCTTTCTGTTGCCTTGTCTCTGACATCTGGCAAATTCTCAGGAGGGAGATAATAAAGCAATCAGCTAATCTTGGTCCACCATGTAGGAGCAGCAGGTAATAGGAAGCTTCTGATTTCACTTGAAAATTTATAACCTCATAGGATTGTTACAAAATTTAAAATACACCTTTTTATATGACCATTTTTACTTACAATTTACATTTCAATTACCTTCACCTGGCTCTCTGCCAGTGCAAAAAAAAAATCTACAACTGGTCAATTATCCCCATTAGACATCTAACAAACCTGTGTGCCTATGCCTCACTCTTGAAACTGCTGAATTTGAGTTTGAAGACTCAAGTCACTTGGCCAAATGCTGTGGGCTTGAGGATTATATCTGGAGAAAGATGTCACACTTCTGGGGTCCAGAAACCTACACAGATGAAACAGCCTCATATGCCATATACATTGGGCCAAGTAAGAATCCTAAAATGCTTCCTCCCCAAAATGTTTTCTCCAGTTTCTTTCTTAATCTCCAAACAAGATTTACATGCCTCATTTTCTGGGTTCAGCTAATAATCGCCAGTGAATAAGATCATGGTTACAGGCAGTGATAACAAATTAAGCCTAAATAAACCATGAAGAGTTTGGATGGATTGATTAATATAACAAACCAGTAGAATGCCGAGGTGAAAGGTAAATTTCATAGATTTTCATTATGCTGTTATGGGAAGAGGCACTCTGTCTTGGGCACCATATTAAAAAAAAAAACAGCAAAAGCAGAGGTCCCATTAGGCATATAAAACTTGTATTAAATTTTAAGGGCATCCCCAATGACAGTGGAACAAGTGAGTGAGAAAGAAGGAGCTTTGTTTGGCTGTTTTTCTTTCCAGAGTTTATTCATAACTTATATTAAGGAATGACTTCAACAATGGCATAGACTCTTTGGACTTGGGCTGGATGTAAGGGATACATTAACAATGGTTCTTTGGGAACTGAAATGACCATGATTCCTTGAAAAACTCCCTGAAGTTACAGACACTTACATCTATCTACTCATCTATGACTTGGGGGATTTTTATTTTTAGCTGTTTTGCAAGTACTTTACAGTATATCCAGTTTTAATAAAGAGATAATTTGGTGTTTCATATTCAGTTTATATAAGACTATTTCCTGTAAAATGGTCACTCCCAAAAATGTATGGTACATAAAATCTAGTAGGGATAACTGACTCATTTATCTTTCAATCTTGGATCAATTGCCTATGTAATCATCTTAGATTTGGGTCTAACAGAAGTAGCTTAGCTGGGCTGGGTGAAAGACAGGTGGTTGGTTGTGATGAATTTCATTACTAAGCTAAGGTCAGGCAATTCTAGAGTTAAGGTTAACGTCCATTTTTCATTCGTCAGGGTTTGAAAGTCCAATGGAATCATTAGTTCAGTTAAATTTTAAAAGAGAATCAATGCACTTTAACGTTCTAAGTAATTCCAGCCCTATCACCACAAATGTGTTGTATTGCTTCCTGAGCTAGTAGAGAGAGTCTGAAAACATAGCTCTAGGAAAGACCAGTCCAGTGCCCAGCTGAGCCCCTCCACAATGTGAAGCACCTGAGGTGTAACTGCTCCGTGTTACTTGGTTTCATCATGAAGATTTGGGATGACATGTAAATGCATGGCAGATCCTGCTCCTCGACCACAGTCTACTGCATATGTCTTAAGTTATCTGATGTATTACTTTATGTTGCTATAACCAAACACTTGAGGCTGAATACTTTATAAGGAAAAAACAATACATTTATGTTAGTTTTAGAAGCTGAGAGTATAAGTAAAACGATACCATCATTCCTAGTCTGGTGATGTTTTTATGGTGAATGGGAGGACGATGGTGACGTGTGAGAATGGTCATGCTGCACAACGTGAACTTAGAGGGACAGAAGCCAGGCTTGTTCATTTATGACAACTCACTCTCATGAGAACTCAGTTGCCCATAGACCAGCATTAGATTTCCTGAGGGCAGCGCCCCCAGTGGCCCAGAGACTTTCCTCTAGGCCCCTTGCCTTATAGACCTACCGCTTCTCAATATCGCCACAGGAAGGACTAAGCTTTCATATAAAATTTTGAGAGACAAACCACATCGAGGTAACGACACCTGAATGCTGCCTTCAGAGTATTTCTGGGCTCCCGGTCACCCTGAAACTTCTTCTGAGCTTTACCTTATCTGTCGCCAATTTAAATTTTTATACTCGCCTATTCTATTTTATTATAAAATGTTATAGATTGATCTGTGCTGTTAATGGTAACATCTCTACAATTGACTATTTTTGCAATAAGAGATTTTTCAGTTTGATTGCCTACAAATTATGGTACAGTACATATATCAAAGAATGTTAGTTAATAGACTAAATGATAATAATGATGATGATTATATTTATGTAGTGTTTGCTCTGGGCCTTATAATTTAAGCAATTTGCATTACCTTACTTCATCAAGTCTTCACAAGATCCCTATAAATGACAGATGCTAATTTTAAGGAGTCGTTTTACTTGCCTGAAGTTGCATCATTATTAGGCTCAAAAACGCTCCGTAACTCTAATAATCAGAGAAAGCAAATGAGCCCCATGGAGAAATGTCATGTTATTACTGTTAAATTGGATGTTATCAAAAAGATGGAGACAAGGTGCTGGAGAAGAAGTGGGAAAAAAGGAGCTCATGTTGCGTTGATGGAAACAAAAATTAGTCTGGCCACTTTGGAAAACTGAACAAGTTTCGGTTTTCTGAAAAAGTCTACAAGTAAAATTCGATGTGCTTTTTCGACATTTGTGTCAAGGTTTTACAAGTTTATCGTGTAAGCTGAGGAACCACATGTTGTTGCTGTGTTACTATCTGGAAGCCTGGCTTTTTTTTCCTCTGCGATTTTGCATGCTTTCTTATTTATTTTCTCCTTCCTGGGACCCAGTACTCGTCTTAATTACTTTTTCACTGCTGGGACAGAAATACTTGACATCCATGACGTAAGGAAGGAAAGATTTAATTGAGTTCACAGTTGCAGAATTTCTCAGCTCATTCAGGTGTGGCTGGCCATGATGGAAGCACGGGAGACAGTCCTAGAAGCACAGCTGTCACAGCACGGGCAGACAGGAAGCCACGTGAGTAAGGAAGGGCGGAGCCGGCCTGCATCCTTCCAGGTCATCTCCCGGTGGTGCCCTACCCCTTTCCATTTCAAGACTCAGCGGTCTGCCACTTGTGCTTTAAGCCTCAGTGACCTGCCCCTTCTGGGTCACATACCTGTAATCTACTACATGCCCCCAACCCATCACATGCCTGTAACCCACCCTACCCGACCTGTACAACCTCCCAACATTACATGGTTTCAAGGCGATTCCACAACTCTCAAATACATGAGGCCTTCGGGGAACATTCCAGATCACAATACCTAATAGTAGCAACTTCAAGAAGAAAAGGCTTATTTTGCTTATGGTTTCAGAAGTTCTAGTCCCTTTTATTATTATTATTATTATTATTATTATTATTACTATTATTATTGACAGCTGGAAATAGTAGAAGTGGTCGGTGGAAGCAGGAGAGAAAGTGCTCATGGCATGGCAAGACCTAAATACAGACAGGGAATACAGCAAGGGAACTATACCCTTCCGGGTTCTGCCCACGTGATCTATTGGCCTTTCCATTCCGCCTCTTAGCAGCCTAGGAAATCAACAAATTAACCTGTGTGACTGAACCACTTTACAAACAGGAGGCTCTGGGGGGATATCGCAGATCCAAACTGTAACACATCCGTCTGACCACAAGTCTGTGCAACTTGCAGCTGCTTCCGAGGATGCTCTCTCCTGACTCTGCTTTTCCATGTGTGCGTGATCTCCTTTCACGTCTGTCCCCCAGCTGCACTCTTCAGCGCCACCCACTTGCCTGTTCACTGATCTGCTCACTTGTCGAATCTCTTTCCTGGGTCGCCAAGAGGTGGATTCACCTTCTCTGTTACCACAGAGTGGCTCTGCCCTGGCGCTTCAGAATCCTACATGGTGAGGAGTTAATACTTTATGTCTGTTGTCATCTGCCATCTCCATTTTTTTTTTTTCTTTTTGAAATGGGGATCTTGATGTGCTGCCCAGGCTGATCACAAACTTCTGAGCCAAAGCAACCCTCCTGTCTCAGCTTGTCAAGTACCTGGGATGGCCTGGCTTATGTTTTTCACACTTCTTGAAAGAAAGTGCTACGCATTGCTATGTTTTATCTACACACAAATTACAGAGCTGTAAGAGTTGAATAGATAAGAATGAATACCTACAGGAGGAAGGAAAGACCCCACCATGGCTTGGTTGTAAGCTTCCCGATGTTCTTTCCTGTCCTGGCTCTTTGAGTCCTCATGTCTGAATTCTCATTCCAGTCATTTCTGTGACTCCTCAAAGTGTACGCGTGTTTGGGAACTTGCAGTTGGGTGTGTGTGTGTAAGCAAAGGAAATATATGCACTGTACTGTAATTTGCTGAGGAAATGACAATAATGTTATAATGAAATGTAAGTGTAGCAATTTCATGTAGGGCAAAAGGCAATTTGGAAGCTTTCAATGATACATTTCTAATAAAAGGCACTATGATCTTTCCCAGAAAATGACTAGACTTTCTCTCTAGGTCTTTTTACTTTGACCTTAGGGTTCACCACATCTGATGAAGAGAAATAAAAGAGCAGACATTGAAATAATCCCAGCTAAGGAATGTCAGGAGATGAATAGTGGGCCCTTGTCCTGAGCAGGAGGCTAATTGCTCAAATGCAAAACATCCAGAGGGAAAATGTTGCTCGGAGGTATGATCTTTCAACCCTGGGGTGTTAAAATCCCAGCTCTTGTCATCAGATATTCTAATTACATGCTCTGTGCAGGAACTTCTTTTTCAGGAAGAATCTGAAATCCTCTAATTAGCTAGGATTTAAAAAGCAAACAGAAAATTGAAGTGTCAAAGGTCAACACAAATAAAAGCAAAATCATACCAAGCTTGGGATAAAAAGGAAGCAGGAATCAGAGAGGATCAGAGGATTCAAAAGGCTAATTAACAAAGCACAGTCTTTAAAATGACTAAGACAGCAATTAAAAATGACAGTATATAAATGCATAGAGCTTCGTGCTCATGATGGCTTAAAAAGCACCATTTTTAACATTAGCACGTAATTTTGATACACTAAAGTTTTTACATTATAAAGTTGCAAATGTTAGGCCATTGCATTTTTATCTATAAAGACAACTACTTTTATATTAAAATAGGTTGACTTATGCATACACGCAATGCTTATTTGTGATTTCCTAGAATTATATAGTGATATATTCTATGATTCAAAACCCTACAAACCTATGTCACCGTCAATTCGTCATCAAGTCCGCACAGTCCCTCCACATTCCTGCTCTGTTCTTTTCCAGTATAATTCCACCCTTTCTTTTCAACTAATGTATCAACTGAGTCTAATTCTCACCCTACCTTAGAAAATGATATAAAAATGTGCACATTTAATGATTTCTAACCTAGATTACTTTCATTTAAATTCACTATTGCTGTCTTTCAACTGAGGTGTTCATGAAAACATTAGGTCACTACTCCCGTAAAGCTCTTTAAAAAGGTTTTAGAATTGCATTTGGTACAAGTGCAGATGGTCTTACCTTGTTGCTACCCTCAGTTGGCAGGCTGGCTCGCCTGTCATTGCACGCTGCCCACACTAGTTCATTATGCTTCCAACTTGTCTTTCTGTTTCTTCACTTAACCCAAACAGGTCCTTCCGCAAAGCAACCAGGGTGATTCTGGGGTCAAAGTTCCCTCAGGTTCCTCTTCTCCCTCTGAGCCATGACCTCACCCCCACTGCTCTAGCTATGCCATTTTCCATTGTTCTCCAGCTTCTGCTGGTTGGCACTGAGCATTGCTCTGCCTGGGAGCAGATTGTCCTGTTCCTTCACTTTCTTTTCTTTCTGTTTTTGCTTAAATAGCTCCTCATGCATAAATGTCCACCTCGTCGGAGGCCGCTTCTGTTATGCTTTTTCTCAGCACAAAGAAAACTGACAGCTCTCTTGCATCCAGCGGGCACAGCATCTACTGTAAGTCCTACAGGGCAGTGGCTGCTCATCTGCCCTCGATCGCGAGAGTCCACTTGGAAGTTTTTCTCTTTTAATTGATGTATTTAGACGAATTTAAAGGGATGGTTGGCATACCTGGATTATTATCTGACGTGTTCGTAAAAATTCTCTGGTTATTTTGTTTTTCTTTGATGGATGCTACCCTGGGGCACCCTGACTGGGCCGGGGCAATGGAGGGAGGAAGGCAACCCAGACCCAGTTAATCTCATCTTGAGACTGGCTGGAGTGGAGCCTCGCCCTCCTGGCCCAGGCCCAGGACAGCCCGCAGCTCAGGTTTTACTCTACTGAAATTCCCAATTTCCCTCTGCCCTAAGACAGTTACCAGAAATCATGTGATCAGGTTTTGCAAGACTTGTCATGTAAATTAGGTGACTTTCAGACTCCAAACTTCCTCCTATCAGAGAATGACCTGCACCTTACAACCCTGGCTGACACTCCTTCCTCCAACTGCCTATAAGCCTGGTGTCGTACCCCCCCCCCCCCCCCCCCCCCCCCCCCCCCCCCCCCCCCCCCCCCCCCCCCCCCCCCCCCCCCCCCCCCCCCCCCCCCCCCCCCCCCCCCCCCGCCCCCGTTCGCCTCACGGACAATAACCGAGCCCTTACACTGACACACTGATTCAGTCTTCTGGAAGTTTTTTCTTCCCTCATACTCACAGCCCCTGGAAACCTTGTTCTCCCAGACTTCGCCGATCCCTGATTGTTGGTGGTCAGTGGAAGCCAGGGACCCTGGAGACCCCGGCACTACCCAATCCCACACTTTTCTGCCTTATCTGCCTTTAATTTATATAATCCTATTTTATCTTTTTTCTTATATACTATTACATATCTTTTAAAAATATTCTGAATTATTGCCTTAGAGATGATAAGTTACCTTTAAAATTTGCCTTCCAGTGTGCTACTTTCTATATAGTCCAGTGGGGGGAATAACCTTCCCCACGCTAGGCAAGGACAGATCCTTTCACTTGGACGGTCAGCCTTGCCTATAAACAAGACGGGGGTGGGTGTTTAACAGTAATTACCCTTCTTGTCCTACCTGAGGCTTGGGAAACCCTTCTTGGGTTAGCTCCATGGGCACCTAGAGAGAAATCTCATGAATGGATACTCCTGTGGGAATAGCCCCCCAAGTCTTGCTAGAGTCCATGTTTATCTTCCCGTGGATAGTCAGAATTACCTTGTAAATATTCCTCTGGGGCCAGGTAAGATTTTTAGCCACCTGCCACTGATCACTTTTCTATCCATATTTTAAGGAGACAGATGACTTGAAATTTCAGTTCTCTGATAGGTAGGGGGAAAAAAAGCAATGATACTTTGTTGGCCAGGGTTTTCTTGTTTTTAAAAACAGGACTGGTGGATTCCGACATTATCATAAATTCAAACACATCCTTTAGCTTCACTACAGATAAATTTTAAACAATTTTAACAATCATAAGTGTCTGATTAGGTTGATTCTGTAAAAGTTCAGGAAAGGCAACAATTAAGTACTAATCTGGTGGAAGTTGAGGAGGAAAGCAGGTGGGTATCTTAGGAGAAATGTTTCAGTTGGGGGGCCCAGAAGAGGTTTGTGCAATGAATGTGATGATTCTCACACTGGACAGTATCTGTGCATACAGTCAGAGAATAGACCTTTTAGAGATGTGTCCTGGAAGCTTGTGACAGCTTTGTATGCTACTGCGACTAAGCCAGAAAGCAGTTGAAATGTTTTATGTAGATATGTGGCATGAATCATTATGAATTTAGAAGCTATTCGGACTGTATGAAAAAAAAAAAAAACTATGGAAAGTTCAGAAAGAAGGCTCGTTCAGATGGAATGAGTTAGTTATCAAAGTAGGGTGAAAAGAGATGACTCTGGACAGATTAGGAATGGAAAGAAGAAACAATTTTTAAATAAATTGGATAAAGTTGTGAGAAGAAGGAAGAGCTGGGAGTGATTCCAGGGTGGGGCGGGGCCCAGTGTCAGCGTTTATCGGTGAGAACCAGGCACCGAGTTTGTTCCCCAGCACTGCAAAGAAGTAAAAATGAAGGATGATTGTGGGATGTTTGTCCTGAAAAGCCAGAAGAGTAGAATTGGTGTTTATGGAGGGCAAGCATCTTCAGAAGCAGAGGTTTTGAGGAGAAAATCAAAAATTATTTTTCTAGATATGTTTGCTTTGATATTTATTAGAAAACAAATGGAAAAATTTCATTTGTCAGGTGGTCAGGCTGATGTGTTACATGAATGAATTCAGATAGAGTAGTTGTGGTAAAATACCAACTTATTATGGAATGATAGCAGTTAAGAAAATGTGAACTAGGTGTGACATAAGTGTGAGAGAGAGACCGGAAAACGTTTTAGAAAAGATAATTTCAGAGGTGTATATGGATGATTTTTTAGTAAGAAAAACTGATAAGAAAGAGTAAACTCTTTTATAAATATTGTTGAGACAACAGATTAGTATTGAAAACTAAAAAATAAAAACACAGCTTTATTTTATATACCTAAATTAACTCCATACTTTTGACCGAAGATATCAACTACGAATAATTATACAATGAAAACAAAAGTAAATACATCAGTGGCATGAAAAATAAGCCAAAGATATGAACTAACAATTAGCAGACGATGAATTCCCACTGCTCTGTGTGAAAGGTAGGAAAAGTTTAATAATCCCAGTAATTGGGTAAATGTGAATTAAAGCAGCAACTTAATATCATTTGATCCATTGTTGTATGTTGCTGATAACAAGAAGGAAAGCCAACTCTTTAAAGAAAAATCTTTCTCTATAAGAATAATTGGAGATACTCAAAGAAGCTGAGGATCTTAAGAATAAGGAGTTGTTATATAACATAAGGACAAGTAAAACCGTTATATACAAATTAAGTTAATGGTAGCATTGATTTTCTACTCATTGGTAAAAATAGACAAATACCACTACTTGAGTTATAACAACTAAATTAAAAAAAGACATAAAGCTCATTCATAAATGACTATATAAAGTGATGCAATATCAAACATATTTTTGAGTGATGAAAAATTTTGGTTATGTATATATACATTTATATAATAAAATTAATTTGTAAATATGTTTTTCATAATAATAAACATTAAATTTATGATATAATTTACTTCTGGGAACATAAGAATAAAATATGAAAATTTCCAATTTTTCCTGTATATTTTGGTTTTTAAGCTGTTTGTTGGATTCATAGTTGTAAAAACTATTATTTTATAATCTGTTTTGAATCTCTAAGGTACAAACACTGTCCACTTATATTAGTTTTCTTCTATACTATATTAAGAATGAGATGAGAAGCAAGAACTGTAGAAAATTATTTTTATTGGCTGTTTATTTGCACATACCTATGAGCTTCTATGTTGAATTTGAGGTACATATATCCCAGGTGTAATGAAGATCTGGCATATTTCATGTTTGTGTTTCCACTGACACACTTAATGATTGTGACAGTCTATGCAACTTATTAAATATTTACTGTAGCCACTAATATATACATATATTCATACATATTTCTGTAACTACCATTTTTTAATGTTTTCTTTTTCTATAAAATAATCTGTGTTTATATTGCTAATAAAAGAATGAGACACATGACAGAAACCTTGGATTTTCTGGAATTTTCTGTATTATTTGTTTTAGTTTGTATATAGAATATTCTCCAAAAGCCTCACGCTAGGAAGGTAGTTCAATCACGGGGGCTAGCCCATTGGTTTCCGTGCTGCAAGGTGGGGTAGCCTGTTGGGCAGGGTTGGACCACTCTGGCTTGATTTGGAAGGGTATGTGCTGGCTCTGCTCTCCCCCCATGCATGTCTTGCCATGCTGTGAACAGCTTTTCTCCAGCTAGCCTTCAGCATGCGTTTGTGCCATTGCCAGCTGCCCATGAATGGACTGGGACCTTCAGAAACTGTGAGCTAAAATGAATCTTTCCTCTCTTAGATTTGGGGGTATGAGACACTGTGTCCCAGCAAGGAAGGAAAGAGACTAAGATATTATTCTTTCAGGATTTAATTCTGTTAGCATACCTTCTACTGTCTTTATCTCATGATCATATGAAGAACATTAAAAGGATGTTTAACAATTGGGGCCGTTTCATAGCTGGATGAGCTAGAAGTAAATATTTTCAGATAAGCAGAAAATGCACCTGTTTTTGAGCTCAATAATTTCTGTAATATCTAAACCGATTTGGCATATGGTAAAATCCCAGCAACTGTTCACTGAAATAAAACACAGCATGAATAAACACATAAGCAGAAGTGTACAAATTATGGTATTTCCAACGAAATAATTAAGACTAAAATAACCCACTTAATTTTGTATCTTTAAACATACATGTAATATAAAATATTATAACAATTCACCCAGGGAAATAAGTGACTTTTTTGAGGTAGATATCAGCTGGTGGCAGAGGTGAAATTTGCGCCCAGGCTGTGATGCCTAATCACTAGCCATATATTCTTTTCAAAATTGTACTGTCAATTTTGAATCTGAGATGTTCCCGGAGTCTATCTATTCTAAATGTATGTACATTGATGGCCTACAGTAGACAGAGGTGTCATAGTCACTGTGCAATATCTAGGAACAGGTTCAAAGTCCCTCAGCTGTCTTAACATTTTGAGTCTTCAAACATTTTTGTGATAGTTTCATAATATATAACATAAAACTATATATCTTCGTACTCTGAATATTTTTATTTTTACATGTATATATTTGTGCTCTGGATTTCTATTGAATCTGAAATAAAATATCACATTGACATTTAATGAAATCAATTAGCAGTACCGATTCACAATAAAAAGGTATCAATTGTGAATTTATTGTGACCGATTACAAACAAACTGTAGATTTAGGATTAGGATAGTTTTGGATTATAGGTAGTTATATTTCCTGGGAAAAGAGTTAAAACAATGTATCACTGAAACATTTAGACCTATGTTTTAGATACTTGTTCAAGAATTTTGATACACATAGCACCAAATATCTGCCTTTTAATAACCTTTATTAATGTTATAGATAACATTAATATAACTCATATTATGTTAACTTTAAGATGTCAATATTCATTAATGTTATATTAATTATAATTAACAATTTTTCTATACATTCAGAAGTACTAAACATACTAGTACTTCTGAATTTTAAAGAAAAATTGAGTCTTTGAAATAGTCCTATCTGGTAGCTGTTTTTTCAGCTAAAGGAGTTTTAACTTCAAAATTAATCCTCCAATATTAGTCTTGCTTATTTTCTCTTCCAGTCTGATAGTCTGAACTATGCCAGAATTATCGATTTTCTTGAATTAACAACTAAATGAATAGGAATAACTAAACAAAAGAATATGAGTTGATAATGAATCTAAATTTAGTAGATTACATATTTTCTAAGGCCTATAACTAGCTGAGAATTTTGATTGATCAGCATATCCAATTAATTACATGTAATTACTATAGTACAATGAACAATCAGCAAATATTATCACCAGAAGAAGGAAGAGGAGGAGGAGGAAGAGGATAAGAAGAAGGAGAGGAAGAAAGAATGTGTGAGGTTTAGGGAGGCTGTTACATTATTTTTCCAAAATATTTATTAGTATATATGTGATGTATAAAAGTTAAAATGTGCTTGAGAATTTTGTGCACAAATATATCATGTCTATATTACAATCTCTTCCCTCTCCTTATTGGCCCTCCCGGTCCCTCCCTCATCTCTCTGACTCCCATTATCACACTCATTTTGTTTTAAAAAACGCTTGTATATTGGGTTTCTCATATTAGAGTAACTATGTGATATTTTCCCTCTGAGTTTGACTCACTTTAATAAGTATGGTGGTTTCATGATGTGCCCATTTACCTACAAAGGACTACAAGTTATTGGTCATTATAGAAGAGTAGTAGTACTCCATTGTGTACACCTACCACAGTTCTTGTATGCATTGATATTTCAAAGTCTTTCACATCTTAGTTATTGTTACTTACAAAACGTTGAACATTTACAAAGAATTTGAGCTGAGACTTGAGCTTGGGGCAGTCTACTTTTTGAGTCCACTCTATTATCTTTTGTTTATAATGATCGAAAAGAGAAACCAGGTAAAAGCGCCCAGAAAGAGAAGATTGAACTTCATTCATTTTGTCCTAAACTTTGGATAACGGTTTAGATCAAAACTGTTCCTGAGAAAGGGACTGGGTCATGGAGTGACACACGCATCTGTGGATTGATCCAGTGAAGGGTTCCCAGCTGAGTACACAGTTAGGAGGTGCTCAAGGGGGCCTGGCTGACAAAGGTGGGGTTTTGTCCCCTTTTTCCCTCTGCTTCCTGGCCCCTGTCCACGGTTTGAGAGGGTTTTCTCTTCTGTCCCTCGACTAAGCCATGGCTTTCTACTGGCCATGCATGAATCGAGCCCTCTGAACCAGGAGCCAAATAAACTGCTTCTCTTTGGAGTTGGCAGTGTCCGATGGCTTGTGCCAGCCACAGAGAGGTCACTAATCTCTCTTTGCTAAGCAAAGTTCAAGGCTGTACAGCAGAACAGGAATGTGTGCTTTAGAAAGTCAATCTTTACTCATTTGTATTATTTGGTGCATGTAATATTTACCCTCTGGTGCTTACCAAGGTAGTTATTATACATGCTCCATTTCTCATTAAGACAACAAGTCAGGAAGAACAAATAGAATTTTCAAGGGAGATAGTTCAGCTGATTGAAAGTCAGAAATAATAGCATGTTGCAGAAAAATACTAGAGCCCCGCACCCTGGATTTAGAATATAGTTACTAATCTAGTGACCTTGGGCAATTGTTTTAACTTTCTAAAGTATCAATTTCTTTTTCTAAGAAATGAAGTTAAAATAGTACCTACCTCACTGCATTCTATTGTAGAAAAGACTAAAGGAATTACTATTATTCATGTTAAGTCCACAGGAGGTAAAAATAAATAAATAGCTACTATTATTAGAGGTCTTTAAAAACTCTATGTATTGGTCTGATTGAGCCACCATAATGAAATACTGGTGACTTCAGTAATTATTTTGTCACTCTGGAATCAGGAAAGTCAAAGACCAAGGTGCCAGCTGAACCAGTTCCCGATGTAGATCTGATCCTTGGTTTGCAGATGGTCACCTGTCTGTGTCCTTTCATAGAATAGAAAGAGTCAGATGGACAGACAAAGACAGAGGAAGCAAGATCTCCAGTGAGGGACCCACCACCCTAATGATGTCATCTAATCTTAAATTTCTCCTAAAGGCTCCACCTCTAAATACTCTCATATTGGAAATTAGGGACTCAATGTATGAATTTGGGGATGGGGTCAATTAAGTCTGCACTACTTTTGTTTATTACTGACATACAAGCAACTTTATAAATATCTTCTCATTTAATATTTAAATTATTCATGATTAATATGATTATTTCCATTTTATATAGAAAGAAGCTCAGACTGAGAGCCTGCACGGTGGTTCCTGGTCACTGTTCCCGCCTCACTGCTTGTACCCATTTTCATACCCATTGTTATTTTTCTATATCCCATCAAACCCAGGTACAGGGCTCCTATACGTGTAGCATCTCAAATAGCCACATATAGCTTTCCCTCTTACCTTTTGGGAGGATGAGTGATATGATTAGTACTGCCACAATAAGCCACGAAAATGATCCTCAGGTGAGAAGCAGGACTGGAGAGAGACGATGACAGAGACATCTAGTCGCTATGGTGACCATGTGATGGGAAAAACAATACATGTTTAATTGACTTATCGCAAGAGGCATTCAGGTAACATTACTGCCGATTTCACTACCTGTTGGGTCTGTAATCATCAGGTCTGTATCTTAAACTATACCCCAGTGGATGCATGGTCCAAGCACAAGACTTTCTCTCAAAAAAGCACACGCACAACAGGAAAGGATATTGCCAATGAGCATTGTCATGGTGACTCTTCACTTTCTGCACAGTAACTGACAATCTCACAATTGTTCTCTGACCTCTGAGGTATTAAACTGTTATCATAGGAAAGAGCAAGAAGTTCTTAGACACTGTGCCAAATACCCTCAAGGCAAGCAGCCAAGAGCAGTACCACATTCCTTAGGGAAAGGAGAAGATTAATGCCATTTTCAACGACTCCAAATATGCAGGGTTGTACTTCCAACCGCATCCCAATTTTAAACTGCTTGTTTGGTCACAGTAAAAGCCAGATGGATCAGGAAGAATGACAGGAAGTTATTGCAGACTTAATCAGAGAGTGTTATCAATTGCATTTGGGTTTCTGGGAGTGCTATCTGTAATCTCTCACGTCAGCTCAGCCTCTGGCACCTGGCATTCAGCCCTTGACACAGCAAATTATTTTCCTCCATTGTTTTCAGCAACGGAAGAAACAGTTTACTTCGGAAAGGGAGAAGAATGTGCCCTAACTGCATGGGAGAGTTGTGTAGAGTCTTTGGCTCTCAGTCAAAATAATGTCCCGAGATACCTTGGTCGGTTCTATATTCCACGGAACATTAATTACAAATATTATAACATTAAGCTATTTGTACACCATGAGCAGGAAGTCGCAAGCTTTTACTCAGATACCTTAGAGGGACCCACGCCAGGACTGCAAAGTGAATCCTAAGAAGTATCAGGGGCTCATCTTCTTAGTGACATGACTTGGTCTGGACACATCAATACACCTCTCAAGACATGATACAAATTAGCACTGTATGTTCAGAATAGTAGGACTTATTTACCAGTTGACCTTGCGGGCAAAATAGGAAGGAACTTAATGGCCAAAAGTGTGAGCTTTCCTGACACTTGACTCTGACGATACCACACACTCCATGGTACTGGCAGAGATTGTGACAGAGATGTAACAAAAACATCTGACCAGTCCTAATTTTCTAGTAGAAAGTACAGATCTGTAAGGGCAGGCCCTCTTCCTCTTCGAGAAGTGTTCGCTGTCTTGATTTGGAGACTGATGGAGCCTTAGCAGCGGAACACGTGCCACTGTCAGGTTAGATCCTCCGAGCAGAAGATGCCGCAGCAAAATTTAAAACGCAGATTTCTTAAGATAAACACTGTGAGGTACAGAGTAGGAAAGGTACAGAAATAACTGCTAAAGTTCCGAGAAGTCAGTGGCAGTCAAAATCTGAAAACTATTAAGTGAAAAGAGTGAGGAGCGAGGGGAGAAGACAAGTTTGGGGATTGGACGATGATAACCCACCTTGCAGCCCAGCTGGGAGGGATTTTCACGGATTAAAGACTGCTAAGTCCGTGAGGACGGTATCAAAGGATCTAAGGGGAAGGTATCCATCTTAAACTAGAAACAACCTGAAAACATTTGCATCCAGTAGATACTGACCACAATATTAAAGAGAAAAGAGAATGAAAGGACAAAGGGTGTCATTGTTTAGGTGAACGAGGTGCCTAGGACTACATGAGTCAGCTTCTCTCCCTGGTTATCCAAGTGCCTTACCAATTGGCCCTTGATATATTGGCTTAACAGTACTAAATTGTAATCATTTTCTTCTTTCGGAAGTGAGCTGGATATAATAGGTGTTCCTTCTAACTAACGATTTGCTGTGTAAAATTTCATGGTAGGTTTGTGCAACATCGTGAGGAGATTCCATTACTCTGGCTGTTATTTTGCCCCATTCCTGTCCTTTCTCTGAGAGAAGGAATCTGCAGTCTGTCTCACTGTGAATATGCAATGTTATGCAACTATGAACTAACGGCTCCCTTCAAGAGCCAGCTGGAACGTGAGTCTTACCAACAGACAAAAGCTTAAGCTTGGAAGACGATCTTTTCTCTATTTAACTTTGAGATGAATTCATTACCAAACGATACTTTGATTGTAGCCTTATGAGAGGTAGAGTCAGAAGTTATTCAACTAATTCATGCCTCAAATGTAGGCCAGAGTTGGGGAGGGAGGGAACGAACTCCATCATGTAGATTCAAAGCCTGGAGATGACCAACTGAGGCAGAAGATAAGGACTTTATTAGGGTGACAGCAGCGTGGGCATCTCAAGACTTCAGCCCACCCAGAAGAGGGGTGAGTCAGCATTAAAGCATGGGGTACATGGTGGAACTGGGGCAGGGAATTTTTAAAACACAAGACTGGTGGCAGGCTCTAAGGCCTTGAGAGGCTGACCTGTGTCTTTCCTGAGCTGGGGTGAGACTCAAATTTGAAGATTAGACCATTAGGGGACATTCGACTCTAACAGTTCATAACCAGGTTTATAATGCCAAAAAACTGCAAGATAACAAATATAATTTAAGCTCCTAGGTCTCGCATATTTGATATCTAGCAATCGACAATTAATACCTATTTGGGTGCTGAAGTAGAGTGTGCTGTGTTAGCTACTGTCGTAAGGCAAATACCTTAATACAGATATTTTTTATTTATAGTAAACACATGAAACTGGAAAATATCAAAAGTTTTATTTAAGCTGCAGTTGCATAATATGCATTTACTATCCCCAAGCTAGTGAGCACAGTAGCTTAGTGACACAGAATACTGTAGAGCGTTGGTGTGTGATCTCACAGTCATGTGACTGGCTGGAAGCTTAGGCCACTGCCACTGCCTAGCACCTGCAGTGAGTGTTGCACAGCATTGCTAGCCTGGAAAAGATCAATATTTAAAGTACAGTTGTGATTTTAAAAAATTACTGACAATAGGTAAGTTATTTTTTAACAAAATTATTGCAATAACAGACATATTGGTGTTAGTATCCCTCAACATGCTGTACCTCTCTGAACACTCGTATCCCATTGTTCTTATAACCCTTGAACGCAGTTACGGAAGTCCTATTCAGGAGTCGTTTTCTGCTGTGCTGTTGACTCTGCCTAATGTTCTGATTTTGTTTAAAACATTCATCTTTTATAGTCACTGTGACTTTGTGGATGAGCCAAAATGACGTTTTGCCAGATCCTGTGACTAGGTGGATGAGGACCCACCTGACAGGCTTTTCTGTGGGTAGAGCTTAGCAGCAGCATTCACCAACTAACGACGTTCAGAAAGAGGAGTAAGTGTGTGTAAAGGCAGAGGGAACACTCTGAGTGAGATTAATGACAACCTCTCATCTTATTTTTTAATTTAAATACTCACTGTGTGTTTCAAAAATATCTCAAACAATTCATTAAAAACCTGTTACTTTTATAGCATCATGAGGTTTTATAAACACAAACTAAATGATCATAATTTAAGGACAGTTGTACATGGAGCTGCCTAAAGAATTCTGAAGCCAGAGTCTTAGCTGTTTTCTGTTAGGATCTGGACCTCCTGAGGCCTAGTAATACCTCTGGTGGCTTTGGAAATGGCTCCCTATTTATTGCCCTGACTCGCACTGAGTGTAGTCCTGGCAGAAACCTGAGGGACAGACACTTAGATGTACACCTACTGAAAATGCAGAATGATATATATTTGTTGTTTAAGATGATAAATATTAGGTATCTTTTTTGCACAGCAGTAGGCTAATAATACCTTTTCATCTGGAAAAGAACTCTGGGTTGATCTCAGGGTTATCACTCGGTCTTGTGGGGGGAGTTGCCTGTTTCTGTCCTCAGCAGTTCTGCTACCGTCACCGTGTGCACCGACCTAATGCTTCGCTCGTTCTCGTGATGTCCTGAAAGCCCTACTTCCCACAGAGGACATATTTTGTGTTATGGGTTCATTATCACTGCGTTTCCTGGACCTTTTATGATTCTAGTTCCACAGGGGCAACTGGCTTGATGGAATATGGCTCAGTTCTAACACCTGCTTGAGATCTATACCCTGTGATACTGGAGTATTGGTTCTGTTAAGTACTTGATGTACAGAAAAACTACAACTGATATTTGTTTTTTTCTTTCTCACTGGTCGTATTGCAGTGGCGATTGGTGAGATTCTCTGGTTATTAACTCAGGAGGAAATTTTGTAAAGTTTTGTAGTTCAGATGATCTGCTGCTTAAATGATTATTATTTTTTTTATCAAAGAACATAGTCATGGTTCTGCTCAATGGAAAGCTGAAAATGTTTCTTAGACATTTTGAACCCCAAAGATGACTGACCCACTGTACTGCCTCTGATGACCAATTCTAATTATCAGGGAAAAATTGGGTTGCTGCTCAGGAAGAGAAAAAAAGGATGCTGTCTAGATCCGTATCAGATTCACTATGATTCCTTTTATTGCTCTCTTGATTGATGGGTCAGGTCAGCTAATATGTTTATGAACTTATCTAGAGAATATTGAATCATATTTTAGACGTGCAAAAATAGCCAGCTAAAAGTAACTCAAAGAACAATTCAAGTATTTCATCTTAGATTGCGGAAGACAGCCCAGAATCTTTCCTGTAGGAATACACTGCGGCCCTACATGTTTCCCTAAAGCCACTGAAATCAGAGCTCTGATCAGCCTTTTAGAAACTGAAAGAATCTGCCAAAATGGCTAAAATTCTTTGTTTCACAATCTGCTGCCACTTGCTAGTTTCGCTAAAACCTGATTGTCCCGCAAAGATTGTCCCCTCAAAACTTCTTCTAAGAATGTTCTGCTAGGGCTGGGTCTCTAGTTCATGTAAGGCCCTCTCAAAACTTCACAGATTTTCAAAGACAGGAGACCAAGATCACTATTGAAGTTTATTGATTTTTTTTTTTTTGCCACAACGAAATGCTACAGACTAATTTGTGAAAAGAGAAATTTATTTCTTAGAGTTCCGGCATTTGGGAAATGCAAGGTCAAGGTGCCTGCAGGGCAGATGTCTGGTGAGGGCTGCGCTCTGCTTCCAGGATGGCCTTGATGCCGCATTCCTTCTAAGGAGGAGCCCTGTGTCTTCACAAGGAAGACAGCAGAAGGGCAGAAAGGACCACATCTTTCAGCAAATTGCTTCCCAATGGATACAAGTGTTAATTAATACTCTTGCACTGTGCATTTGGTACTACTGTGAACCAAGAAGGCAGCATTATCATTAAGACCACAGGAATTTTTCAGTCTGCTTCCCCCCCAGTGACTCGGCCCCCGCAACCGACATGTTTCATCATGGATACTGGGAAGAGGGGTGCAAGCTCCCCTGTTAGGAAAGGGGGCTCAGTGTCTGCCCTTAGGTCTTCAAACCACTGTGCTGCTTCAGCCCCGAGGCATTCGATTCTGAGACGACTTATCCGCTCAGAAGAGCAGGCGAGCTGTTGGCTCCTATCACTTCTCTTCTTCTGGAGACTTTAACAAGTTGAGCCATTTCTGCTCAGTCACTGGTCCTTGATGAGTGCTACCAGATCTAATTGACAGGTTTTCCTGACTTTGTATCTCAAAAGGCAGGGGTTTAGAGCTTCTCTTCCCAAGGAGTCTGGGGCATGATTCAATATGCTGCCAACCTCTCAATGAACTTCCATATCTCAGGCCAATACCTTCCCCATTGGAGAAGACAAAACCATTTTTAAATCAAAGATCCCACCTCCCAGGTATTTAGTTTCACATATCATGTAATATTGATTTGCAAAGTTGAAAGTATTAGCTTTTAAAATCATTTTATGTCACATAATGTAATTTATTCTGTGCAATAACCTTAATAAAAAGTTCTTTGATGTAGTGTTTGTGAAAGACAGATGAGGAAATCTAGCAAATCACAATTCAGAATTCATAAAGCAGTGAATATGAAGCCACAAAGAATTAAAGTAATATCCACCACCATTAGACAAAATAGATACAATCAGCTGATTTAATCTTGATCAAACATATCGAACATACTGCTAGCATCTGCAGAAAGATGCACTAATGTTTTAAAATGTTATTAATCAAGAATGTTAATTAGATGCTGAAAAATTCAAGCTTTTTTTGTCAAAATCAAACTGATTTCACTGATGTCGTAAGCTCTTAATTGTAAAGTCTGTGCTCTATACATTTTTTTCTTAGAAAGATAATTGTTGTCAGTATGGCTTTCTAAACATGTCAATCAGGAATATCTTTATTTTATATGGATGGGCCTGTAGAAAGATCAGTGAATAAATTTATACTACACTAACATACATGTTTTGAGCCAACTTTAAAAGCTAGGTGACTAGAGTAGCATTCACATGATCTTTGTCTCTTGGCTATCAGTTAGGAGAGTTTCGACTGACTTCTATTTCGAGGATATCCCGTGACATATGCTTAAGAATTGATGTTAGCAAGTGGTAAATAATTACCAATATTGATGTTAGTTGGTGGGTAATAATTGCCAATAAATGTGAAAGTGCTTGGTTTAGAAATTTCCTAGCTTCTAGCACAATTAATTTGCTACATGTTTTATTTTTGGAGAATAATAGGAAAGGAATTTAATACACATGTAACAAAAGATTCACAAAAGGCCAGAGAATCTGGGAACAGTGACAAACTTCATTAGTATTCAAAGAAATACAAAGTGAAGTAAGGCTGAGCCCATGCGCAGGCTTAGTTCCACACGCCGACACCACTCGCAGTGGGCAGCTGCTCAGGAGAAGCAGAGCACAATGCCCCAGTCCTTCATGGTTGGACTTCAAATCACTGTTCTTCTATATTTCCATTCATTAGAGAGTAATGGTCATGATTCATCATGCTCCTGTCATCTGTAACACAAGTATACATCTGTGTCTATCTACTTATTTACATATGCACACACACAATGTTTTCATATATACCTGCCCTAGTTCAGAGCCTTATCTGTGTTCCCTTCTAAACTAAAACTTTGATTTTATTTTTGTGTGTGTGTGCATATGTGTGTACTGGGAGTCAAGTACCAGCCCTTTGCGTAGAGCCCTTTGCGTTGAGGCTCCTGCCTTAGCCTCCCAGTCTTGGCTTACAGGCCTGCATCACCAGGCCCGAATCAAGTATTTTAAATGTATATGATTCTAATCACCAGGCTAGTACTGTGCAAGAACTACAGATGTGAAAAATAAAGATGGTTTGGTTGGGCCCAGTGGCACAGGCCCGTTGTCTAAGCCCTTCAGAAGGCGGAGGGTAGAGGATGGCCAATCTGAGCCTGGCCTGGGCACCTGACTGACTGAGTGAGGCCCTGTATCAAAGTAAAATATGAAAAAACAAACCCAAGCTAGGGACGTAGCTCTGTTTCCAGTTCCTGGTTTGTCCGTAGTACCACAGAGAGACTGTTTTGGAAGTCAAGTATGAAGCCGCACACCTGTAATCCCAGCATTTGGAAGGCTGAAGCAGGAGGATCTTGAGTTGGAGGCCAACCTGGTAGCAAGACCCTGTTCAAAGAAAAAAAAAAAGTTAGTTTGAAGCTTGCGTTTTTAAGCAGGCTCCTAGGAAGTTTATGACCTGAAATCATGACAGAAAGCCTGTGACGCTGCTACGATGGCATGCGTGTCACCTCACCCAGGGCCTGGGGTGCTGTGGACATTCAGGAAGATTACTGTGTTAAGAAGCAAGGCACAGGCTGGAGGGGTGGCACAACAGTCAAAGCTCTGGCCTAGCGAGCACAAGGCCTGGGTCCAATTCCCTAGCACATAAGCTGGGCATGGTGGTGCATGTCTGTAATCTCAACACTCGGGGGGCTGAGGCAGGAGGATGGACATGAGTTCAAGACCAGCCTGGGTTACATAGTGAACTCAGGAGCAGCCTGGACTACAAAGTAGACCCTGCCTCAATATAAATAAATAAATAAATAAATAAATAAATAAATAAATAAAAGCAAATAGCTACAAAATATCACAGGTAGCAAGCACTGTGTATGTGTAGCTTGAGCCAATGTAAGGAAGGAAGAGGTGGGGAGGGGGTGTGCTGGCTGGGGGGAGCCCTGTGCCCTGCTGAGGCGCTGGGATCTGCAGGAAGGTTCGATACAGAGACGTGATGCCAGGGTAAGAGGCTCATCCAGGAGGCTGCGGTAGGAGGATTGCGTGTTCGAGCTCAGCCCTGGCAACTTAATGGCTTCGCATCTCAGGAGGTTGCTCAACGCTACATGTTTTCTACCTCAGCTGGGAGAAGCATCCTTGGAAATAACTGAAAATGATTTTAGAAAGTGGCCATTGAGGAGCATGTCAACTGGAAGGAATTAGGAAATGCAAGCGCTGGGCGTTTTAAGAAAAAGAACATTTTGATGGTAGATACTATAACTTCCGTAATAAGTGATTTTCCTTAGGATCGAGGCAGGGTAACTTCTTATGGTCATGGAAAGTTAACTGCCTTTTATATTTTAGTTCTTCAACCATCATACACCATCTTAAAACAGGTGGTAAGGAATTGTTTCATGTAATACAGATGTATGTGTACATATACCTAGAACTTTATATAGTATATATAAAAATGTAACAACTATATAAAAATCATATAACTAGATAATATATATCTTAAAGTAGTCTTTAGTTTTATTTAGCTAATGTTTACCACAAATGATATTTGCATAGTACACCTCTAAAATTATTGTGATTCAACTGTAAGCACAATGATGGAGCTAAAGAAGTACTGGGTAGACATTAATTATCTTGACAATGTGTAATTTTGCTAGAATACAGCTGGGAAATTTATATATGAACCTAAGAAGATCTTATTTATTAGTGTAGCAGGAGGGCACTGCATACCATGTTTCCAGTAAGAAAGTTTCCTTCAAATGTGTAAATGTATTTTCAAAGTATGTATCTACAGCCAGAAGGGTCAAAACCTACTCTCCTGAGAGTTAAGACGGACGGAAATAAAATAGCTTCAGACTGCTGGCTCTAAACTTCTTACAGTAATATCTGAATAATACTTTTAAAATATACTCTTCTGAGATATGTAAATTTATCATTATTTTTTTCCTTTAGGCACAACTTTTAAAACTATGTAGCCAAATTTAGAGTGCAAAGGTTATGCTTATTCCTGAGTTTCTACATTCAGGAAGTGCACACAGTTTGAAGGGGCCGGATTCTGCAGGATTTCATTTCTGTAACTAGGGACAATCCCTGTGAATATTGAACTTACAACACTGAATGATTACGTCTGCAGCAATGAGATTCAAAAATAAAGCCAAAATTATTGTTACAGAATTGAGGAAGTTAGGAAACAGTGGCCTACACATTTTTTGTTCTTCTTACGTTTGAGTTTGAATTGTTTGATACTGGTTTGTATTAAATGATTCATTAATCATTCAAAAGATCCAATGATTACAAAAGATCTAACTTGCATATAGTTATAATTTAGGGACTAAGGAAGAAAACTGATATGGGATTCTTAAACTTCCCCAATCCAGGTGGAGAGTCGGCTGCTGTGGTCAGCTTTGAGGTCGGAGTGTATTTGCCTGCAGCTCTTCTGAGCTGTGGAGTCCCACAGGGGCACCGCGAGGGGTGGGGGTCCGAGAAGGAGGCTCCACAGAGAAGATGGTGGGTGACATAAGGACAAAGAGTGATTCACTAACACACGCCAGTCTGCGATGGGAACCTATCCGCTGCGCCCGTGGGACTCAAGGGAAGAAATGGAGTAAGTTGGAACGGGGCAAAAAATAAGACAGTGAATAGTTTTGAGTGGAGGAATTTGTTAAATATCATGCTAATATTTTTTAAGCCTTGGCATTGAGCGTTTGGAAGTGAAAAATAAATTCTGTAAAGTTTGAAAAATCCTCAACTGTTCAACAAAAGATAACTGGTCACGAGTAGGAAAATTTACTGACAAGAAAGTAAAAATTTGAAGTTGATGTACTATGGATAGAAAAAAAGATTTGAGAAGTCAAAGAGTTTCCAGAATTATCCATAAATAAATAAACAGTAAGGAACTGAAGAGTCTGCTGGCTAATTCATTTGTGTGGATTAGTTATTAAGTCTATTTTGGAAAAAATGATCACTAGTATTTTAAGGCCAGAAGAAGTTAAGGGATTTGGTATAGGACAGTTGGAGGTTGATATATCTAGGAATGCTGCATTTTGGTAGATATGAGAAATAGCCACCTGGACCTTGGAAGAACAGAGTTGATAAGGGGATCAGTGTTCCAGGGTAAGATGTAAAGGCTTGAGAGTGAGGAGACAATGAGGAATAGCCCCAGCACTGAGTACCCGAGTTCAATCCCCCAGCACAACGCAGGGGACCCTGTCTCCACAAAAAGAAAAAGAAAAAAAAAAACAAAGAAAGAAAACAAAAGAAAAAGAGAAAGAAGAGGCTTGACCGCTGTCATCACCAACATACCAACATTCTGAAAAGGTGGGAAGAGTGCCCACTAATGGGATTGTGTGTCAGGAATGGATCTAAATCAAGAAGATAAACTCCCTGGGTTATAATACAAGTTTTTGTATTTAATCTTATTTATCTCTTTGTTGTAGTGATTGATGTTAAGAATTAAAATATTAACTCTCCTAAACACATGTTTAATAGATACTAGCAAAGAAAATTTCTTGAATTCATTAGCTAAGTTTTACTGTTCAGGATTTTATGTTAGAAGTGAAAAATAATGTGCTTATATTTGTTTTTTTGAGGAAGTGGTGAAACCATTGTGTATCTAAGCACAAAGTGGTGACAGGAAAGGGTTACATGCTCACCACACGAATACTGTCTGGTGTCTGGACAATATAGACAGACACTCTAATTTCACATACAGTAACAATAGTGGTGTGCCTGAACTTCACTAGAGTGATTATTAACGTTGCACTGAGTAAATTTTTGTATTCTATTGAATATTGCTGTACTTTTTTAATCCTAGAAGCTAATATGTATGGAATTTATTTTTATTAGTAATCATCTTGTGCTTAAGTTTAAGGTTTTTCGCTGATTTTTTGTTCCAGGAGTGGAACCAGTGTGACAAAATTGAACTTTAAAAGTTAGATTTTTTGTTCTGTTAACGATAGTGGGCTTCTCTAAGCCTCCTGCTGAGCAGATCACCCACAGGCCTTCCTCTTCACAGCCCAGAGTCTGAATTGCAGCTGATGCTCAGTTGGCCAGGACCCAAGCTCCTTTCCACAAGAAAGGGAGAGATGGATTTGAAGATGGCTGGAAGCAATCAATCAAGCTTGGAGTTGTGCATTAGCTTTCTGTTTCTGCTTCCTTCTTATAAAAGAACCACATACACCTATGAATAGTGGCATGGTGATCGGAGGCATTTAGGTCTTACCTGTTCTCAGAAATAAGTTAGGAACAAACCTTTTTTTTTTTTTTCCTTCTTCACCAAAACAAATGGCCTCCTTTGGTTTGTTTAGCAACAAGCAAACAAACTGTGTGGTCCAGAGTGGCCAGAGAGTAGAGCCCCGCCTCTCCATCCCAAGTTCCTGTTTCACACTGTATGCTGTGTAACTCTAGGTGACTCTGTCCACTCTTATACATGTGCGCTAAGAAAGTGCAACTTGTTTTACCTTAGTCCTGTGAGGACTACGGAGCTTTATTTTGCAAAACATTGTACTGGCTAGTGCAGAAAGTTGTCTTAAACAGATCGTAGTTTAGCATAGTTGGTGTTTGATATTCTATATGAAGCGATTTGGATAAACAACTCGGTAGTAACAATGGGCTGGCATAGTAATTGAAGGTGGTTATGAGAAGCAAGAAATCCCAGATGAAGCTGTAGTTTCCTGGGCTCCCTTAAGCTGTGCCCAGGGTGGCCATTACTGCAGAGTTGGCTCAGGAGGCTTGAGGATTCCCCGGATGTGGAAAGCTCTTCTTATCATTCTGGGCAGGTGTGTATACGTTTTCTTTGATGTGCACACCACCTGCTCCAGTGATTCTGACTAGCCAGCTGCCCACACGCCAAATATAAATAACCAAAGAAAAATACACTCCGCACATTTTTGTTGCAAGATTTCACGAGGTAAATTCCAATTTCAAGGATCTTTCCCTAGAAGATCTAGGGTTCAAGCTGACATGAGATCACTTCTGCATAAACAGAAAAAATGCAAAACGCACACTCGCGCTCACACGCACAATAAATATGGACAATACCCACAGTGATTTTGGGGGAAAATTTTGTTATAGGCAAACTTATTCGGTGAATTAAAAAAGAAAATTAGTTGACAGGGAGAGCAGCCATTTATCTCTGGGGCTGCGTAGCAGGTTGAGTAACCAGGGGCTGCCAAGCCATGCTGAGGTGACTCATTTTGTGCTTAAACAGAGTAGCCTGGATAGTGCTGGAAAAACAAAACAAAACAAAACAAACAAACAAACAAAACAACGGTGGGATTAAAATGTTAAGAAACTGGAATGGATAAAAAGAAAATCTTGAAATGATGTAAAAATGTGATTTTTTCCCCCTGAACTCTGGTTCTCAAGAAAGCTACAGATTTTTTTTTTTTGTCTTACTTTCTAGCACTGCAGACTCTTAGCCTGAGGACCTCAGAAGATGCTATTGGATGTCCTTGGAGTAGCATGAAAGCAGTCCCCAGGAACTGAGGGTCCCTGCCCACCCTTGCTGTGATTTCTGCTTTCCTTGAGGGACTAGAGGGAAGGCATCTGTCTCATCCTCTCCTTGTTGGGGGAAGCAGCGTGAGAGGGACCCTGGCAGCCTGACCAGCAGAGCCAGACCTGGCGGGGAGAGTGGAGTGGCAAGGGCAGTCCTCATACTTTCTGGCAACAACCAATATCTACTAACCTTTACCATACTAATTACAGATTAATTTTCTTTTAAAAACTGTTAGAATCAGATCTTCTTTTTAAAAGCCATGAACAGATTATGTAGGCAAAGATCAATATTGCCTCAGTATCTCTTAGCCACACTAGGGAAGAGGGGAGAGTATAATTGGCCCACAACGACTGGCACAAGTTCTGTTTCTCCTCAGCTCAAAGGGACACAAGCTGGTTACGGGCAGGAGGAAGTCCGTGAAGACGATCCTGCTAGCTGTGCTCTGGAAAGACTGGGCTCCTATCCAAATTTCTTGGCCTGCCCTAGAAGAACTGTCAACAACTTGTCTTTTGTACCTACTAGATATTGTCCTGACTTGATAAGAGTGACCAGGCATTCACCAGCTGGTCTTAAAAATGTACCGCTGGACTCCAACCTGGTATTTTAGAGTTGGCACATCTTTTCTGAGGACAGCTTTCTCATATGGAAAGCTGAGAGGACTTGACTCATTTAATCACCATCCTGAGACCAAAAAGAAAAGAACAAAAGTGTCTCAACAATGCAGTACCAGATGGGAGAGGCCAAATGCTCACAGGGAATGCTGAAGCTCCTGCGAGTGCTCATCTTTGGCTGATGACTACTATTCAGGAAAGGATGCTCATCTTAGTTTGCTTGAGCTGTTGTAACAAAATTCCATGGACGATGTGACTTTGACAACAGACGTTGATCTTTACCTAATTTTTAAAGCTGGCTGTCCAACAGCATGTTTGGGTTCTGGTGAGACCTTACCTCCTGGCTAGCAGCAACCATCTGCTTGCTCTCTGGGTACTCCAGGACTTTGGCAGGCTTTTGTTGGCATGTTTCAAGAAAGAGAAAGGAGGTGGTTGCTCCTTTTTCCTCTTCTTAGGAAACTATAGCTCTGGAAGATGAAGACTTCGCCTTTATGAATCTCATGTAACTTTCATTGCCTCTTTGTAACAGTAATAGACTATATGGATTGGTGATTATGACTTCCAAGTATGAACTTTTAAGGTACACAACTCTGCCCACAGCAGCGGAGAAGATATGATTCAATGAATCACCCTCAGAGAGAGTTTTTAGAAAGGTGGGAATGCCAGTTTTACCACTAAAAATTATATTAAAACAAATAAAAATAAAGTTTTAGAGTTCCTACAATGTTAGTTTTAATTGTACGCATACTTGAAAAATATAACTCTTAGAAAAATTATGCACATTTTGTATCAGCAGAAAATAATAAATCTTTAAAAGTATAAAGAATAAAATTTTAAAGTCACTGCTAAATTTAGGCTTACATGAAAATAAATAGGAAGCTGGTATATGGAAAAAAACATTTGTTAAGTAGTCTGACATATATAATTTTTGTCTTAAAGTTTCATAATTTCTAATTACAAATATAAGAAAGATCAAACCCAACTTAAGCAATTTAATGTCTTAGCAAGACATTGTCTCATAATCCAAAATAAAAATGGGCTGAGGCTGTATCTAAGTGCAAGAGCCCTGGTCTGAATCTCCAGTACCTCCACCCGCCTCCCCCAAAAAGAAGTAGAGAAGTACAGAAAGTGAAATACCAGTGAATGTGGAATATACTGGATTTTAACCAATAATTTTTTAAGTACTCACAACGAGATAAAGCTCTTTAGTTCCATATACAGAAGTGCCAATAATCTTTCTGCTGTCTGGGTGATATATCTGAGACTGCTGTTTTGAAATTGAATGATTTGAAAAGAAGTCTACGTGAGCCATCCCAGGACTTTTTCAAGCCAGCCTTATTCTTTTACAATCCATTCTTCAGGTTTAAAAAATCCTTCAGATGTGTTACAGAGTTTTACCTGTGCTGGCCAATATGAGATCGAGGAACATGTGATAAACCATGATGCTGGCATGGAACTATTCTCACAATATTTTTATTGAAACAGAAAACAATAAGTTAGCATTGCTGAAGAGTTCGTTTGTCTCCATGCTGAGTCAGCGGAGTGAAGTATCCCATAAATCACGTGATTGACTGATGTAAGCTGTCCATCCTTCCTTGGGACTCACATCCTATAAGCCACTGCTTACATCCATCCAAGGGGTCTCAAATGGAAAAGCAGAGATTCTGTCTTAAATTTTGCAAAGAATAATGCAGACATACATTTGAAATGTAGAATTATAACTTAAAGTGGTCAACATGGGCTGCCACAGAAAGAAAAATTGCTCCCGCAAAGTGGTAAATACAGATATTGTTGGCATATCTGTGTCCATTAGTATTTATTGGAGAACGGAAAACATGTGAAATAGATGTAGTGGAGAAGTTTGGCGGCCGAAGCTACAGTGACAGAGAAGAACAAAGCGAAGTCAGCTGTTATTTACTTCCCTGTCCTTTTCAAAAAGGTGGGATATATCCTTCCTCTAATGGAGAGTCAATACATTGCTTCAAAACGGCCAAAGCAGCCTTGTTTATTTGGAGCTTCTGAGGGTCTCAGTTTATGGCTTACCCTCTTCAAATGATTCCATTGCTAATGCTTTCTGGACGCAATTATCACCGTTGCTGCTATTTACTCGTTCATTTGAGTTCTTCTTCTTTTTTTCTTTCTACCAGTCATTAAGAGAAAAAATAAGACAAAAAAAGCAGCCTGCAGCATCTACTATGGGATCTTTTGCGGGTGAACTTTGTGTTAGATGCCGTCCTGTGCTGATGCTATAGTCAGGATCAGGTTAGAGGTTGGGGTACACCTCAGTGATAGTGCACTGGCCTAGCCTGTCCTGGGAGGTCCTGAGTTTGATCCCTAGAAGTGAAAAATATGAATAAATGAAGATTTAAGGTGACAACAGGGCATATTAACAGAGTAGTTCAAGATCTGAGCCACTGCTTTAGAACCAAGAAAGACACTGTGGCATATTTATTTGGGGAGAAATTGTTATTAGTCCACATGCACACACGTATCATTCCGACTCTGAAGAGTTCTGTGGGCAGTGATGAGGAGAAGCGCTTTTGTCTCACAAACCCTGCGGCTCATCCAGGATGCTGCAGCCCCTCCCAGACAGAAGCACGCATTGGCTGTCAGCAGGTGCAACCGCGCTGTGATTCTTGGCGGATCTGAAACGCTGCTCCGTTGTAATGGGGACGGTGAGGCTCCAATTGTGTAACTAGGATGGAGAGCTCTGTCCGTGCTCTGTCACAATCAACTGAAAACTTTACCATACTTTAAGAGAATGTGATTCTGCACCAAAGCTAAGGAGCCTTGGTTAAGACAGGCTGCAGAAAGCACTGCCGCGAAGAGCCCTGGGACGCAGGGGCCTCCAGCAGGCCCAGGGGACCTGGCTCTCTTCTGCCGCCCTCTGCGTCTTGAGTAGAAGAAAGTTCCTTGCTTCTCAAAGCACTTGTCTGTCTCTACACACCTGTTCCAGCTGAGGTAAGCAGCTTGTTTTTCTTCCAATCACAATGCATAACTTTTGTAATGAGGAAAGAGTTTTACCCATTTCTACTCAATCTTTTCTTCTTCCCCTGTCATTTCTAGTTTTGGAAGCACTATTTATGTGTAAATAGCTGTCTTTCTGCCTCAATCTTTGATAATTAACTGTCTTTTGTTAACTGTTCCAAAAGACAGCTTAGCCATCTGAAAATAAATGATTCAATTTCATTTTGATTTCCAGCTTTGAAACAGGCCTTATAAACACTTTCAAATTAGATAAGTTCTTTTTATATTAAGAACTAATTATAATTGAGCCTGCCCATCAGACTTAAACTCCTAGGACATGCACCACAAAGAAAACAAGCAGACATTATACTACTCTGAAACTCTTAAAAATATTTGTAGTAGGATATGAAATAAAACATTTCATAGAAACATATTGATTAATATCTACATGTTTTGAATGGCTTTTAGAAAGCATATTAATATAAGCCAAGAAACAGTTACATTTCTTCCTTTCATCTTCTTTTATATAAACAGGAAACAGTGCTTGAAATAATTATATTTTCATCTATTCTATGTTAGTCAAGTTTATGACAGACCAAATATTTTTTAGTATTTGCCTGAGTTACCATTTAGTGGTAGTTTCTTTAGATCATTAGAAACAGACACGATTCATGAAAAGGATAAAGTTTCTTTTCCCAATTTTATTGATATGTATAAATACAAAACATAAAGTTTACTTTGATCTTGAGCATTTTGTGCACATGTATCATGGCAAAGTTACAAATCCTTCCCCTTTCTCTTTTTGACAATCCTACCATACGCCCCGACAGTTCCCACTATTTCCCACATTAAATAACTCATGAAATAACTCATTAACTTCCATGAATAATATCAGAGAAACTATTCAATATTTCACCATTTGCTTCTGACTCACTTCACTAAGCATGATTGTCTCAAGTTGCCTCCATTTACCTACAAAAGCCTCCAACCTATCTGTCTTTATAGATGAGTAGTATTCCATTGTGTATAAAAAACACAGGTTGTATATTCATTGGTCTGTTAATGGATATTTTGGTGTATTTCACATTCTAGCTATTGTTAGTTGTGCCGCTATGAACATGGGTAGACATTTATCTCTGTCATGTGTTGTTTTCAACTCTTTTGGGAATATTCCCAGAAGAGATATCACTGGATCGAAGGGAATATTTATTACCAGTCTTTTCAGAGACTTCCATACTGCTTTCCAGAGTTGTTGTACCAGTTTACCTTCCCACCAGCAGTGCAGGAGGGTTCCTTTCTCCCCGCAGCCACGCCAGCACTGATTGCTGCTTGTGTTCTTGATATATGCCAATCTCTCTGAAGTTAGATGGTATCAAATGATGTTTTGATTTGCATTTCTCTTACGGCAATGGATGTTGAACATATCTTCATGTATTTACTGGCTATTTGAGCTTCTTCATCTGTAAACTGTCTATTCACTTCTTTGGCCCATTTTTCAAAAGGGTCTTGGATTTTGAGGGGCTTCCTTTTCTTCAGTTCCCTGTATATTCTGGTTATGAGCTTCCGATATGAGGTACTGGTGGTGAATGTTTTCCCTAGTTTCTTGGTACTCCTTACACTGTTGATAATTTCCTTTGCCCTGCAGAAACTTTTTAATTTGACACAATCCCATTTGTTAATAATGGGGGTTATTTCTTTCGCTTTTGGTGTCTTATTAAGAAAGTCTTTACCTACACCTATGTGTTTTAGATGTTTGCCTAATTCTTCTTCCAGAAGGTTCAGTATTTCAGTTTTAATATCCAGATCTTTGATACACTTTGATTTGGTTTCGGTGCATGGTGACAGGTGTGTGTCTGGATTCATTCTACTGCACGTGGATGTCCAGTTTCCCTGGCACCATTTGCTCAACAGGCTACCCTTCCTCAAGTGTATGCATTTGGCTCCTTTATCAAAGATTAGATAGTTGAGGTATTTGAGTATTTGAGGTATTTGAGTATTTTGGGTATTTGAATTTGTCTCTGCATCCTCAATTCTGCTCCACTGGTCTATCTGTTTTTGTGCCAGTACCATATTATTTTTACCACTATTGCTTTATTGAATAGTTTGATGTTTGGTATTGTAATGCCTCCTGCCTTAGTCTTGTTAGTCAAGATTATTTGTGCTATTCTAGGATTTTTTTGGTTCCACATGAATTAAAGAATTATTTTTTTCAAATTTTGTGAAAAAACAATTGGTGGTATTTTGATAGAAATTGCATTGAATCTCTGTATCATTTTGGGTAGAATAGTCATTTTGACTATATTGATTCTGCCTATCCAAGAACAGGGAATGTCTTTCCATTTTCTGGTGCTGTCTACAACTTTTTTTCTTCAATCCAATGTAGTTTTCTTTATATAGGTCCTTACCTTCCTTGGTGAGGTATACTCTTAGCTATTTATTTTTTTCTGAGCTATTGAGAATGGGATTGTTCTTCTGGGCTCTTTCTTAATGAGTTCATAGTTGGTATAGAGACAAGCTATTGATTTTTTAGTATTCATTTCATAACCTACAATTTGGCTGAATTAGTTTATTATTTCCAAGAGTTCCATAATGGAGTTTTTGGGGTCTTTTATGTAGATAATCATATCATCTGTAAATAAGGATAATTTGATTTCCTTTTTTCCAGTGCAAATTCCCCTTATCTCACACTCTTGCCTGATTGTTATTGCAAGTGTTTCAAAGACTATATTGAATAAGAATGGTAAGAATAAGATTTCTTTAAAAAATAAAGGAAAAATTGGCAATAGTCTTCTCATTTTTTTTCTTTAAATTTGGAAAGAAAATAAGTGTAGGTAAGCTATAAAAATGAAAGCCAAATCATTATGCATGAAGCGCTTAAAGTTGTACCATCCTGACCACACCCTCAGCCCTAGATTCTATATTTATTTAGTTAGTTTTTTTGGTTTTAGGAAGGGATAAGTATGTGTAATGTTCTTAATCATATTTATGATCACTACTGACTGCCTTTAGACACCTCTTCCTCCCTATTTTTCTTCATTCCTCAGATTACTAATAATTACCTTTTCATTTGCTTGTCATCTATTTTAAATCCCACACATAAGAAACAACATGCAATATTTGTTATTCTGAGTTTGGCTGATGTTGGTTGACATAATCTATTTATTTTTATGGCTTAAAAAATACTGGCCTGATATGTCCTTAAGTAAATATATGTGAATATGTAATGTATCTTCACTTACATATCTTACACTTTCTATTCATCTGTTAATAGGCACTTAGGCTGGCTTCATGTCTTAGATATCATATAATAAAAATAAAGGTGGGCATGCAGGTAACCTTGTGGATTGATGTTTCTAGTTTCTTCTGATATATGCCAACAAATGGCACTACCATTTGAGAGATCAAATGGCAGTTCTATTTTTAGTTATTTGCAAAACTTCCATATTGATTTTCATTGTGGCTATACTAATTTAAACTGCAGCCAGCTGTGTAGAAGGTTTTCTTTTCCCCATATTCTTGATAACATTTATTTCTATTATTTATTTTTTTGTTTATTTGTGCCAGAGACTAAACCTGGGACCTTCATATTGGACTATTTCTCTGGCCCATGTTTTATTTTTATTTTGAGATAGGGTCTCTCTAAGTTGTCCATGTTGGACTCAGACTTGCAATCCTCCTGCCTCAGACTCCCAGAGTGCTGGAATTACTGGCCTGAGCCACTAAACCCAGGCTGTCTTTTATATTCTGGATAATAATTTCTTTTTTGACAAGGATAAGATGGAATCTCAGTGTAGTTAGATTTGAATTTCCCTAATAACTAAAAATGTAGAACCTCTTTTCATATACTTATCAGCCAAATTATTTCTTCTCTTGAGAAGCATTTGTTCAATTCATTCACTCACATATTGATTGGGCTATTGGATTTTTCTGTTTTGAGGCTTTTGAGTTTTTTGCATAATCTCTATACTAATCCTTTGTCAAAACAGTACCTGGTGAAGATGTTCTCCCGTTCAGAAGGTTGTCTCTCTGCTCTGCTGTTTCCTGTGTTGTAAAGAAGCTTTCAGATTTAATGAAGACCGATTTTTGACTCATGCTGTTATTTCCGGTGTCATTGAGGCCCCATTAAGGAAGTTGTTCCTGGAACCTTCCGCTGTGTTTTTTTTTAGCATTTGGCCTTATCCATAGGCTTAGTCCATTTTGAATAGAGTTTTGTTCAGTGTGAGGGTTAGGATTGGAGTTTCTGTCTTCTACAAGTGGAAATCCGGGTATTCCAGCTCCCAGTGGTTAAGAGACTGTCATTTCTCCCATGTATGACTTTGGTTCCCTTCTCCAGAGCCAGTTGGCTCTAGCTGTGTAAGTTGTTTCTGTGTCTTCTTTTCAATGTTTCTTAATTTTATAGCACTATCAGATGCTCTAGGTTCATCTTGTAAAGTTCTTACCCTGATTTCACAAACATATATTTTTCCAAGGAGCCCTCTTTCCTTTAAGAAAATACACTAGAAACCAAGATTTGGCCAGTTAATATGGTTGTGACCATTAGGACATCACAGCCCATGGACCATATACACCTCTAATTTTTTAAATATAGAACAATATACATTTCTGTTAAGCAAATCAGGAGTTCAAGTCAGTGCATCTAAATCTAACCTTTTGATTTACGGAACATTCTAATCTCCTCATTGTTTATATATATATATATATATATATATATATATATATATATATATATATTTCCAACAGGGAGCATTCTGGCTGGCTGCTGTCACTGACCACCCAGTCCCTTAATTGCTTAATTCCAACTACATGTGTAGAAGTACCAGAATTGATAACCCATACTGGTACGGCCTATACATTTTTCAGATGAAAACAACCATATGGTACAGATTGTTTGCATTCTGGATTTTTAATCTCAACCCCAATGTTGAATTAATGATTCAGAAAATGACCCTCAGAAGTGCTTAAGTGATCGCTGTTCCTCTTTTGTAGTTATGGGTCCAATAACCTTCTCCTAAAACACCCTGTCATCCAGGCCTTGCTAGGAGGGTTGAATGACAGCTTGGCGTGCCAGAGTGAGTTTAATCAAACCATAACCCAGGACTCACGCGATGCCCTGTAGAATTTTGCAGGGGGTGTGGTGTATGTAGCTCAGATATGGGGTTCTCAACTCATCTCCAGGTTTGGGTTTGTCTTTGTTACTTATTAGTTGCTGTAACACAATACCCATCACCCACAGTTAAGTGTGGAAATGTTTAGATCACAGTTTCCAAAGGCTTCAGTCCATTCGCATTTGGCTGGCAATGGTGGAAGCAGGTGGCAGAGGCCTGGCAGGGGAAAGCTGTTCAGCACATGGTAGACAGAAAGCCAAGCGAGTGAGGAAGGGCACAGCTCTCATGTACCCTTCCAGGCCGTGGCTCAGTAATCCGCCCCTTCTGATTCAAGCTGCAGGGCTCCTCCCCCTCCAGTGAGGCCCTCCCTTTTACCGGTACATTATTCCATGCTACTCCATAACACCCAAATATATGGCTTTTGGGGGACATTCCAGATCCAAAGCATAAGAGGTTCTTGCTGGTCTGTGTGGGCCTTCGGCATAGAGATACCTAAGGCAAGAGGTGAGGCTTCCAGATTTTCTCTTGTTTGCTCTCTGCAGATGTTTTCTTTCATCCCTTTGAGCCAAGGTGAGGCCTCGCGGAATGGGATGGGGATGTATTCGTTGCCCTAAAAACGTGCTGATTGTCTCTTTGCTGGGTATCTGACAGGCAACCTCTGTGTATATCAGTTACATAGCTCATTTTGCTTGTTCATAACAGTATTGCTTGTGTCTGGTCTCATTGGTCCTATTGATACCTATCACTGGTGGTGTTTGTGTGTGTGTATTGTGTCATTACAGGACGAAGATAGTGAAATAAAAATGTGATTATTTTATATGTATAATTCACATAAGATTTTCCTTTTCTTCTTACCACTTTTTTTCCTATTTGGTAAGAAATGCTTAAATTTTGCGTTTTTTATTGGCCTTATTGTCAAAGTCAGCTTGGTTTTGCCATCAATAACATCATTAGGTGAAATTCTAAAGGGAAAGTTTCTTTAAGAAAAATGTTCCAATTAAGAGCTTGAGACGAACCACGGGCTCACTGGAAACACCACGGTCCTTCTGCTTTGTTTATTTGTACTTATTCTTTGTTTACAATTGCTCCTGCTTCCAGAACTTTTTCGCATCCTCTGAGAGAGAAATAATGTCATATTTACGTTTATGAAGCCAATGCCCTCCACGACTTTGCAAAATGCTTTCTGTATTGCAATCAATAATTGTTCATTAAACAGAATACTAAGGTGACTCAGAGCAAAGCTGTTATTCCAATAACCTCCAGATAGCCTTATATCAGAAGTTTCTCCTCTGTAAGTGCTTCAAGAATACTGCTGCCCATGTGGGCTCACCCCCTTCTTACAGCATTACACAACTCTGGATACTCTGGAACTTAAATGTTACCTAAGAGTTTCAAGAATATTAGACGTTAAGCTTATCTAGGGCATAGTCTCTGCCCTATTTTTTTTTTTTTTTTGCTTTGGATCCTTTATAACTGAACATATTTATAGCATCTTGTCAATAGAGACTACAGTTTATTAAGCTAGAATTCAGCAAATTTTCCACTGAGTCAAAATAAAAAGATTTTCATGTAGAACAAACAAAAACAATGTCTAACAGATGAGAAAGCAACCAGAGAAAGGAAACTCAAGTTGTTTTTTGCCCATTATCCTGGCTATTTACTTTTTCAGCCCTAAGGGGAAACATCATTAGCAGGTTCATCAAAGTGAGGTATATTATTTTGTTTGTTTCAAGAGGAAACAAAGCAGAAACCAAAATTTTTTAAATGATAGAAAAACATATGGGTTGACACAGAAACTTCTCTGATTCTACAAAACACTAGAAAACTGTAGCGAAGCCTTCTGCTGCTGAAAGCAACAATTTCTAAGTGCCATTTCTCTCATCTACTTGACAACCTGTCTCAGGAGACAGAACACAGTTATCAAGTCAGGCCATAGAGAAGTTGTTAAACTTAGGTAGAGATATTTCTGGTTTTAAATGCATTTTTATATGAAATAAAAGAGGGAGTTATTATATATACTTCATTACCTAGGATATAATTTTTTGTAATGAATGGTTAATCATTTTAAAGAAGATCACAATTAAATTATCCCTATGCTAGTTTCAGAAGCCTCACTCAATGGTGCCATTTCGATTCCACTAGTGCCTGAGGGATACAAAGAGTCGTGGAATGGACCAAGAAAGTGCAGTATTGTGTTGGAAGCCAACAGTTTTATTAAGTTTCTCTCATAAAAAGATCTTTGGTTGAAAGTATTATAAACCCAATCAAGCTAATTCAAATAAAAGGGAGTTAATGGAAGAAGAGAAACAGAATTTGGCTGGGTATTCTGAGATTCAGATTTGGAAATAAAGTGACATCGGGGAATTTCTGCTAATTCAAGTGACAATTTTTCTTTTCACTCAAACTTGCTTAGTTATGAGAAGCGTAATCTGAAATGGGCAAAAAAGAGTACTTTTGAAAATAGTTACACATTTCTCAAATTACCCTATCTTGTCTCATGATTTCAATACCTCAATTAATGATTTCTTAATTCCTCATTTTTTGGTTTGTACGATTCTTTCTGCGATCAATGCTTACAACGTTGCTGTCAAATCTGCTCATTGGCTTCCCTTATGGCCTCGCTGTGCCTCATGCTGCCGTATGTGGTATGTTCACTCATGTTTATTTTATACCCTTCTTATCTCTCTCTCTCATTAGGATAGAAAGTATGAACACGCAGATATCTTTTGTTCATTGACCTATTTCCAGAATGTAAGATAATCTATGACGTAAAGTTGGAGCTCAATATTTATTTGTAAAATGAATGCATGAATTAACAACATACAAGAATATCATAATAGAAAAATACAGACAGCTTGCTGAGCTTTGCTAGAACTGTTACAAGATCAAGTTAAGCACACTGAAATTTTGAATAGTTTGAGCACACATGGATTTGTGAGTGAGGTGACATCAGGCTGTGTACATTTCCAGGCTCCCCTAAGGGAAAATTTGTACAGAATGAAAGTATGTCAAGTAAATAGATTCAAAAAAATGTTTGATGGACTAAAGTGCAGAAATAGCCTTATTGAATCATCTCAATATCAAGTCTCTAGTTGTTGGTTAGGTGGCAATTCTCACTAGCTTAAATTTTGTTTTCATTTTATACTGAGGGCTTTAGTTTGCTTACATAATGCTTCAGGCCATTGGAGGCATTTCGTTTACATCCATTAGACTTCAGGCCACTGGATGTCTTTCCAGTTATTTATTTTAACAAGTGGAGAATCTTGGAAAAACCTGTACCACCATTTTTCCTCCTTGGCTACACGGTATCACAACTGTCACTCTACCCATAGGCCTGTGCTCTTGCTCTACATTCATTTATACAGCATCAAAAGTCTATCCAAAAGTTATGGATTCCTGTGTGGATTAAAAAAAAAAAGAGGGGAATGAGCAGGGAGCATGTTATTGAAAAAATAGCACAGTGGTTGAAGAATTTGCCTTGCAAGCACAAGGCCCTGAGTTCAATTTCCCAGCACCACATAAAGCTGGGCATGGTGGCACATGCCTGCAATCCCAGCATTTGAGAGGCTAAGGCAGGAGGATTTCTATGAGATCAAGGCCGGGTTAGGCTACATAGTGAATTCAATGAGTTCAAAACCAGCCCGATCTATGCAGGTATACCCTGTCTCAAACAAACAAACAAACAAATCCTATCTAACAATAGCAATAAGGAATATTGAAGAAAATTGTATTTCCACAATCCAATCTTTTATAACCCATACCAACCTTAGTTGGTAGTCACTGGAAAAAAATTACAACATTACCTGGACTAAAAAAATGAGAAATTTGAGATAAGGTAAATGGAAAAGATTCTGGTTCTGTAAAAACTATAAGATTGACTTACTTACATTAAATGACTTAGCGTAGACCCGAGGAAGGGAGGGGATACAGAGTAAACTGCTCCCTCCTCTGTCTCTGATTTTCAATTTTCCCATCGTGCCTGCTTTCTGGAAATCACATAGTAGATCAATATTAGCCATATGGCAGTTTGAGGAGGCGGGTGGTTTCATAACTTAGAGTGTACAGAAATCACAGATCTAATTTTGCCTTCACTTTTAAGATATTATTATTTTGGATGACCTTATTAGAGTAGTTTTATTTAATTAGATGTGCTAGGGATTAGAGATGAGACATGGGACATCGAAATTAAAAAATAAATTTTTTTTCAGATACATGAGAAACTTAGATGATGCAATTTTGAGCCTATCATGGTTTGAAAGTCAATGAATTCCTATCGCCACTGTAACTAAGAGTGCTGTGCTAAAAAGCTGTCCAGGACCGCAATACAATCGTGGACCAACTGCAGCAGAGAGTCCATTTGAAACTTTCCTTATTCTTTGGTCAAACTCAAGGTTCTCCAACAGAAAATGAGACTTTGAGACTTGGGACTAGAATAGAAAGAGAAAGAAAAATTAAAATACTGACTTCAAAATATCTTCAAGGTCTTCTGGATTGCAGAAGTAGCTGAACATATCTTAACTGGAGACTGTATGTGAGGACCATGTTGAGGCCACATCAGGTGGAGGACGGTATTTCCCTGGTGAACCATTCTCGCTGCTGTCACTGCCTTCTGGTCTTGGTGTGGGCTGGACCAAGAAGTTCAAGATCGCCACAGTGAAAGAGACTCAGGAAGAGGTAATATTTGGGAAACACACACAGGAGGGGACTTTGAAAGAGATGAGCTTAAAGGTGGAAGAGGAAGTTACAAGTTACTACAAATGCAGTGCTTTAAAATAAGATAAATTGGGGCTCAGGGAGTAGTTTAGTGATGAAAGTGCTGGTGTAGCATGCGCAATGCCCTGGGTTCAAATCCCCCGCACCACCTAGTGGATAGGTGCACATGGTGGCATGGGCCTACAATCCTTGCACTCAGGAGCCTAAGGTAGGAGGATTGGCACAAGTTCAAGGCCAGCCTGAGCAGCACAGTGGGTCCTCTACTAGCCTCAAACAAAGAGCAAGACAGTGTCTCAAAAAGCAAATGCGCAAACATAAGTTTGTACCTTACTATTTTGTAGGTCAGAAGTATAAAATGGTTTGTCAGAATCGTGTTTATTCTGGAAGCTCTGGAAACAAAACGACATAAACAAAAATTTAGATTGTGCATTTCCAGCTTCCAAAAGCCACCCATATTCCTTGGCTAACAGTTTTTTTTTTTTCTCCCTGATGTACTGGGTTTCCAACCTAGGGCCTTTGCACTAAGCTATACCTCCAGATCATGGTTTTTTTTTTCCTTCTAATTATAAGACAGGGTCTCACTAAGTAGTTTAGGCTGGATTGAAACTACCTGTCGCGAGCACTCCCTAAGAGGAGGCAGACGGGACAGAAGCAGGTGAATTTACCTGGGAGTGTTCTTTATTCACACAACAGTCAATCAATCCAATTCATAAAGCAAACTGTAATAAATCGATCAATTAATTAAGCAGGAAAGCAAGCGTCGTTCTGCCTCCTAAAACCATTCCCGTTGTGGGTCCCTTATGCTCACCAGGGCGATGTGTTCTTGACTACCAGGGACACAGCCAAACAGCTTTTGAGCTTGTCTGGGGCTCGTCAGTCGATGGCTGGATCAGGACTGCCTGCAGCTGCCCGCTGGACAGTCACTCCTTCTCCCGGAGGGGCTCTCACTCTCCGGATGCGAGAAAGGTGTAGTCTTGCACTCGGAAGGCGGGGACGCTGGGGAGCAGGAGCAAGACACGTATCTTGCCTTCAGAGTCTGTGACTCCCACCTCGACCATGAGCTTAGGACCAGGATGGTTTATATACTATTTTTATGCCCGCGAACTACAGATAGCGATCTCCTCACACCCGGTCCACACACAGGTGGCTCACAACTTATCAGTACCAGACAGAGCTTTAGGCAGTTTGCAGCAGTTTACTTAACTGCACTTAATATGCGTTTACTTTCACTTTGTAATCCTTATGCCGTTCATGCCAATGCTTTCAGGTATACTCTCCACATTCTATCTGTGCTCCAGACACTACCCCAGCCTCCGGAGTGCTGGGGTTACAGCCCCGCACCAGCTCCGCTGGTAGCAGATCTGTTCCTGAATCACCCCAGTCCCTTCGACCTCTTTGTTGGCCCTCCTGTCTCCTTTTGCAACTCCGGTCTTCCTGCGCCATGCTGACCGACATTCACATCGGGCCCACTTAGATAATGTCCTCTCAAGTTCTTCAGCGTAAGCCCTTCTGGAATTCCTTTGTGACATACCATCACCATGCTTGTTCATCAGTTTCAAGGATTAGGATGTAGACATCTGTAGGAAGCCACTACTGTGCTTACTACAGGAGAAGGAAATTGTTAAAGTGGGGCCACCACAGCAGGCTTGAGGATTCAATGTTTTACAAGGCTATTTGGAACTCCTCCTAATGGTGTTCTGGACTAACTCCTCAAATGTAAACATATGTCTATAGTAAACAAATTAAAGATGCCAGGACACCCGTGGTGTACCATTTAAGACAAGGAGATTCAAGCTGTTGTATGTATTGATACAGCTATATTAGTGCAGGTGAAGAAATTCATATGACTGCTTCTGAGGAAGGTTCAGAAAATATTTGCTTTGTTAATGTGGTAAGAAACACATTGAAGATGTAGATACCTGAATTCCAAGACTCTCGACAGTAAGTAAATGTCCTCTGAAGATTAACTTTTTCAATGGAAGAAATGGCTACATGTGGGTTGTCTATCATGAGTGGTAACACTTGAGTTACACAGATGGCAGAGGCCAAGCATCAACATTTAATTATCAAAGGTAAGGTGGCCATGATTACCATAACAGGAGCAAATACTGTACTGACAAACTCCTATGACCTTCGGGGAACTTTGGTGGCAGCTAATAGGTGTTTGCAGGAGTCATCCAATTAGGATATTGACCAACTTGCATAAACAAGAAGTTAAGAGCTATTGATAAGTAGCAGAATATTGACGTTGAATTCTATAGTATGGTCTGGAGGTGTAGCTGAGCCACTAAAGCATTTGCCTAGCAAACACAAGGCCCTGAGTTTGATTCTCCAGCACCACATAAGCAGGCGTGGTGGAACATTCCTGTAATCTCAGCACTCGGGAGGCTGAGGCATGAGGATCATAAAATTGAGCCCTGATTGGGCATGTTAGTGAGAACATGTTTAAAATAAACAGAAGGGGGCTGAGAATGAAGCTAAGTAGTTAAGAACAAAGGCCCTATGTTCAGCCTCCACTACTGAAAAATGTAGAAACAAACAAACAAACAAACAAACAAATAAACAAGGAAGATAATACTTGGCTCTTCTAGAATGGTCTGTACTCCATAACTTAGGGAAGCCAGGACAGTGTTCTGCCAAGTGCAAAAGATGTCTATAACCATTACACATCCACTAAAATTGGAAGTGATCACAGATCTGCTCAATGGATCCATTTAACCAGCTGTCTCAGATCAAAATTCTAATTAATCGTTAACTTGGCCTCCAATATCCATTGTAACTTAAAAACCATTGTGACATTTTGCATCTCTTGCTAATTAGTGTTATCTGAGAGCTTGTGTTTCCCAGTCCTGAAAATTCGAAGTATTTATTTTTATCATACTGTTAATCTACAATACAGTACCGATTTCCTGGAGAGATTTCTTGGAGTGACATCTACTGTACAGAATCCTGGAGAATGTTCAGGGTCCTTCCCCCAAATAAGTCAAACTCCTCCTACTCTGTGAGTTGATGTGAATCAAGGACCTAGTCCTGGGCATCTGTGAGATGTGCAAATCAGGGACCTAAGTTAGAGATGATCCTAATTTTTTTAACTGAATTTTTTTTTAAGTGGGAAAATCCTCCAGATCTAAATGACTTGAAAATGTGGTTTAGAGCTTGTGGAGAGGGGAAGAAGATGGAGGAGTGCTGAGGCGTGGGAAGGGGGAAAGGGTGTGATACGTAATAAATTTGGGAAGTTAAAAAACAAAAGAAAGAAAGAAAACATGGTCTTGAACTCTGTTTTGTTTAACCTCTTTAATAAAGAATAAAACGTTAGAAGAAAAATGCCAGAACAGTGGAGAGTAGATGTATGATTCCAAGGGTAGAAGGCTGTAGGAAGATGAAATAATCATGAAATGAGCCTATAGAATAGGGCTTACTTGTGCAGTCTTCTGGTCCTGGGTCTCTGGGCTGCTAAGTGTACGGTGAGTTCCAGCAAAGAAATTAAGACCTGCCTCAGGCAGAAAGGGAACCGACAGAGAGATCTCTCCTTGCGTTTGCTGCTTCTTAATTGCTTTTAGCTCAGCACAATTTTTATGTCAAAGATGTATAATTTTGGATGACATATTTTTGTTTCTTTCAATGACATAAGTAATTCTTTATTCAGAAGAATTAACAAGATTAAATTTACCAAAAACAGTGCAGAGGGAGTAGTTCTAATTCATCTGGCCTTGACAAAAACAGGTGGCCCGTGGTGGCTAATGGTCTTCTGACATAAATTTAAACTACATCTTAGGGTCTGGAATTTTACCTGTCTTACAAACTAGTATATAATGTGGTTAGTATTTCCTGGGTGCCAGGGTGACAGGAGACAGTGGCATTGTAGGTACTGAGGGATAGAGGGTCTCCCGAAAACAAAGAACTTACTGGAAAGCAGGATTATAGAATAACCCCTGAGACTCATGACCACTCCTTAGAACTACTTAACAAATGAACATAATTTAAAGAGAATAGGATGAAAGATCTTAAAGGAGGGATACTTCTAAAGCTACTTAAAGGTGGGCTTCATCAGCTGCTTAAGGAGGGAGAACTCAAAAGTCTTATTGTAAACTGAATTTTGTAAATCAGGTTAATAATTCAGCTAAGTATTTACACATACATTTTTAGCCAAGTACAACTCAAAGGATAACAAGCGTATTATTCTAAACTAGTGACGAATCTGCTGTAATAGGAATCTTCACAAAAATTGGTATTAGTTTCCTTATTTTTTTACTCAGGTTTAACTCTTAAGAAGAAGTCTTTGCTCTTAATCTGTGGTAAATGATAGAAGTTAGATGCTATGCTGACATGCTTAAACATTTCAAAAGGAATTGTGCTCTGGGACTCTCATATCAGAGAGACCATTCGATATTTCACCTTCTGCTTCTGACTCACTTCACTAAGCATGATGTTCTCAAGTTTCTTCCATTTGCCTGCAAAAGCCTCCATGCTGTTGGACTTTATAGATGTGTAGTATTCCATTATGTCATCTTGACAAGATCCGTATATGTGCACAAAATCCTCAACATCATTGTAAACGTTAAGTTTTGCACTAATGCATACCAATAAAATAGGGAAAAACTGAAAAAAAAATTCCAAAGGAGAGTGAAAAAAATTGTTTTGGAAAAAGGTACCCCAAAATATGAAAACATGACACATTTAAACTAAATTTGAAAATCAAAACTGGACTAACCAACACACGGAGTAAACAAACAGCTTAACAGCTGAACGTTAGAGCATTACACAGCCAACTGGGCATATGCTTTGATTAATTTTGATGCTCCACTACTAAAGAGTTGCTATTTCTTAAATATAAAAGGGGTAGTGTTTTCATTTAAGATCGTGAAGTAGTTGACTCTTCTGTTTCAAGTTCAAGTTTAAGTTTCAATCCTATTTCTACACTTGTGCACAGTAATAGATTTCACTCTACTGATTTATTTACTGACAGCTTGGTTGAGGTTGTACACTCAAGGGGTCAGTTTACAGGCAATAGATTGTCTGTCACAATACCAATAGAAACTCTCTTTCCTTGTTAAAAAATCCTTCTGTGAAACTTTTATTAGATTAGCCAATGCTTTCAAGTTTTACATGGGACCTTGAACCAGAGGAAGTATTAAGTTCAGGCTGTGGTTCAAGGTACCCTGGGAAGGGATAGTATGGTATGGAGATATCATTGGCTTATCTTTCTCTATGAGTGCTGGTCGGACTTCTTGATCTCTGAAGTAAAGCTCTTTGGAAAAACGTATCAGGGTGTGGCTGCTCATGGGCGCAGCCTAAACAAGTGACAATGGAATATGACACAGAATCAATAGAAGCAGAGTTCCTGACAGGAGCTAGAAAGTATCAGAACCATTAGTCACAGGGGCAGGTGCATATTTAGAACTAGCTGGAGTAGTTTTAGGAGAGATAATGTGAAGCGGAAGTAAATAATGTGAACAAGCGCCAGCCCTCTGTGTTGCCATCTTTGCTATTATGTTCATGACTGGGAGGTGCCAGGCTTTTCCTAACCCACTAACGAGGAGCAGACCTGGGCCTGATATACAAATGAATCAGAAGGAGATGTTGGAGCAGAGAAGAAATAAATTTTTACCATCTCACATTTCTAAGGCTGAGAGGTTTGTGGTGAAGAGAAGTCCTGTCTGTCAACACGGGTTAATTGTGCATTTCACATAGGGAGCAGAAAATGGCTTGGCAGGTTGGTGCTGAAAGATCTGTCACTAGGGGAGACCAAGGCTGAGGCATCCGGGGAACTCTGTTCTCCAGTCTGGAGTTTAGTTAACATTAATGTACTCAGACTGGCTTCATAATGTCTACAAATTCGCCATCGGCTGGAAACTTTAGGAATAAATGAAACTAGATGAACAATAAATAGGAGTCTTTATGTTATTTTTTATAACCACTATATAAATTTTAATTTTTCCTCAGCACATTATTTTATTACAGAAAGGAAAAATACAACTGGTAAAACAAATAACACCCATTCAGTGAAAATATGTAATATCTTTAAGATAAAATGAGTATGATTCCTGTATTGAAAAGGTACTTTTGGAATATTTCTTTTTCTTTCTTTTCTAAAATAAAAACTTTTATTTGGTTAACCAAGTACGATATATCTACAAATGGCGGACACTTGACTTGATCGTCAATGGATCTTAAGTAGGAAAGCACTTTTGTTGTATTAAATACTATCCTAAAATACAGTGTTCACATCAAAAAGTTCATGAAAATAGCCCAGTTATATTTGAATATGTCTGCAATAAGACTGGACTCTATATAGTAAAATGTATAATAAAAAGCAAAACAAAATGCAGTGTGTTCTGCACAATGTTTTCCTGTATAACCTTCTTTTGACAACGAAGAAATGAAGGAAACTCCCCCCCTCCTTTGCAATTTTATGATGTGAGTTAAGGAACCCATTTTACATTGTGGAGACTCGGATTCCTTGTTTCTAATTAAGCATACAACCTTGTTGCTTGTGAGTGGCCTTATCTGTAATTGTTCATAGGCTTTATGGTGAGTGCTAAAAGAGCTTGTGTATCAGTCACTTGTGACAGAGCTTGCCCTATGGCAAAGTGCACTAGAAATGTAATTGGTTGTCTTGGAAATCTCCCGTGTCCAAGTTCACCATCTGGATCTTTCAGTTCCATCCATACGAAGACAACTGAGAACACACTTGTGGCTGAACAAGTTAGGTTAAAATGAATGAATGAGCCAACATTTTCACATGCAGTCAATTTTCAGGGCACCTTTTTATTCCCTTGCCTCTCCCTTCCTATTAAACACTTTCTGCTACTAATCATTCAAAATCCTTAGATGGCTACTACTCAATTTCTAGAGCTGACAGTGTATTCAAATAGCAGTTCTTTTTTTTTTTTTCTAGAAATGAGTCTATCTAGAGTTGTCAGCTCTAGACAGCATGCACTTTAGGAGCACCAAGTTTTTAAAAAACGTCATCAAACCACAGCCTGCACGCTGGCTTTGGAAGCAGATCTAGAATTAAGGCTGAGTTACCTCCTGTAGGAGGGGTTTGGTGACATGGTGACTGCGTGGTTGGCAAATACGAAAATCTCCTCATGGAGTTTCAATGTACGAGCTTTTGTAGACACAAGCACTGATCTGTACCAGAGCAAACGCATGCCACTTTTGCTCTGCCTAAGTGGTACTGTGAGTATGTATACATAGTGCTTCTGCACCTGCTTGTGCACTGAAAAGGTTTATTATGCTATTTACAAGACATAATGTGTAACAGCTACAAAAATTCTCGTTTATCCCTTTGAGTGTTGCATAGAAGTCAATTGTATGTGTAATTTTTGTTTTTAGTCTATTGTCCCTTTCTAATAACTATCCAACATATTTAGATGGCTGTTCATTTTCAAGAGGTAATGGTATCTTCAAGTAACAGTTGATTTTTCCAGAAATTAGTCTTTCAAAAGTTGTCAATTTATCAGAGCCTCAGGCATAGATCACAAACAAAAGCTCTAAAACCTAAATGATAGAAGAGATTATGAGTGAATTCATGTTAAAATAAATGGCACAAGATAGATGATATATTGGTAATGACAGGTTCTTTTGGAGCTTTGGTGCCAAGCCAATGACTATGGAGTAGAAGATAAAGGCAGTGTGGCAAGTAATAGGTTATTTTGGAACAGAGATGGTCTTTGGGCACTCTCATGGATTCTTGAATTTTCTAATGGCTGACAAGATTTTGATTAAATATTTTCTGCTAAGAAATTTCTGGAGAAAATTGCTGAACCGTGACTCCACCTGCTGAGGTGAATTTGCTCCTGTCCTTATGACACATGTCTAATTCTATCTTGAAAATTTTGCTTCAATTGTTTTGCCTTTTATTTCTCAATCTTTCTGAAATTTTTCTTTAATTTAAATCTTCAGACACTTTCGTTTTCTTCATCCAAATAGGGAAAGCAGTAGAAAAATCTCTGCTCGTTTTACTTTCCTACTTGTATAACTATAGCCAGAGAAAATAATTCATTTAGTGTCATTTTTCATTCTTTTGCTTTACAGGAAACTGAAACTAAGACTCTGAATATGATTATGAATGATCCTTTCCTCTGCCTTGGGATATACAATTGATAATACATACTATGAAGTCAGTGGTTTATCATCCACTGACTTAATCTCTAGCAATATGAAATTGGAAATGAACTGATCCTGTGGTGAAGGTTTTGGCTTCAAACACGTGCTAACTGTGAGCTCTTGGTGCTTGGGATCAAACCCATGGCGGTGCCCTTGCTAGGCAAGTACCCCACCACTGAGCTACACGCTCAACCCCAGCAAATCAAAAGACTTCCAAGTGCGGTAGTTGTCTTTGCTCATTGTGAAAAAATAGTGCCTAGTAAGTGTGGGTTTGCTTATGACAAAATGCTCTGAATATGAACACTGTAGAAGCTTTTGAGGCCACAGTGAAATTCTGGGGTCAGAAAACAATCCCAATAATGTGTAAAATTCCCGGAGAGAGTAAAGACGTCTTAAATTGGCATATAGAAGAGGCAGGGTAGTGGTAGATGCATTCTGGGCAGAGATCAAATTAAAGTGATAATAAATTGAATAGCTTCTTTTTTTGTAAATTTGAAGTGTACCGCATGTACCATTCATCACACAGATGACTGCGATGGGCAGATTTGTGTGTAGATTACACACAAATACACACCGCCTATACGTATATATAGTATCAGTATCTATCTATCTGTCTGTCTGTCCGTCTATCTATCTATCTACCTATCTATGTATCTGCCTATCATCTGTGGTTTGTCGCCATCACCCAGCTCAATAAGAATACTTCTATCCACCGCCTGGGAAGGTCTCACATCCCCAGTTCAACCCTCCCGTCTCACAGAATAGTGTTCTATCCCTGTAGGTGGGTTTGACTTGTTCTTGGACTTAACAGGCATAGAACTACATTCTTCTCCTGGCCCAGTCTGATTAACTCAGCACATTCGATGTGTAATTCAGCCATCTTGTCACATGTATCAAGAGTTTATTCTTTTTCATTGTCGGGTCATATTCTATTACATAAATAGACTGCCACCTTTCTTCCTTTCTCTTACCTTTGATGGACACTGGCTGTGTCTGGCTTGCAGATATTATGGATGAAATATCAGTGAATATGCTTTTGTGATCATTTCTGAGGATTTATGCTCACTAAAAATTGTGAGTAAAATTCCTGAGTTATGGTATGGGATGTAATGCACTAAGTTTTAGAGGACATTTCCAGAGGGTTTTTTTTTTTAAAGATAGCTATCCTATTGTAAACTATCAGCTTTATATGTGAGATATCCAAATGTCCCACGTTTCTTCCAACATTTGATACTGTTTTAAAATTCAACATATTAAGCGGGAGACTATATGTTACAGTTTTTCATTTCAACTTCTGATGATAAAATACATCGTGTACATTTAATGTATTTATTCGTCATATATGTGAATTCATCTTTTGAATTAATAATATCTATTGCCTGCCTAAATATAAATTGTGTTTCTGTTTTTGTTTTTAGTATTTTCCCCTGTATATTTTTTCTTAGTTTATTGCTTTGAATTCATTTTCTCAATTTTATTTGGACAAATACATTTTTAATTTTGATAAATTTGAGTTTGTTTTCTTTGTTCATATTTTCTGTGCTTAATCTATGAACCGTCTTCCCGTGCAAAATATATTTGAATATCAATATTAAAAAAGCAAATACTGTCCCATATTTCAACCAAATGAGACTAGCCAAATCTTAATGAAAAAGAAGATGATAGGATAAATGAGAAATAATTTTAAGGGGGAAATTTCTGCTCTGGAAATCACATAAGTCAATGTCAGAGCAATCGCTTTCTACTTCTTAACATAGGGAAAGAGAAAGACACTAAACAAAATTTCAAAACTTCAAATAATAATATTGAAAAAGAAAGAAAGTAGATAAAAGATTACCATTAGTAAAGAATATATGAACTAAATCAAAAGAGAGGGAATGGTAAAGAAATATTTGCTATGTAAAAACAGACAACGAATAAATTAAATAAAGAATGAAATAAATAAAGACTGAAAATTCCATTCTTCTGAACAAACCAGAAAAGCCACCAAAACTAATAAGAAAAAGGACAAATAACTAACATCAGCCAGAGTAATCCAAAACTATGGAACAACAATAAGCAATTCCTAAAACCCAATGGATTGACCTCATGTTTACTTTTGTCTAACACCGTAGGTTAATCAGAGGGGACCTGGAGTCCATGGTTTAACACTGCTCAAGATAGTATCTGGAAGGTTATTACTATTACAGGAAACATTGAGCCCATCAAAATGTACATCGTCCCTTGAAAATTTGGAAATTGCTACCTGTGACACGTGTTATTTCTGCTCTTATTTCATTGGTCAGTTTCATGGTTTACATCTCATGTTTCTTTAATGAAACGCAAATTAGATAGATTATTTTGTTCTTGCATCTCTTTTCCATTTGTCTTTCCCTTCATTTTCTCTCCGTGCTCATGTTGAATAACCTCTACTGACTCTGCATCGCTTTTCCCTTGGTCATTGCAGAAGTAACTAAGCTCTTCCTGTGCCACTTCCACTTTGCTTATTGCTTTGTCTACTCCTTAATTTCTTGTCGCTTACTTCGCATATGTTCTATTTCCTGGTGATAAGAGGCACCTAAAATATAAGGGAAAAGAGTAAAATAAAAATGAAATGAAAGAAAGCAGGGCTAGGGAAGGAGACAGAAGACAATCTAGAGGAAAGAAAGGAAATGGGGGAGCGAAAAGGCGAAATAAAATAATTAAAATGAAATATTTGTTACAGGAGTGATCACAATTGTACATATAAAAACTAAGGCTGTGTTCTAATATTATCATAGATGCTCAAGGTTTTAGGAGATGCATGACCTATATAAAGTATGTAACCAATAATGTGTGCACAGAGTAGGTGGCGATCTCCTTCGACAGTGGCAAGAATTTCCCATTGGCTTAAAAAAATATCTCCAGGGATGTACAATGAGACATTGGTGACGAAGCTTAATAATGTGGTGGAAGATTTCCACTGTTTCTGTGTAACATTAGAGCTTAGCATGAAGTCAGTAGGGGGCATCAAACATTTTCAGCAGCAGAGGAAGCTAATTAGAATTTTATACTGGTGTGCTAACTATATATGAGTATAAAGATTAATTCCTCAGTTCTTTCATGGAAGTGGCTTGTATTAAATTCTATATCAGCTGACTTTGGGAAAAACTTGCTAAAAACTTTCTGCATAATAAGAAAAATAGCATTTCTTCCCCAAGTTCAACTATATAATTAATTCATTCTTTCAATTATTATAGATTTTTATATAATAGAATGTATGACCTTTCGTGAGTTATGTATTTTAGAATACAGAAATGATATTTAATTTGCAGAATATACATTACCAGAGCAGCAAAATTCTAGCTAATGATTTTTATTTCGACTTCATCATCTTGCCTTAGTTCCATTTCTTTATTTTTTTAATTTTTTTGGTAAAAGTCATGTTTGTGGAAAGATGCTGAAGCTATTTGCAATACACTGAGGCATGATGCGACCCTTCCCTTTCATTGAGAATGGTTTCTGACTGTCTTCAAGAACAAAACGAAATAAAATGAGCTGGAATCCCTTCACTTCATGATTCTGAAGAGCTTATAATTATCTGTTACCCAGGGTCTGCTATATGGAGGGCATTTTGGCACTGAGATTGTTTGTAGCCCGAAAGCTCTCCAGGGTTACCCAGAAATGGGTAGAAAATTTTCCATAATGCACAGAAATAATGTCGCACACAAAGAACCATTTCACCGACTGCTTCTCATGTGTAGAATCTCCACTGAACCCTAACAATGGAGTCTGGAAAATGTGGTTTTCTGCCTCCAATTCTTGCACTTTCAAGTGAAAGTTAAAGAACAGTAACACAAACGAATACTCAGGAGCAGGTTATATCTGGCAGAGGTTAAGTGCTAACATTATTAAAATTTCACTTTTAAATTAAATAACTAATTTTTCTCACTTCAAAGAATTGCAATTTTCCTTGCAGTAATAGGTTAATATTATGTATGTTTTCCTCTGTGTTTTACGTTCAGTATTTAAAATGAAGTACAAGGTCATGTGTCTGACAGAAGGGTGCTTACTCTGTGGGAATACAACACTCAGAGGCGCAAGCTTCAACCAGCCCTGTTGGTTCTTGGTTATCGCTCTCTTCCTGTGATTTGCTTTGACTCATGATGAATATTAGCTGACAATATGGGCCGTTAATTCTTCTTTTATTACAAGAACAGAAACAAAATCTGGAGGAAACTTCTTGTACGAAAGACTACAGAATTTTTTAATGCATTGAAATTCAAGCTTTAGAAATTCTAATTATTTTCTTTAAAGTAGAAAAGAACTCACAGTTTATTTAAATAATTATTGCTAATACCTAGAATTTATGGTAAAGACACTAGTTTACCAAAGTATTTCTACGTCTTTTAAACTTACTCTAAATTTTTGTATGCTTGGCCACGTTTATTATAAGCTGTAGTTAAATAATTGACAGTTAAGAAACACTGTGTTTTATAAAAAATGCATGTATATTCTCCTTATGGAAATAATTGATACGTGAGTTAGGATGAATTATCTCTCCAACCAATTGCTTCAGCAAGCTTCATACTGCATTTTAAGCAAGACCAGTCTGACATTGTCTTAATCTTAGGAAATTGCTTGCTGAACACGTCCCTGGTTAATAACCGCTACCTATTAATATTATTAATAATATCTTCTTGTAGCGTCTAAAAAGTGGGAGGAGAATGTCTGGCTCATTGCTCGTACATGGTCTACAAACTGTTTGGTTCAGCCTAGCCGCAGCTTCACCAAAGAGAAGCAGTTTGAGCCATCACATTAGGCTGTGATAATTAAAATGTCACTAAATATATAAGGCTAATGCTTAAAATGATAACCTTGTATGACCTGTGGCTAATGTTGTAAATATCCAATTGGCCCTAGGCTGAAAAAGGGTTTCTCACATCTGCTTTAAGTAGTTCGGTTCAAAAAGAAGTAATGGCCACAACCCTCGAGGAATTTCGTGACACGACACCTGTGACCAGTCATCTCAGCTCCCACTATGCCAGTCTTGCCAGCGTCTCTCCAAAAACACAGCCTCTGCTCTGTTACAGAGGTCGGGCCCAGACCGTGTCAGGGCTTTTGAGCCTTTCGCAGTGCGAATCGCTTCTACCACCTTTTCTACACAGCTGACTCCGCACAGATGTCAGGTATTTGCTCAGCGGTGAAACTTGTTCACTGTATTGATAATACTATATTTACTACAGAAAGCATGTCTTAGGTTTGTGTGTGTAAGTGCACATGTGGTGTATGTGTGTGTGTTGTATTGGTGATTGAATTCAGAGCCTACAAATTGAGCTTTGATAATGTTTTAGTTCAACACAAAGTCTTGGCAAATTACCAATTTGCTCATTATGGGCTTGAACTTGTAGTCCTCCTGCCTCAGACTCCCAAAGGGCCGGGATAACAGACATGAGGTATCATAGTTTTTTAAAAAGAGAAATTAATAGAAAGACTGTTGTCTAGGTATAAAAGTTGATAAGTAGGAGACTGAAAAAAGCTCAATTAAAAAAATAAAGGCTTCACAGAGCTAGCAATGGCAGAGAACAGCTGCTTCCTCTGACAAATTCTTCCTCTGAATTGAAGAAGAAAGACTATGACCACTAGATTTCAGAAGCTTGGAAAACGAGCCATGAATACGTCGGTCTTAGCCACGCATACGTCAGTCTTAAATCTCTGAGAACACAGTGCATTTAACTGATGTCAATGTCTTTGAGCTTGGAAGGACAGAGCCAGGTGGCCACCGGTAGGTAGGGAACTCCTGGGAGTGGCCAGCTGTGAAGCAATTAGTGGAAGCATTTCCCCAGGACACAGAGACCAGGCTAGTTCTGCAGGTGTTGGAAAACAAGAAAACGCAGGTTCAGTCGGAACGTTCTTCCGCTGAGGCCAAGAGAAGCTGGAGAGACGTTGACAGAACTAAAAGGAAAGTAGAAAGCCAACGGGAAATGTGAACCCTTCTCAACTCCCAGCTTTTCGCCAGATTCCTTCCTGCAAGGACTTCAAGGAACCTGCCAATGAAGCCAATGTTGTTCGCAAAGGGTCAGCATGAATAACATCATGAAGGGATGGTGTGAAATGTAAAGCAATTTTCACACCAATCCTGTCTGAAGTATTAATACTTTCCAATGTTTTCTATTTTCTGTCTGGCTTTGCTTTTCATCTCTATGGTTCTTAATAGCAGCATAGTTTCCTTATTTACAGTATTTATTGTCCATCTGTCTTCTGAAAATATAAGTTCTACATAAAAGAAATTTGTGAATATTTTGTTTAATGCTTTCTTGAAACATTCCTGGCAAGAGGAAGGTCCTCAGTAATTTTTTTTTTTTTTGAGATAGGGTCTCGCTCTGTGGTCATCAATATTTCTGAACGTTAATACAATCATTAATAATGAATAGAACTCACGTGTAATTATAGTGTGTTGGTACATATTTCTAGTTTATGTACTTAACATATCATTGGTTCCCAAATTGAATCATGTGCTAATCTCTTATTAACCTTCTCTCACAGAGAAGTAAATTAATGCATAAATGTGATAAGCAACTTGCCTTAGGTCACAAAACTAATAAATTGGTAAGCCAGGTTTCAAATCACAACATCAAGCTCTGGAGCCCTCGGTTTGGCCCTCCACCCTAAATTGAAAGTACAAATGAAAACACTAACTGCTCTCTTTCAATTATCCATACTTCACAAAGTCTTCCTAAAGGACCCAGAAGCATTACCGTATGTCAACTCTCTGAGCAAGCTTAACGATGAAGAAGAAATATTGTTATTGGAAAAACCTTTACAATGCTATCCTTAAAATGAAGGGTAAGTGTAATTGGGAACAGTGTCCTTTGAAAGATGTGGCTAACTTTAATGGGAAGCCAGTTCACTGAGCTTAAAGAGGTTTGCATTTTGTAACTCAGTTTTTGCTTAGTTCAATAAAACAAGAATTCAACTAACAGTGCTGGCTTCATTAATGTGGTGTCAGATTGTTTGCATTATTAGCTCAGACTGCTCAGTATGGTGCCCCAAAAACTTCTTCAGACCCGAACCTCTATTTTTCTTGTGATAAATATTTTATTAAGCATTAATAAATACAAAACTGAGTGCCTAAAAGGAATATAATAACATTCATCTCTGCAGTCACAGAGGGGATAATCCTTCGTGACGTACAGCGTATACGCACTACTGCAATCTTCATCTCAGAGCTTTTCCTTCAAATTTAAAAACTACCTCAGAGCAAAGAAATTATTTAAAAAGACAGTACATTTTTATTAGCCAAATAGAGACCAGGACTTCGTTTTAAATGACCTGAAGTCACCTTGAAATATTTGAGAAAGATTTCTGCATCTATTAAACCTGAGTTTGAGTTGTCTCTGTGGCCCTCTATGCACACATGAGATGTTGTGGGCTGCCCTGAAGTTACGGCGGTGTGTGCAGGCCGCAGGGCCACACCTACAGTGCACCACGACACTTGTTTGTACTTGACCTTCATTGTAAACTTTATATTTCAGCGAGGGAGCTTTAGGCAATTTGTATGGAATTTGGGTATTATAAAATAATACTTTTGCTTAATCAGCATTTTAGTAATGATCATGCACATTCATCTTGAAAAAAACACTTTGCTTAGTGTTCATATTCACATTTACATTTTACAATATATCTATGCGATGAATGTTGTGATACTTCTTCTATAAAAAAAGGAGTTTGAGTACCGAATGAGTCACTAGGATGAGTGCCGGCGGGGTGTGGCCGACGGACGGGCTCGGCTCTTCACATTTGTAGCTTCGTCAGACAAACGAAGACATAACGCAGATAGAAACCAGATGAATGTCTCTAATTTACAACTGTATATTGCTTTGCCACTAAAATAGTTAATATTACTAATATAAAAACTTCTGTTTGCAGGTTATGTTTATTTTATATAATAGCTCAAAGATGATAAGCCCACGCGGGGGCAGAAGAGGCAGATGGAGCCACGTTTATGGCTCTGCCATGTGACCGCTGAGGGATGCCTGGAACAATTAAGCAAGCACTCAGGTCTCCCTTGTCACGGTCAGCTGGCTGAGTGACCCTTACCATGCACTTCCACAAAATTGTCTACTCGATAAATACTGACACCTTGGGTGTAATAACAGGATTCCTCATGACTAATGCAGAATGCACAGGTGTACACATTCCATGTGGAACCCTTATCCACTGGGTCATGTCTGAGCAATGGCATCCAAACTCCAGTAATAGCCACTTAGAGATGGATATGCCATCAATGCAGAGATGACGGGGAGAGAGTCATTTTCAAACACAAATGACAAAGATAATTTTCTTCATAAAATTTAGCTTTCTGAAATCAAAATTCTCTAAAGTTTACTTACACATTTCAGTTGCTCTTTTTTTATTTGGTCTTTTAATTTGGGGGATTTTTCAAGATCTTATGCACTCTAAATACTAGTTTCAGTCCCAGTGGTATTTTTTTCTCAATTTGTATGTTATCTTTGCTTTCTGTTATTTTTTTCTTTGCTCTGAGGAAGTTTTCCTTTTTATTTAATCCCATTTGCTGATTCTTAGTGCAGTTTCCTGCGCTAATAGTGTTCTTTTTTCTCCCAGTTTTATCGACACATAATATTTCAAACTCAAATGGCATGATATGTCATCCATAATGTTTACATTGAACTTGAGTATTTTATGAACATATATATCACAGCAAAATTACAAATCCCACCCCTCTCACTTTCTGATCTTCCCAGACCCTACCCTTCCTGACTGGTTCCCGTCATTCCTCCCGTTTAGCTCTATGCCGTGTCTCTGATCTGGATTTCTCATATTAGAGAAATCATTTGATATTTCATCTTCTTCTGACTCACTTCACTGAGCACGGTGGTCTCAAGTTGCAGGGGCTCGGAGGATGGGGAAGGCGGGAGGTTTGTCGCGGAGAAAGCACAGACGATTAGACTGTGATGTGCGTGTGCAGTGATTCCTCCAGTTAAACGCACTGGTTATGTATTGCAAAGATATAGTCATAGAAATGATGGTTATGAGAAAAATGAGGCTTAGTTAGAGTTGGCCTAGACACAAAGATCCTCAGCTGTCCGCTTCCAGTGTCCACTTCTAGTTGTTCCTCACTTGGGTCCTGAGGCCACCACTTCTCCAGGGACCTCAGGCTCTTCAGAAGCCATCTCCTGTCAGAACACTCTAGAGTCTCCTGGTGGTCTTTGATTCATTCTTTAATGATTTGTGCTGGGATCCAGTGATTTTTATTTCAGTACGGTTGTTGCTGGGTCCTGGGGTTTGGAGCTGGAGCTACACACAGCGCAGTTTAAGTCCTTGGTTTTTGTGTCTCTCCAAGATGCTGAAAAACTGACCAAAGCCTTGTTTCACTTCTCAAATGTAGTAAGGAAAGGCCTGTACTTTTTGTACTTTTTGTTGTATTTCAGCTCTCTCTCTCTCTCTCTCTCTCTGTCTGTCTGTCTCTCTATCTCTGTCTCTGTCTCTGTCTCTGTCTCTGTCTCTCTCTCTCTCTGTATGTGTGTTTCTATCAATTTTAGGACAGGCTTGACTAGGCTTAAAGTGATATTTTATTTTGCTTCTTCTTCTAGTGAAAATGATTCATAAGTAATGAACCTGTCGGAAAAGATTCCCTACTGTGTAGCCCTGACTGTCGCTATAAGATTTCAAAAATTATTTCCTAAAATACAGTTTGAAGCAATTTGTTTTCCTGAAGTAAATTTTAAGAAACTTAACTTCACTAAGATAAGAAAACATGAACATATTTAGTGAAAATAATTTGAGCTATTGCATCTCATTCAGAGCCTATTTCGCACAGAGGGGCTATTGACTAATCCACCTTTGAAATAATTGTAAATATTTTCTATCTTTCTCTGACAAATTAAAAGTATAAGAGATTGTTTTGGAATGTGACAAAGGGTGACTTTTTTGCCTATTTTTGTCATATTTTTTCCTTCCTCTCATTTCTTTCTTTCTTTCCTTTCTTTCTAATTCATAGTCATAACACACAATCATTACGTTTACTTTGGCAGGTGGCATTCCTTGATTTTTCTCCAATCTTTATACTCTCCTCTCCATTCCACCTCATCCTCTTTCCAACCTATCTCCAAGACACTCACTATCTTCTACACTTTTTAATCAAAAAGAAAAAGAAAAATGAATGAAGTTTTGTAGTTAGGAGTTGTGCCTTCTAAACTTGTGAAATCTGTGTGCGTCTGTCAGCTCTCTGCATCCGACTTCTTTCCTGTGCAGTGCAGTGATGGCATGGAGACAGTTTATATTTTATTTAGTGTCTAGTATCTTTTTTCAACAAGAAAAGAATTTCTGGAGAATTTTATCAGGTGTTGTTCTTTACTTAATCCAATCGCAATATATTTCCTTGGAAGCATTTCTTCTAAATAGTGTTGCATTAGGTATGAAAGAACATTACTGGTCCTGTTCACTGGAATTGCCTTGTGGTTATTTTATTAGGTGCCTTCCATTACTGCCTCAAGTCTAACAGTGAATTTTGCAACTAACATAGAGAGTGTTGCTATATTCCTGAAATCTGGATCATTAACAGCATAGATGTTTAAGCAATGAGAAAGCAAAATAGTCTCCAGACTGTGTGTGTCTAACTTTGCACAGGAAAGAGAACTTTGCCTCTCACAAGGACCAAACTGTGAAATTACCTGTACAAGCTTGACTGGTATTGTCTGATTGCTCTGAATAAACTTTTGAAACATATCAAAAATGTAAATATCTGATAATGTTAAACATTTAACATCAAGTATTATACTACAGCCCCAATGCAATCTGTTTTTTTAAATATAGCAATATACACGATACATATTTTGCTCCTTGTCTTGGTTACTTTTTCATTGATGTGACTCAATACCCAACATCCACAAATTAGGGGAAGAAAGGTTGATCTTGCTCACAGTTTCCGAAGGTCACAGTCCACTCAGGGGCAGCCGGCAGCAATGGACGTACATGGCAGAGGCAGAGGTGGAGGCAGCTTCTCATGACATCACACACAGGAAGCCAAGGCAAGTTGAGACTCGTCCTCCAAGGAAGGCAGGAAGCAGCTTATACATTCTTCCAGGTCTCATCCCAGTGATCGGCCCCTTCTGGATCCAGACGTGGAAGGTGTGATAACCTCCACTACATGCCAATAATCCAATTTACACACCTGTAATCCACCCCTCCAGACTAGGTCCCAGTCTCCCAAAAGCACATGATTCCATAGACAATCTATAACATTCTACAATATACCACATGAGACTTTTGGGGACATTCCAGATCCAAAACGTAATATTCCCACAGGCATTTTTTTTTGAAAAATTATTCATACATTACAAAACAAAAGATAGTCCAATTAAAAAAATTATGAAGCTGAGCAGTCTATTTGCCTACAATCTATGTCCCACATATCAGCACATTTTGTTAATGTTACAAAGCTGATGAGTTTAAGTATTCAAATTAACATTTGAAAGAGTTTTATTTCTAGTCTTTTAAATTCTGTTTTGTATGTTTTAGATTTATTGAGACTAACATTGCATCTCTACTATGTGTGAGGCAAGGAACCAAAATATGGGAGAAAAAAAATAACACTTTCAATAACACTTATTATATTTCTTTATGCTACTAGCTTCTCACTTGATAAAATATTGACAAGCAGCACAATGTATATTATTTTCCCCAGATAATTTAGATAATTTATACATGAAAATTCATATGTGCAAAAATCAACAGGAAAAAATGAATATCTGTTGGGAGTGTTAACGTTGTGGAATTTTTGTAAACAATTTAAGCAATCATTTGAACTTGTTTGGGGTATATTTGTAACAATTTAAGCAAGTATTTCAACTTCTTTTGGGTTAGGGATAGTTGTGTCGACGGATGTTTATGATTGGTCAAAATACCTGTTGTGATAGCCCACTCTTTATAGACTATTGGTTAGTTTATGTTGTTAAGACTGATTCTCTCTGTCCCTTCTGATGACATTTAGATCATTTCTTCAGTGAACTAGTCAGTGTAGATTGAAAATATATCGACAAAATTGTTCAAGGTATCTTGCTGCAAGGAAAGAATAATTCTTTTGTTAATATTCATAGCTGCATGCTAATGAGGGTATTCTTCAGCTAGCAAGAGAGCAATTTAGGCCACAAAGTGGAAGAAACTTTGTAACTAGGAGAAATGAAGACTGGAATCTTTGCTAGCATGTTTTGGGCTTCTTCTGTGTTTTTCCCTTCTGCTAATAAGGCCTCCCGCTTCGTTACCAATCTACTTGGCCCTTGGAATCTCAAGGCTTGATTTTAAAACCTAAAAAATCTTCCTTAGTTAAAGGAAGGGACAGGATGAGGCAGAGGAACATTAAAGGAAGCAGGACAAATGAGCTCTGTTAGCAATGATCAAAAGCAAACAGTGAAAAAATGTTAGCAGGAAGAGCAGGTTCTCTTTTCTAACTCAGGCTAATGATTTTTTTCCTTTAGATTCAACTAAGGACCTTACCTCAAAGCCCCTGAGAGGAAAGGTTTTGATTTTAAATTTTATCCTTCAAATGAAGTTTCTTAAACCCATTAGCAGTGTGGAAAGAACAGCAAGCCGGAACCCAAGGGCTGATCTGTTTCTGGCTGTGCCCGCAGCTAGCTGTGGCCCTTGTGAAAATGACTTTGCGTTACAGGTACAGATTTTTCTTTGTCTCTAGAATGTAGAGCTTGGAGAACACGTCCACTAGGTTTGTGTACTGTGTAGCATGATTTTGCATTTCCTTGGTATAACAGCACACATAACCGTGTGGAAACCTTGTCGCTTATGACTTAGTCGGCTTGTTTCTTTAAAGCTTGCCAGGTTCATCAACATGAGTGGATCACCGTGCGTCACATTTCTCTTTCTTAAGAAAATAAAATGGGTAGTAACTCTTTAGCCATGCTAGCTAGCTAGTCTTATGAGCCATGTAATGGATGCACCTGTCATTGGTCACTCTTCACGTGAAATAAAAATGTTGCTGTTTTCCCATTGAATTTTATGTTGTAATCATGGCCATAAATAGAACCTATGTAATACCATTTTGTGTGCGATTTTTTTTTTCTTTGAAAGAACATACACGTAGGATTTATGTGATATTTCTCTAGTTTGCTTCAAATATTTTCCCAAAGATATCTAACGCAAACTGTTAGTAATTATGTTGCACAAGAATTCACAAAATAAAACTGAACTCTATGGTAAGAAATTGTAACAACAATAAGGTGCACACTATAAAAATATAGGGGTCTCTAGAATAGGGGTCTCTAGAATGGGTAATAATTGACAACAATGTTGGTAATATGTCAATAAATGGAATATTAAATATTTAAATATTCTCTTTATTTTGACTATGTTATTTAAGAAGCTGACAAGTTTTATAGACATGTGACTATCCTTCAAATGGCCTGCAGGTTTCTCTGAGGGTAGACTGAGATTTTTCCAAATAGTCTATGAGCAATGATAGCTTTAAAAATACATTTTCATATCAATTTGATGTTTCATGGTGATTACCTACATGCCCCATTGTAAGTCACACAAACAGTTAATGTATTCTTTTCTGTATATGGACAAAGATGAGGACATGTGGTAATATCAATTGTTTTCTTATATTCTTTTTTTTTTTTTTTTTTGAGACAGGGTCTTGCTCTGTGGTCCAGGCTGGTCCTGAATTCACTTCAGAGCCCAGGCTGGCCTTGGACTCATGGCAATCCTCCTGTCTCAGCTTCCTGAGTGCTGGGATTACAGGCATACACCACCACGCCCAGCTTATGTGGTGCTGGGGAATCGAACTCAGGTACTTAGCGCTTGGCTTAGCACTTGCTCAAGGGCTTTAACTGCTGAGCCATTTCTCCAGCCCCTGTTTTGTTGCATTCTTGATCTCTAAGATGTCATTAAAGAGTATGCTACATGCTTAAGTAGAAGGCAGAGTTACAATACTACCAACATGTGTTTATTATTATTTATATTATTATTAATTTATTTTTGGCATACTCAGTTCAGAATGTGCAGTGTACTTTTAAAACACATAGTTGTTTCTAAGAAAGCGGAGCTCCTTCCATAGCGCCTGATGCTAGATAAGAGAAGTTCTCCTCAAGACATCGGCTCTGTGAAATGACCGGGTGCCTCTGATCACATTATTGCAAAAGCTGGCATCTTCATTTTTCCTTTCTCCCTGTGTCTGTTTTGCTGCGTGAACGGCAGGTATTAGGGAAAACAGGTTATTTTGCCTTGGTTTACTGTTTTGGTACAGAAATATTCCAAAGGATGGTGATTGCCGCGCTCGCTTTCTTGCTGGGAGTCTGGCAGGAAGGAGGCCTTCCGAGCAAGTCTCCAGCCCACAGCCCGGGTGCCTTAGCACCCAGGTGAGCTGCACGGTTGCTGGCTCCCACCCTTTCATGGGTAAGTGTCCCTAGAAAACATTCTTTCAAAATCTAAGAGAGTGATCTGTGCGATTGTTTCTTAATGATTATACAAGAGTAGCATGTTATCAAAGATGAATTGTCTTAGGGATGCTCTGGTCTTCAAATCTTACCTGGAAAATTGAAATGAGTTAGGGGTCACAGAGTTACCCTCTTTGAAAGTGCGGTAATACTTACTTTTGTCAATATTGGATATCTCATTTGTTTCTTAGAATTAATTTTCACTGAAATTAGGCCAAATAGTTCGTAGAAATGATAGAAGCGGAGCAATTGCACTGGGCCAGAGCACAGGAAGCTGTGGGCCTCTTAGAAAAATACGAGCGGATAGAAAAAACAGAAAAGGTTTGCCTGAGACATTTGTAATCATAAGGAATTATTTCATTACTGAGTCGGGGAGCAGGGACTTCAGGAAAACGAATCCTCCCTATCTTTCTTCCTGACCTCCTGCCTCCTTTTTTCTTAGTAAGAAGAGGCTGAAGAGCCAATGTGTCTCCACTTTACAAAGTGGATATCTGGGACATCCTGGCAGAGAAAGAGCTTAGCGAGGGTGTGGGAAATAGACACATCCTGAGAGGAAAAGTGCTTCTCCCGGAATTTATTACCATCCTTGCCTCTCCAACTGGTTTTTAATCTTTTTTTAAATGTTCGCTATACAGCAGGCAGCCCAAACTAACACAGAACGAGATAAGGACCATCCAAATCAAAATAAACAGAAAAAATAGACTTAGGCATTGATGGCCAAGCACACTGTGAGTTCAATTCCAAGTAATCCTTACAAAAAGACCAAGTGTCAATAGATTTTATTCAAAAAATTATATATGTTCACTCTATAACAAGCAGTCTAAATACAAAGAAAGATTAAAAATGAACAAATGACCGAGTTATGTCAGACAGTAAAAGTTGTCCAAACTCTCTTAACAGGAGACCAAGTAAACTTTCAGCCACAAGCCTGGGATGGGAAAATAATTATTAAGACTAGATGATGTATATATAGGAAAATTTGTGTACTCAACAATATAGACTAAAATCTGTACAGCAGAAATTAACAAATTAAAAATCTATAATTGGAAAGGGACATCTATTTCTGTAAATTTTAGAATTTCCAAAAATTTTAAAACTTTTCATAGGATCAAATAAATATAATCTATAACATATTATAATAGCCCAGGTGGGCCTGTACACACACACATGTATTCTAAACAAAATTTGAAACAATAATATTTTAAATTCTCAAATACAAGATTCAGGGAAAGTAGGGATGTACTGACACACTGAAATTCTAGACTTTCATAAATATAATTGGAATTTATAGAACAATACCTTGAAAAAATTATTTGGAGATTAAATTGTTTACAACTAAATATAGTGGACAGGAAGAAATTTCAACAGCAACTAGAAAATATTTTACCTCTACTTATGAAAATATTATAGATGACAATTGTGAAATTTAATTAAACATTAAAGGGACATTGGGGACATATATAAATATATAAATAAGCTAAAATAAAAATAAATAAGCTAAATCTTCAACTCAAAATATAAAAAATATAGTTATTACATAAAATAGGCATAATCAAATAGGAGACACATTAATAAAAATAGAAAAGAAAATTAAGTAGAAAATTGATATTTAAGGCAATTTTTAAAAATTATGTCAACAGTTTTCAAGATACTCCAGAAAATGAAAGGAAAAAATCTTCCCAACTTATTGTATGACAATTGCAGAGTTTTATATCAGAAGAGTCAGTTGCCTTGTTTTTGAAATTTTCTAATATTGTCAGTGGGAATATGGGTGTGAGAGAAAGAGCAGAGGACAGCACCCAAAGTATAAAGAATTTATTCACTGATTTCACGTAAGAAAATTTTCCAAACCTGGGAAAATAAATTAATTTTCAGGTACAAGAAGCTTATAAAACACAAAGGAATCTCAACCAGCAATGACACACATCATAATCAAAACCTCAGAAATTCAACATAAAGAAAGAACGTTAAAAGCAGCAATAGGAAACCAGTCATTACTTTCCCAAGGCAAACGCACTTGAACTACGCAGATTTTTCAATGCAAACTTTAAAGGCTGGGAGAACATCAAACAAAATCTTTCAAACTTTAAAAGATAGCAAGTGTCAACCCCAGTTGTTTTATATATCAAAATTATCCCTGAAAAGGGGGATACAGGGCGAATAAACATTTTTCATGACCAAAAGTCCCTAAAGAAATTTGCAACCATTAGCCCAGCACCGCAGAAAATGCTTGAAGAAATCTTTAAGAGAGACAGAGAGACAAGCAACACCAAAGAACAGAAGGAAACATCTCCAAAGAAAGTGTAACAAAATACACATCAATCATTTGAGTTGTGTCCTGCTAAAACAATGCCAATTGTCTCATAAAAATCTGTGGATTTCCCCTATAATTAGTACTTTTACTAAAATATTAGTTTGTATAACCTATTCATTATATTCAACACAGGGAATTGGTACAAAATGTTAATCTGTGAAGCTTCTTTGATTTGTATGATGTGTATGAATATTGAGCTGGGGTTGGAGTCACAGAAGGCAATGATTTTGATTTGGGATTTTTTTAAACAGTAATAGTTGGCAAATAAGTGATTTAGGGGGTCTTTTCCTTGAAGCGGTCAGTGAGTGGTACAGATGAACGATCATGCAGCCGTAGTTCATTGGCTAAGAACTTAGGCAGCTAATAGCTCAATCAGTGAGTCTTTAATTCTACTTTTCAATTTTATGCTCTGTAACTGAATTATAATGATCTTACTCATTTCTTCTTTCTCCTCATTGGGAAAGAACTCTTAAAAAATTCTGAAGTAACTCAGCATGCTACTATATACTTTTGTAATATAAATTTAAGTTCTTTTAATATTGCAATTCACTTATTCTGACCTTGATGTAAGTTTATCCTAAGAAAACTGATTGATGTAGTGATAACCTGTATGTCTTTTAAATGTACACACATTTGCTTTTCAGTACTCAGCTAAGAGATATGAAATTTAACTTTTCTTTTTTTTTCTTTATCAAGTTTTATAGCCTTATGAATTCTATTGTTGTAGTTCTTTTCTTAATTGACTGGTGGGCTAGGCCATGTTAAAGAATCTCAACAAAGATATAGTAAGATACTATTAAAAACAAAAGGACTTCTGCAAATCTTCCCAATAAAGGGATCTGCTGGACACAGAGAAGAGGCATCACGGTACAGCCACGGCAGCCCACTCTAGGGGTGGGAAGCTCAGCTATCGAGTGTTGGTTTGAGTAGCAAATTGAGCCCAACACAGGAGATTAAATATGTTAAATATTGCATATATTGCATTGTTTCTATAATGTGGGAAACCCAGAATGCAGGCATTCTGTAGAAATAAACGGGTGTGATCATGGGAGTCAGGGGGATGAGAAGAGTGTGGGAGTCAAAAATGACGGGAGGAAGGGATTATAATGTTGATGTGATACATATGTGCACAAAATACTCAAGTTTACAGTAACCATTCTCTCTCTCTCTCACACACACACACACACACACACATTAATAAACTGTGAAAAATAAAAGCAAATGTGATACTTATATTGTTTGGGAATTTTCTGGGAATAAGAATATAGTGCCATTAAGGGAATGTGCTCTTTTTTTTTTTACCTCTTTTTTAAAATAAGTTTTTCAGCGCTAAAAATTACTGTGAGGTTGCCAAATTTTATAGTGACATATTTGTCCAATTATTTCTGGTATTTCAAATTATGTTTTTAAAGATAAATAGATACATGCATACACAAATAGTAAATTCTCCTTTGAAATAACTCTTCTGGGAGTTTTTCTTTCCTGGCACAAACAAGTAATTATTGCTTCTCTGCCAACTGATATCCCTAAGCTAATAAAGATGACCTTCTTGCCTTATATATAACCCTTCACAGAATTTGAATCCCTTAATTTAATATTTGTTTGTTTACAAATCTAACGAAGTCAAAAGTAAGCAAGCTAGAGAAACCTCAGTGGTGCCCAGAGCATAGGGATTATAGTGCCACTAAACTGTGGAAAATTTTGCACAATTCTATAAAATGCAACAGGAACAGATATAACGTCTCAACTGCAACTAATTAAAAGACCTCTTTATTCTTTTTTTTAAAAAAATTTTCCCCCATTTTATTGATACATATAAGTGCAAAATTTAAGGTTTACAATGAAGTTGAGGATTTTGTGAACCTACGTATCTTGTCAAGACGACAGGTCATTTCCCACTTTCCTTTGTCCATCCCCTTCTCCACCCCTCCCTCCCTCCCCACCCTACACCCCTGTTTCACTTTGTTTTTCGTTTTAAGTTCCATGATATAGTTGTGATCTGGGTGTCTCATATCAGAGAGACCATTCGATGTTTCACCTTCTGCTGTTATTCTTAAAAGGAAGTGTCCCAAGTAGTTTTTTTTTTTTTTTCAGGTATTGTGTTTGAACCTCCAACCTTTGTGCTGAGCTACATCCCTAGATTCTTTCTTTCTTTCTTTCTTTCTTTCTTTCTTTCTTTCTTTCCTTCTTTCTTTCTTTCTTTCCTTCTTTCTCCTTCCTTTTAAAATACAGTCTAGGTTGTTGAATTACCCAGTTTGGGCTAGGACTTGCAATCTTGCTGTGACAATATTCAACGCATGATAGTCTCATAGCATGGCGTTCTGATGTAGCCACCCAAGAGCACTGGAAGTACAGCTCTAAGCAAGCCTTTCACATGAATGTCCACAGGGTCATGGAATAACAAAAGACTGGAAACGCAAATGCATAAGCCCAGACCCAATGTCTTAATAGACATGTTCATTCCCATCTACTAATCCCATTCACAATGGCTGCATTTTCCTTGGCCAACAATGCCTAATTCCTATTTTCTTGGGCATAATATAGGGCATATTTTCATAAGATTCAACTTTTAATAGTCATTCTTTGAATAACTCATTTTTTTCAACATGAGTAACAAATATAACTTGCTTCTAAGCAACATGGTCTAGCACAAGTGATGGAATATCACTCCCAAGGAAAGGGTGAAGGTATTTTAGGGAAGTTACAATCCCAAAATTACTGAATTCTATCAGACCATAAAGGATATTATACAAGGTGGCCTTGGCTTCATTAAGTGAAAACCTTGAAAGTCAGACCAGGGTTTTCCTACATTGAACGACCCCTTAATTGGTTAGATGAGGTGAGCTAGCATGAGTGCAAGAATGTGGGAGCCCTGCAGTTGCTGAAGACGAACGACTTCCAGGTTCGGTTTGAACTTTCAGTTCCCAGCCGAAAGTCCAGAGGAATCTCAAGTCTTGAGACCGACAGCTACAAGGGTGTGAGTAATTCCAAACACATGCTCAAGTGCGGACGTGTGTTTTCCTTCTGCGTTTAATCCGAAGATGGGTATGCAGCTAAATCAACACGCAGCCCCGGGACACACCGAGGAGAGGATTCAGCTACTTTTGAGGGAGGATCTCTGCTGTCAACCCGCATAGACTGTGGAAGAAACGTAGCTGTTGCTTTATGCTGTGAAGCGTGTGGTTGTCTGTTCTTCAGCTCAAGAAAACTAATGCAGAAAGCTGAAAGATTAACTCCAAGGACAGTGTTAAAACCCAAAAGTAATTCAGATATAAGATGAGACCATTAATATTAGAATAATTGTTTATTAACCATCATTCTCTTTAGTTTATCCATTTTCATGTGTTTCCTCTGGCAGGGGCTTTTCTGAAATTTGTCTTAATCTTTGCTGTATGTTTATATAAAAATCAAAGTATTTTTATGCTTGATACAATATTTCTGTTACATTTCAATGCGTCGTTCATCTATATTAGCGTTTGGTCAAGCAGGTTGTGAATTTTGCAGCGTTTCTATCTGGGTCACGCTGCCTGGAAGAAGGTGATCGTGAGGGAATGCGCTGGGAGAGGATCCCAAGGCCAGCTGATGGCCCCAGTAAGCGGGTTTCCTTGGGATCTTGGGGGTTATTTGACTCAGTAAATCTCACTTTCCTACCTGTCTTAGTTTCTTTTCCTCACTTGATGGATTGTTATTAGTAATGCATATGAAAGTATTTAAAAAGCATGTTCAAAATAAATGTGAAGGATTATAGACCTTCAGTGCTACTTGATAATGTATTTAATACCATGTAGGCACTAGAAATAATGATACAGGAAGCTAGATGTAATGATACCAATGCTGGGACCCGTATGGCTGGGCCGCTGCTCCTACGAAGACTGTAAAAGAAATAATTCAGACTCTGGTTCAGGGTATCAAAATCCACCTGCTGCTGTCTTCTTTTTGTTAGGTGCAACTTGTCCTGTTTCTTTCTCTGACATATTGTTCTGTGCGTTGATGCCTGGTACCATCTGGGTTGGCTCGTTCACCCAGTGTCCTCAGGTGTTTCAGTTTAGTACCTCGCTGCCTATCTGACCATTACTCGCGCAGGGATTCTGCGTCACTGGCACGGTTTTTCAGGGGGTCCCTATCAAGACACAAAGTCACTTCCTGCAGCCATTTCTTGCTTCTGCCATTGCAGCGAGTATCTGGTTGGCACAGACAATGTGGCCTCCCCAGCGCAGTGCACTGTCTTTGAATAGATCTTTCTGCTCATTTATAAATGCTTCATTTATTTTTAAAATTTCTAAATCATCAGATTCTTTGTGTTTTTATATGATTAGCTGGTGGTTTATTTCGCTCATTCACTGGTAGATAAATTCATCAACATAAGAAAAACATACTCACAAGCATATCACAAGCCAGACATGGAACTGAGCTCTTTAAATATGGAAAAGCAAAGCAGTGTCCCTGCATTCCAGGCTTTTACAGGATGTGCAGATCGGGGAGGGGTGCGCAACGTTTTGCACCTGCTGTCTGCCCATTACTCCTTGGCCCATTAGCACTGCATTCTGTTTCTCTGCAATAATTTTTTTTTCTGGAAGAAAACTACCAGGGAAGCTGTATCCCTTTTGTTTGATATGGGGTACTTGTCCTGTTCCTATAACGTGTCCTACAAAATCACAATGAGCACACAATTTGGGCCAATATGTACATCATATGAAGGAAACATATAATGGGCCACGTGTTTCTACTGGTCAGAAAGCATCCACCTCAGATCGAGTGAGTGCCATGCCTGAGGAACATGTAAACTAAGATTCACGGTATTGTGGATAGCCAGGGCCACAGTAGTAGACCTGACCAGGAGAAACTCCAACTTTTTAAAACATTTTTATTTATTTATCTATTTATTTTGAGATAGGATCTCACTTTGTAGTCCAGACTGGTGGTGGGTGGCCTGGAACTCGCAGCAAACATCCTGCCTCAGCCTCCCCAGTGCTTGGAGGGAAGCACTAACCTTGAAATAAAAATGGAAGGACATAGTTCCAGCCATTACTCACAAACCAAATAAACTATCAAAAAGGCATTGGAATGTGCTCGATTTGAGACGGGAGTGGAAGCTCTCTTGTATGGCTGTATTCACTGCTTGTTCTTTTTAAACTACAGCCCCCCCCCCCCCACACACACACACCTGTTTTATCTTCAAACTACACAATCTGCACAATCTAGGCCTTCATTCTGATCTATGTGCAACCAGTTTCATGTTTTCTAAAAGTAGGAACAAATATAACATCCAAAACCTGTTAAAAGAGTAAACGCCACAACAAGAAGGGCCCGACTGGGTCGACAGCATCCCTGCTTTTACCTCAAGGCTTATGCCATGCTTTCTTAGTAAAACACTGCTGCCTTGGTCCTCAGTTTCTTCAGAGTCAGGCATAGAAATTCATTAAGTATTTTGCTAAGCGTTGTATGTAGATTTATAGTTTCTCTCAAAGCCTTTATCCATGAAGAAAAAATAGTAGCTACTTCAACAAGTTACTTATTGGACTAAACAGCAAGTTACTTATTGGACTAAACAGAATTGCACATGTAAGGTACATGTCTAGGCGTGGGCCCTGCTTGGAATCTCTGCAAACGCATTCGGAGCCTCCACCTCTCCGTCTTTCCCCTTCCAGACTGATTCTCACGGAAGGGCGTCGCTTGGGAAGGACTCCAGAATCACGTAAGAAATGGGTGCAGGAGGCTTTGAGCTGGCTCTTCAGGCAGTGCATAGTATTTCAGATGTAACTGCCCTTACGTTGTGATGGTCCTGAAGGGTAACTTTACTCATACAGAATTACTGATGTGTTTCATTAGAAGATTTTTTTTTGCTTTGTTTTCTTTCTCTTTCTTTTTTTCTCTCATCTCTAATAAGTCATATCAGGATGCACAGGAAAGCCTGCATGGGCTTCCCTGTCGATCCTGCGGGTATCACAGGATTAACTATCTAACCAAATTGCTATTTTTTCTCTTTTCACACAAGAGCCATCCACTGCACAGAGCCAGAGGTGGATCCAGTCCCAGGGCACCATGGCGTGCAGCGAAATATTGGTATTCGAATTAGAATCTAATCAGGAGAAGCGGACAAAGTGACGTGTCTCAGCCTTGTCTTTTCTGTAGCCAATTACCCCAGACTCCTAGTGGTCATGTCTTCCATGTACTTTCTTTAATTAGCGTTTTAATAGCTCGGCTTCAGAGAGTTAGTTCAGGAGAGAACTTTCCCAAAGCTGCCAAATGGTCACAAGCAGGAGGTGATTAAATTTACTCTCAAGCACCAGGCATCTGCATGCAATCTTTGTGTCACAGTGTGCTTTTCAAGATGTGTTCCCAATAACTCCTGACCAGAAGGACATGGGACTCTCCGTAATGCATTTGGAAAAGCTGCCTAGTATCATTAACCACTGTCTGTATACATTGATTCAAGTTGATTTTCGTAATAAGGTTCTTGACTCTCCACTGAGCACTGGTTTATGTTGGATGGGGAAGAAGACGACATTTGTGCACGGGTTATTGTTTATTAGCCTCGAAGCGGAGAAACAAGAAAAAGCTTTCTATTAGCCCTTCATATGGTAATTACAGGTGGGCCTCTTTGGAATATTCTTGGCTTAGAGGGTTAACCCTTTTTGTTATAGAGAGATACAACTTTATGCAAATTGTGTTGATAGCCAATAATTTAACCAAGGAGGAAATGTCTTTTTAATGCATCTCTTAAGATTCGATAGAGTAATTTTTATGATACAATGTATGAGAAATAGCCTCCATGGAAATATGGTGATTCATTCTACAATTCGCTGAGTTTAATTTTTTCATGTTTAGCATTTCTGAAAATAAGGTGTGTATTACAGTAAATATGACCAAAGATAATTTTACTTTATTTTTCTGAGAATATTAAATAATTGTGCACAGTACCATTCTCACAGTGGATCTCATATAGCATATATAGTTTTCTTTGTTTAATATTTGTCTTTCTACTAAATACAGTATGCTTTCTATATTACATTACTTGTTTGCTTTAACAAATTATTTTGTTTACTTTTTGTCTTAGTTAAAATAGGTTCTCAGTATCCGCAAACTGTGTATACTGGATTTGGAAAAATCTGTAGGTGAAGCATTATCACCATACTAAAACTCTCTCATGAAATATTCAAATAAGTAAGTGTAAAAGTTTAAGTAAAAGTGTAAGTTTAATTTAAAATTCACTCTCCATACAATACAAATTGTTTACTTGGTCAGAGTGAGAGAAGCCCACTGATAGGAGGTGTTGGAAAGGCACTCTTCCGGGGGCAGAGTCCCCAGGAGTCCTTGTGGTGCAGTTATACAAGCTCTCCCATTCCACTCGTTAGTAGAAATTGCGAATAAGATTAAGAAGAAGAAGGGAACTTAGTATTAGCAATGACTTTTTTAAAAATAGAAATTACACAATTTTAATTGTACAATTATTACATGCGTATTCAAAAAACTTCCCTCCTTCTTATCTTTATATATATATATATATACAAATTGTACATATATACATATAAAGATAGAAGTTAGAAATTACATATGCAATATCTTTAGAAAGTATGCTATCTAATATTAATTGAATAGTATTCTAATAATTTCTGAAATGTCTTGACACTGAAAAAGTAATATATATCGATATTATGTGATTTCTACCTTTATAAATTTACAGAGTACAACTATATTATAATTTCTCAGTACAAAACCAAAAAAAAAACAACCCGGTTCCCACATCATACATGATTATGTTGCTTAGTTGAAACACTTCGTTGAAAAGGTCAACTACCTTTTCTAATTCTCTGTTCACTTTCTTCAGTTATCTTCAAATCGACTCTCTCTTTTATCCTTCTCCCACCCGCTCCCCCTCCAGGGCATCCCTAGAACGTCCATCTGCGCTGCTCACCCACGGTGCTCGTGTCATCCTGCTCAGGTGTGCAGCTGTGGCGAGTCCTTTTCTCCCCAGAAAGGCTACTGGCCCTTTTCTTTGAGGAATCCAAGCTCTCTGCTGTTCCCCTCTGCGCCGACCACCCTTAAATCTGCCTCTGACTGGAGTCTCCTCATCTGTTTTGCTTCTCCTGGCTCAGTTTCTTGGGAGACTCCCTTGGTTCTTGTCTTTAAGCATTGTTTATATGCTAATGACCTCTAAAATGATACTTCTTAGAGAAAATTTTTTTCTCTGCTGCCCACACTCAACTACATACTTCACGTGTTACTGCCTTGTACTAAACATGTCCAAAAATAAAATCTTGATATTTCTTCAATAAAATTCACACTCCCAGAACTTTTCCATGCAAGAGGAGGTATAATTTATTTCTATTTATTTATTTTACATTCTGGGGTCCCAGAACTTCATTTTCCCTCTTTATTCTTCATTTTTCATCATGTTCCATATCTCATCAACAAACAATCCCATTGGCTTCAATGAAAGACCAAACTGGGTCACCACCAATCCCTAAGCCCAACTGAGCTTGTGCAAGTGTATATCCAAGTATTGTTTCCATCACTGCAAAGCCTTCTTTTGTGTCTTTCCTAGTAGCCTAGGGTTTATTATTATTATTTTTTTGGCACTGGTCATTAGATTTAGATCAAAGTCTATTGTAGCATAACCTATTTTAACTTGACTAATTAAATCTGCAAAGGTACTATACCCAAATAAGGTAACATTCATGATACTGTGCTCCAAGATATCAACGTGTTTTAGCTAACTGTATTAGTAACCCCCCCCCCCCCAAATAATTTATGTAACAAGTTCATGTTTATTCTTGTGTTAAGGAAACAGGACGCAAAATTCTCTCCTAAACTGGAATACTCTTGAAAAAAGTAGAAAAGAAAGAAAACAACTTATTTTTGATGGAGTATTAAGACAAATGAGATCGAAAATACAGACAGAAATTTGACAACCTTCTGTATCGAACAGTTGCAACACGATCTTTGCTTGGACTCAAGATAAAAACTAGCTTCTTCTTAAGAAAGAAATGCTGTCAGCAGGGTTTATCAGGGAACGTCCCACCTTTCCTTGCCAATTTAGGTTGTCATCTGCCTTAGCTAATTGGTTTTATGCAAAGGAAAAATAAACTAAGCATATATTTGTGATGGGAGGCAATCTGGCTCTTTGGGTCTTATCATCCCATAGGAGAGATTGGGCCTCTTTATGGAAGAGCACATTTCAAAGGGATGATTCCCACGTACTTGAGAAGGACATCTTTGGATCTTGAAGCTGCAAAAGGCATATTTTTTTTTCCAAAAATTCCATACATTACAAAGAGATAAAGAACTTTCAATGTGTAAGTTTTTGTAAAGTAAATGATCCAAGAAAAGACAGGATTGAGAAGTCCACTTCCTCATTTCCAAAAGGGTGAATGATTCTTTTATTTTTATTTCATATTTGTCTTTTCAATTTACATGTTAATGAGTGAAAATATATATAACTAAATTGATTAAAAGAGAGGGAAAGTTAAGTGTCAATAGATGGTCTGAATGAATTTACTGAAATCTTGGAAGTACATAAATGATTCAGTACATGACTTTTCATTTCTTTTTAGTCTTACTTCTTAAATTAATGTACTAGTTTATAATTTTTGTAATCCTGCATGAATTTTAATAATATATTTTTTTCACTTCTAGCTTCATTATTATGTATATTGGCTTTGGAGTAAATACTTTTCAAAATCTTAAGTCAATATTTTATTTTGGAATATATAACTAAAAATAAATTACTAGTATAAATTATGACCAATCAAATTTGAATATTGGAAGTGAGAAAAATATTATATATTAGGAATACAGTTGCAGAGCTAGGAGAACATTCCAAGAATAGACTATGGAGTGTACAGTGCTAAAACGTTTGCTGATTAGAGACTTACATAGCCCGTTTAAATTACCAGCCCACCTTAAAAGGATTTTACATGACTTGCTCACTACAAATATAGTTGGGGTACCGTGTGCATTCTCCAGTCATACCCAGCGATGTTTTTGTGAGAGGAGGCAGCGGGGTTGTAGGGTCCCCCAGAAAAGCATAAAAAGAGAGCAGAGTAACAGTAGGTAGCTGTAAATTTCTCCAGAAATACTTAGTGAGTAAACATTAAAAAGACAAGAGGGCGAAAGATTTTAAGGAAGGAGTACCTAACAACCAACCTTAGTAACCAAACTGCTTAGCATCGGACAGCCCCTTCGCCAGCTGCACTGGACAGTGGGTCACACGGGCAACCCACATTCCCGGGTCCTACTTCTGATTAGCAGAAGTTGTGCCCTATTTTCTTTCCCTTTATACCTTTCTTTCTTCTTCTGTATTTTCCCAAAATTCTCTTCACAACCTAATTGCTTTCTTCAAGCCCGTAGAGACACAAACTCTGCTCCAACGTTGGGCCTGGCACCGCGATCACCAACATCTTGAATATTTTTGTTGCTTTCCAAATACACCGCCGTAACCGCTTTCCATCGCTGGGCCACAACAGCCATGCGCACCATAAAGAGAGGCACAGGCTTGTTCTTACTCACAGTTCGGAAGTCTCGGTCCGTTCGTGGTTGGCTAGCAATGGCGGCATGGCAGGATAAAGGGGGAAAAGTCTGGGCAGGAGTCTGTCCCTCCGGTCATGCACTTAGGGTCAGCCATCTGTCCCTCCTGCACAAGTTCCCACCTCCTAACTTCTTGTGAAGTCCACAAACAACCCCACAGTATCCAAACACCTGACACATACGGGAAACATTCCAGATCCAACCCCCAACATATATATAAGTCAAATTAATTTTTTAAAGTTTATGAAAAATTAATTCAGTATTTTGATTTATATTGTACATAATTCACAGATTGATTTGTTAAGAATAGAATAGATACTTTTATTTTGAAAAACACTGATTCTTCCCATGAGTATTTGATGTACTTCTTTATTTTGTGTTCTGTCATTTATTTCAATATACTTTTATAAATTTCTCTAATATTAGGATTTTTATTTATTTATTTTGGTTAGGCACATTTTTGGATATTCATTCATTCTAAATGTTAACCTGTTAAAAAGCATGTTAATATTTTAAGCATATAGAAATAAGCTGTTTAAAGGAAAACTGTTTCAGTTTTTTGATGGCAATGTACATATTGGTTCCAATATCCTGCTGAGGCTTCTTGTGTTTCAATACCCGTGTTTTGTGTGTGCACTTTGAGTTCCACAGGGCAAGGTTAGCCAGGGGCGTGCTGGCTGTCTTGTGGCTACCATGACTAGCAGATTTTAGAACTGCGCGCTCTATGCACCCTGAAACACTGCTCCCCCTCACCAGCTTTGTAAGCTGTGGGCTCATGAAGTGCCCCACTTGCTCCAGAGACATTCTGTTCCTATACACCAGGATGTGGTAACATCCAAACCAAGGTATACCCCAATCACAGTGGCAGATAGAAAGAAACAGACTACTGAGTTTTATACCGGGAGTGGACAGTACTGGGGACCAAGCCATTTGCCAGACTTTATCCCACATGTAGTCATCTCATTAAATTATGCTCGACTAGCCTGACTTCTCTCCACAAGCGGTGGCACCACCACGCCCTCCACAGCCCGAGCTCATCACTGCTTACACTTCAGAGGGGGTCTTTCATTAACCCTCCTTTCCTTGTGAAGTCATTTTGGTAGAGGGACTCTAGAAATGCTAAGGGGTGAGTGTTCAGTGACTTCTAATTCCCTGAGTAACTCAGCCTTAAACAACAAACACGTCCTCAACATGACTCCTGACTATATCACTCAAAATATGGTGGGCGCTGCACCATTTTTGGTGGGTGCATTTCTTCTTCAGTGCTAGCACGCTGTGTGAAAGGAGTCACCATCGGATCCAAACTCTGCGCTGCATTTGTAGCTTACACCAAAGACAGTTCTTCCCACACCCCACCAGGAGTGAGCGCTGCTCACTTGTTGTTTATCCTGGAGGCCATGGGACCCTCTCCAGGCTTGCCTTGTGCTTACAGAGACAGTGCTCCCTCCCCAGGATTGAGGATCTGCATTTCAGACTGTTTTGTGCTGTGCTGTTTTCAGTTTCTCTCATTTTCCTCTGATGTTTAGCTTCCTGATGTCCCTTTCTTGATTCCTAAAAGGAATTATTTTTTTTCTCTTTCTCTGTACGAGATTGTTGCTTCCCATGTGTTTCACAAGTCCTAGATGGGCTGAGATTTGGTGCCAGCTCTTACCCTCCACCATCTTTGCCCAATCTCTTAATTGTTATAAATAGCATGACTTTTAACTTTCCACTTTTGGGTCCTTCTGCTGCTCCTATTTTTAGAAAGTAATTGTAATAATATTTAGTTTAACAATCTAATTGCTCCTTTTAACAATTCAGTAGTTGGTCAGCAACTCCTCTGACAATGTGAGCCCTGGATGTGGCAAACAGTGAGTTTCACAAGGTGGCTGGTCAGTTGAGGGGAACATCCTAATACAAAATAGAAAATTTATTAACATCAGGTTGCTCTAGGTTACTTTTATTATAAAGGTTATATCAGAGAGGATGGCTTTATCACATTGACAAATTTTTGCCAGTTCAGCGATCTGATTAACATGTTTTTCTTGACTTCTTGGAAAGTGAGATTTAAAAAATAAAATTCAGTTGGGTGATATGGAGTGGGAAAACTTTCATTTTATCTGTTGAAAGCTAATGGTGGAGCTCAGACTCAATTTTTGACCTCCCCGTATTAGAATTCACCAATGTCAAAATATTAGCATCTGATTTTGTAGTTTTAGTCAACTTTTTACTTAATGTATTTTTTAGTTTATGAGAATTGCTGTTTTTTTGACTTTGAAATTTTCTACCCAAGAGCGATCAGCAGTTGTTCTGTTTTTTTAACTTGTCTACTGATTCCTAAGGCTTTTGAGGAACATTTTAGGAACATTTTATCTATTAGTCTTGTATAACTTTCGGTAGATTTATTTCTAGACATTTTATAGATTGCTGTTTCAGTAGTTGAAATCAGTAACTTAAAAAGGCGCCTTACAAAACACAAACGGTCTATTTGTTCTGAGCAGAATAAACAAGTAAATATTTCTAGTTAGAAAATTTGGGAAAACGTAAGGAAATTTAAAACTAAGCATTTATAACTTTTGGAGAATTGGTAGGTATGATGAGGTCGTTTGCTAATTCTAGCTCAGGCTACATCAACCAACTGTGGTAAGATGAGAGAGTCGACCAGAGTCAATGGCTGTTATTTTAACACAAAAATCATCAGGGCTATGGGTCAAAATCAGATGCTTGACTGTTGCTAAACATAAAGCTTTTAGAAGTATATGAGAATCAGTAAATTGAGAAGATTTCTGCATGAAAGGCTAAAAAGGCAAAGCAAACCTATAAACATAAAAAGTTAGAAATTTCTACCATCCTGTGGCCTCTGTAAGTATGGGAGGGTTAAAGAGTAAGAGTCACATCCTTCTTTAGGATTTGGCAGTGGCAAGCCTCAACCATTTTCCCTGAGACTATGTTTTAGGGCCCCGGGAGATTCTGGGGAAACTAGGCTTTCCTCTCGTAGAGAGTTCCTGAGTTCCTTTGGGATTAAAAAAAAAAAAATCCTGAAGTTTTGGGCAACATCAAATGCACAGGCCATCTTCACTCTTCACCTGGATCTATTTTTTTTTTTTTTTTGAGATAGGTGTTGTGGTTAGGATCTGGAGTGTCCCCCAAAAGTCTCATGTATTTTAATGGAACCATGTGATGTTGGTGGATTGGGGTCTGGTCTGGAGGGGTGGATTGCAGTTAAGTTAGGATTAATGGAGTGGCCACACCTGGATGCAGGAGGGATTGGTTAGTGGGCGGAGTCTCAACTAGCCTCAGCTTGTCTTCCTGTTTGTCGGGGAAGCTGCCTCCACCTCTCTCTCTGCCATGTACTTTGATTGTTGCCGGCCACCCTGAATGGACTGTGACCTTCGAGATGGTGAGCTAAAATAAACCTTTCCTTTCCTAAGTTTGTGGGTGTCGGGTATTGAGTTACAGCGATGAAAATGTTATTAAGACAACAGGGTCTTAGTCGTAGCCCTGGCTGATCCTGAACTAACTATGAAGGCCAGGCTGCCCTTGGACTTACGGCAATCCTCCTGTCTCAGCCTCCTTAGTGCTGGAATTACAGGCATGTGCCACCACACCCAGTTTATGTGGTGATAGAGAATCGAACTCAGGAAATTAGTGCTTGACTCCCAGCCCCCATCTACCTGGACCTTTCTTTACATGATAATAATCTCAGAGGGGGAGCTAAACCAAGGAAAGCATATATTCTGCAGGTCTTGCTGGTGAAGAGACTCCTGCTTTTTGGAATCTGAGATGAGAATCCTACAGTTAGATTCTTAGAACAGAGTCAGACAAGAGCACAGCCACTGTCATTAAAACTGCACACCGACTCTAGCTCACTTTAGTCTGTGAAAGGAGTAAGGTATTCATCATTTACTCTGTCAACCTAAAAAACAAAGCTATCTTATGAAAGTTTCTAAGGTTGTGAAATGAGAGATCGTATGGCCCAAATCAATAGAAAATAACAGGCCGTAGATACAATTCTATATGAAATCTAGATATGAGCATGAGAGATGGGACTTAAAATAACTATAATTACCGTATAGAGGAAATAAAGGAAGATTTCTGGTAGCTGATGGTAAAGGGAAATTCCTAGCCCATGCTTTTCAATCAATATTTCCTCTGGAAACAAAAAGAACAAGGGAAAAATATAAAGTTTTCAGAAACTCTGAGTTTATAGGATGTGAAAACACACAATATCCAAACTCTAAGGCAACTCTACTGCATGCCATCAAGTAAAAACCAAAGGCTACCAACTGTGCCCGACTCTTGCACTTTCCTGTTCAACCCTGGGAAGACTGAGGAAAGAGGTATCTACAGTTACTCCCAGATCAACAATGGAAAATGCAACTCTCGTCTTTGTCTTTCAATGCTATACTAAGTGTCCAGGGGGAAGAAACTTGCGGGCGTGGGTGCTAGCCATTTGAAGGGATTCATTTGAATGTGTGTCTCCTGGGAGAGAAATAATGACATAATAATGGAAAAACAACCTTCCTCTCACATCTAAGTGGGGCATGAAAAAAGAAGTAACCATGTCCCCCCCACCCCCATTTTATTGATATGTGTACATGCAAAATTTAAGGTTTACGATGAAGTTGAGGATTTTGTGCACCTACGCATCTTGTCAAGGTGACAAGGGCTTTCCCACTCTCCTTTTGTAACAATGTACTTTTAATGCCACAAAACAAGCAGCAAACAATCTGGAAGAGGGCACCGGAGCTCTCATTCTACCCCACTGAACAGCACAAAGCAATTCACTCAAGAATTAGCAATTTGCTATACTGCCCAAACAGGGCAAAATGATTAAATCCTGCAAGAGTTTAGAGCGATCTACCACAAGCATTTTCAGAGGAATCTTGTTTTGTATGTCCTTCATGGGCCCTTGCAATGACTGGGAAATTTTCTGCAGAAGGACAGATAATAAGTATTTTAATATTTGCATATCTGAACTGTAAATAGAAGTTGGGTAAATGTGAGAGGCTAAGTACTAACGCATATGGCAAAGAATGCAGCAGTCAACTGTGCAACATAAAAACCAAACACCAAAAAACAAACAGAAAAACCAAATCCTATACTCCCCCCACAAAAACCCCCAACAACTGAGAGCAGCTCATTGTTTGAAACAGTCATCAAGAAGGAGGAAGGCCACCATTACTACTTAAAACATGACATCAAGAGTGGGGACATTTATTTTTTGCCAAGGGTCATGTGGACATTTATGATATCATCCTCAGATCACAGAGAGAATCAACCTAAGAATTAGCCAGCCTTATTTGTTAAAACATTCAAGTATTACGTATTAAGTACTATCTCCCCGTAACGTGATGTTGCCTTGCTCAGGCAACACCAAATGATTTTGCGGCCACATACAACCTGCCAGCCACACATTCTCCACCATCATGAAGATGAAATAACAAAAAGAAACTGAGGACATTAAAGTGATGTAAATTTTATCCCACCACTCTGATATATTTTCAGCTGCGTTATCTCCAACATCTAAAGCAATGGGATTTATTTCTTTCGGCATATAATAACATCTCATGGTTTTCCATGTTAAAATAAATTGAGAAGGATCATTAGATCTGTTAATATTCTATTTCCTGGAGAATTCTGGAATGGCATTTGCTAGTATGTGCCTGAATCTACAAAAGTTGAGTTAAATTACTCTTTTTGTATGTTCACAGTCTTGCAGTATTTCAAGAGATCATAAAGTCGTGTTCTGCTTCTGAAATTCCATGATTAGATGTTTTGATTTCAGTAAAGACACCAGTAGTAAGGGATTATAGTGGAAATCCTGCCTCTTTTTTTTCATCTTAAGAAGAGACCTATCTTATCACTATTATAAAAATGACACCTATATTATGAATTCTGCTACGTTTGATATGACACTTATCCCATTATATTGTTGAAAGAATTAATTTACTTTTCTAAACTCTTGGCAGCGAGTATATGCATCACTGCCATCATATATTTTTACACATAATTGAAGATCCTGGCACATAGGAAATCAATAAGTATTTTTAGAATAAATTATTACCTGATTGCATTGACTGGTCTTGGCCAAAATCATATACTTCAATTCATGTATTATGTGCAATTATATATGCACATTAGTTCTTCCAGTATCTCAAAATTATAATACTGTAATACATAATAATACTCAACATATGTAAATAAATGGAGTTCACAATAATTTGATTCAGCTTGACTAAACATTCAAGAGTCATTCTATGGTATCATAATTAGTTGAATCATGCAGCATTAATTATTAACTCTTAATTTGTATCCTTATGACATGTCCCTGAGCTATACTTAAAATAAATGTTATTTCTTAGTCTTTGTTTTGTAGAATTTTTGTTGTTTTCATTTTTAAGATGTTACAAACTGATACCCAAACCTGACAGACACTTGCCAATATTTTATTTTTATTTTTAGAAACCTTTAAAAATATTAAAACTACATCCCCCAGGATGTTGACACATTCGAGGGCTTCTTTAGCCCACGTTTCTAAACCTTTCCCAAATTTACCCACAACCTAGTCTTGAAGGTCCTTTAATCACATTGCTAAGTATAATCACAGAAATGACCTCCCGGTACTAATTTTCTATATCAGTCAGTTTTTTTGGTTGCTGAGAAGAAAACACTTGACATTCAAAACTCAAAGGAAGGGAAGTGTATTTGGCTTACAGTTTCAGAGGTTTCAGTCCATGGTTGACTATCTGCAACTCACAAAGATCATGATCAAGTGGTTTGCCAGAGGAGCGCTATTCAGCTTACGGAGGCAGGCCGCAGAGCAGCTTGGAAAGAGGCTTGGTCGGAAAGGACGAGGAACCAGACGTAGTTCTCAGGGTCATGTCTCCATACACACCAAGCCACGACCAGAAGTGTGTTTCATTAATTTGCTAGGTGTCCCCTAATCCAGTGAAATTGAAAGTCATGATGAAGACTCACCATATCTATGCAATTCTTATTTACATTTAGTTTTACACTCAATTTTTTCCTTATATTTCTTTACATTCACGTCTTTCTTTACAGTTTTTCTTTGAATTCAAGCTGATTCAGCAATGTGATATAAATCCCACAAATTCTTTATGCTCTACAATTATATTTCACATAAAATTATCAAGATCTTAGATTTTTTTTTTTTTTTTTTTGCTTAGCACTGAGGCAGGAGAGGTACATTTACCTCTATACTTGTTGCTATAAAACATGATGAAAAAAATAGTAGAGAGCTGAGAAAACAAAAGAAAACTTGATACAAAACTTAGGTATTTAAATAGAAACCATAGTTGTAAATTAGTTTGTCATGAGGGACCGTGTCACATAAGGACCCACCAGTTAAACATAAAGACACACTAGATAAACATAAAGACACAGCATATAGGTCAACTGATAAGCAACATTAAAGGTTTCCAAGGCTAGGTAGACAGGCGCTCTAAAAGTGGCCTTTGTAAGTAATCCGGGGTCATTTCAGACATACATATCTTCACAATGGGTTTTTATTTTAATGCTCATATAAAAAAGTACATCAGGAAAAGGAAAACAAGTCAAGGCCCGTGAAACAGAGAATCGCCCCCCTGTCTCTTCCTCACATGGCTGCTTTCAGACAATCGTACAGTAACACCAGCCCACATGTTAATAGACATCTGAATTTAAAATTTAAGGCCTCTGAGTCTGGAATTCAACCACACTGAATAATTAAAATAAAATCTGGTTCTGCGTTTGTGAAACTCTAGTATCCCTGATGAGATGGGTCAAGGTAAGTCTTCCACAGTCTGAACCCGGGGTCCCATGAAACAGAATTCTAATATTAAACCCAATGCAGTCATCTGCATGCTCTCTAAGAAATTTATCGAACAACATTAGCATATATGAGAAATAAGGCAGGAGGAAACAATTGAGTGGTGCTATGATTATTTGTTAAAGGAAAAAATGTAAGAAAAAACATTGAGTGATGAAAATTTTTTACTATGACGCAGGAAACTCCAGCACATCTCCAAGATGAACTTCTAGGGAAAGAAAGGGGGCAGCATTTCAAAGCAGTAACAACACGAGTCACTTAGCTACGTTTGTTAAAGTAGGGTCCTCAAGCGCTCCAGGGCTGTTCCATTGTTGGGTAGGTAGTATCAAGCCAGTGTTGGGCGGTTCACTACAAGACTCGAGGGGCCACCTTGGGATGAGCCATTTACCTATCTCTGCCTTGCACAAGACTTACCTGAGATGGGACCCTGTCACCCAATTAGGCTAGCAGGCCGAGGAGCCAAGTTAGAACTTACTATAGGACAGTCTGTCAACATCTGTAAAACATTTTGGGTAGTACCCTGCATGTGCTTGAGTTAAAATCAATTGTAAAATAAAAAATAAAATGAGAAAAGACAATAAGCATATTGAAAATGTGAAAATGCGACCAAAATAAACAGTCAGACCCAAACACAAAACCTGATTTTGAAAATTTACCTATATTTGTAGATTTGGAAAAAATAACCAAAATTATTGAAAAAAAAAAATCAGGGGTGAATTAAAGTAGTTCAAAATATAGTCTCAAAGTAGCAATTTGGACAACACAGTCATACCTAAAATGCGTTATTGTGAGAAAATCTTACACACACACACACACACACACACACACACACTCACTCACACGTCAACAAGCAATAGATAGTGGCATGTCATATTCTAATATAGCTAGCATATTGTGACAGCTTTCTGAGAAAGAAAACAAAAATGTCTTAGGAAGTGAATATCCTTTAAAATTTTCAGGAAGGTAGATTGAGAGTACCTAGACCAAGGGTCTGACAAGAGTAAATGAGTAGACCTGTGAATTCTACTTGCTGTGTTCTTGACAAAAGCGACTAGCCTATCATAAGACTCACCAGTTCCTTTTTAAATGGCCCCAAATCAACAAACGCAGTACAAAGGTAAAAGAGGAAAGATATAATTATAAAAAATAAGATATCAAGGAGAAGAGTATATTGAGTTTTAACACAGAGTAAAACACAGGTAAGGGAAAACAGGAATAATAAAAAAAAATACAGTTTCTTCCTGCATCAAATCAAATACTTCTGAAAATGAATATTCTAAGGACAATGAATAGAATTTAAGGTTTGAGGTTTTCTGAGGAATCATTCAAACTAATTAAAATATTGTTCACCTCACTTAGCGTTGACTTTTTTCATAAAAATCTGACACTTTCAATGTCAAAGAAAATAGAACCAACGCGCTCTAGCTAAAATAAACAGAAAACAGGACATAAGAGGCTTACTTTCCACTGAAATTGCATTGTGCCAGATGGTGCATGTGTTAACAAGAATATTAAAATGATCCGCACTGACTGATTGCCACCGTTTCAACCGGTTTTCTCAGATGTGGTGATTTTGTGGAGAGCTTTAGGGACTGACTGTAGGGAGGAGCACATGTCAAGATGGTGACATTGATGTGTGGGCTACATATTTTGTATATGCTTCTGATCTTATTCTGATGAAGTTTATGCAACTTACAAAATGATACATCTTCTATCAAGCCATTGTCCCCACCCTACACCCAGACTCAATGTGTGTGGATTAGTGAAATGTCATTTAAAAGGCCAAAATTTTTTCTTTCAGCTGCTTTATATTGGCTCCAAAAATATTTTAATTTTCATTGTTATTCAGTTGCTGAGTGAAGCAATTAATATAAAATAATACAATGATGCCTTTCTGTTACGTGATTGTACACATGAGGAACTTTATCGGTAAATTAAAGAAATGGCATAAATGATCCATTTTGTTTGAATGCGATTAAGGTAGGGCTAGAGCATCATGGCGGACATACACTCTGAGACATGATATAGGTGTTAATGTTGGATTACTAGAAAAGACAACACAGTGGATTCGGTGTAGATTGGCACATTTTTCAATCACCATAATTTCCCATGCAAGCACCTTTGTCAGCATCTATTATATTGATGCCATTCCGTGGATAACGTTTTTCAGAATGTCGCTATGTCAGAGACTCACTTGAAAGGTGTAAATGAGAAAATAGACATTGCCTTGTTGAATCCCCAATTATTTATTACTGAAAAATATTTTCCACGCTCACTGATATTTGATGGGAAGAGAAAAATACAACATGCCGTCCTCTGAGGCTCTGTGTGGCTATGAAAACAAAAACATCCTCCCTCCCCCCCCCCTTCTAACTCCCTAAGTAGGTGAAGGCTTCACGGAGGAGAGCAGGCACATTCCATTTTGTGAGTAAATCTTGCTTTCCACAGTGTTCACTGCCCAAGTGAGAACCTATAGAGATTCCTTCCTTAGGAAAAATTTTATTTGATGATAAGGCCTCAAAGACACGTTCTAGAATATGAGGACCTCAGTTTCACATTGCAATTGCTTCAAAAGTTTAAGATTCTTTTTCTCTATCAAATGTGTCCTTGAAAATACTGAGAGACATAAAGTACGGTGAACTATAACCCTAGCACTTAAGACAGCATTGGATAAACTGAACATCACCCCAACCTGCTCCCCTCAGGAGCATTATCACGGGGCACAAGTAAATAGCATTCCAAAGTCCAATGTTTTTATGAAAGTTTCAATTATTAATGGTGCTTGGCTATCTTTCAAAAACATCTTTTATTGGACTATTGAGTACTGGGACGTGTGAACAAATCATACACTGTAGCACATTTTCACTCCTGAATGTGACCACAATGTGGAGTATGTGGGGAGTAAGAGCAGTGCACCAGACTTCTCTGCACCTTTGGAAAGAGAAGAATGAGCTTGGTAG